>JANDJT010000041.1:22009271-22038869 GCA_024331685.1 Stegophilus panzeri
ATGGCTAAATGTACGTGGAAATCTGACTGGACCATCACACCATTACGTGGTTCGTCCCCAAAGTGTTGCCACACAGTTTGTATTACTGTATCATTGCAATTTCCCTTCACTGGAATTAAAAGGCCCAAAACCAAATGTTCCAGCATGACAATGCGCCTGTGCACAAAGCAAGCAAGCTCCATGAAGACCTAAGTTGTGTACTACATACTATACACTTATACTATGTAATACTTAAGCCAGGTTCACACTGTACAATTTTGGCCACGATTTGGTCGTCAAATTTTGAGAATCCTAAAAGATTCCTATAGTCCTAGACCAAAATCTGTAGTCTTTGATCGCTAGTTTGACGTGTTCCCCAACAACCGATTAACGGCCGTTGCGATCAAATTTTTCCTCCGTTTAATTCTGGCAGTGTCAGAAGATATGAGGCACAATCCTGTAGTCTGGCTTCTCCAATTTAGTACGAGTCTTCTTGCGTGTGTCAGTTTTTCATGTCTTGACTGTCGTAGAGTCTGACATTAATAACAGCTGAGATCCTACAGTATGACATGGCCTACAGCGGGGATCATGTTCGTACAGTCTGACAAGCAACAGTCGTGAAGGACTATTAAAAATCGCACAGTGTGCACCCGGCTTTACTCTACCGTCTAGTGTATGAAGTTTAGAAGGGTAGCATAGTTTCAAATGGAGCACTTTAAAGGTGTTTTTTTTACTAGCAGTTTCCCAGTTGATGGCAAATGACGTTAAACATGCGTAATGCGATGCTGCTAGCTTTAGCAGAATACCCAGAGGGTTTCTTCATTTCAGATGGAGGTGTTGTCCAGCAGACCCTGCTGAAAAAACAACAATATAAACCCTCATGTAATGGTTTTAATGGTTACAATAGGAGTTGTACTGGCTTTAATGGAAACTGTAATGGTCCCTGTGGGTCTCTACTGGTAATTTGTTGCCTTCTATTGGTGGCATGTTATGTCTAGTGGATACCATTTACGACCAATAATGGCAATGGTAAAGGTTTTAATGGTTAGTTGATGGTTTGTAATGGTATTTTTAGTGGAAACCATTAGAATTTCTGTGATGGTGTCTATCTTTTTTTTTTTTTTTTCAGCAGGGGAGTGTTGTTGGCCATCTTGAAAAATGTTTTCTCATCAAGCGTCAGCACCTGGTAGCCCCTCCCCTCTTCCGCTACGTAAGCAAAGCTGCGACTGTTGAGTGCATGAAGTGTCCAACATTCCACACTTAATTTTTTTTGGCTGAATAAGTGCATCATCCAGGAACTTGAAGTGCACTACTTCTTGTTGGAATTTTCAGTGTGAATACACTACTCGCACTTTTTATACTACAAAATGGCATCAAATAGTGCATACATATGCACTAGTACCCCACAGCTGTGGTTTGTCAAGGTTGGAGTAGAAGAACTCCGCTGAAAAATGCACCTTTGGGATGAACTGGAATGCTGACTGCACCCCAGGTCTTATCAACAGACACCAGGGCCTGACCTCACTAATGCTCTTGAAGCTGAATGAGCACAAATCCCCACAACCACGCTCCAAAATCTAGTGGAAATCCTTCCCAGAAGAGTGGATGTATTAATCGCAGCAAAAGAGGGACTAAATCTGCAGTTGTACATTCAAAAAAACACATATGGCTTAGATGGTCAGGTGTCCACAAGCTTTTGGCCATAGTGTATTTATAACACTGTTGAATTCCCAAATCTGATCGCTCAGAAAGTATTCATTGATTTTCTATATCCGCAGCTCTGACAGTAGTGCAATATAAAGCACTCCTTTAATATGATATTGTTTCTATAGTAACAACTCATTTTGAGGGACTTAAATGGCCACATGATGTAATCCTAATAATAAACTGATTAAAAACATGTGCTCTTATTTAACAAAGAGAAACATACATGGCTGATCGGTGTTTAGTCAAAAGTTCCACACCAATATGGTAATTTAATGTACAGGCAATCTGATTATGTATGTATCACAGAGAAAAGATCTTGAATTTGAAAACAACAACAAACAAACACAAACAAACAAACAAACAAACTAACTAACTAACTAAACCATTGCTCCTTCTTCTACTGTATATCAAATATTAACCCAATGCCAGACCACGTCTTTCAGTACTGTCATGAGAGTAACATACAGTACATCTTCTATTAAGTACTACAGCAAATCCACAGTAATGTTGCAGCCAAGATGTATGCTATCTATTATAATTCTGGCATAATAACCATACCCTAAAGCATCACTGTAAAACCCATAAAACAATATCATGGTTAAATATGTATTAAACATTATTTTAATTATCTTAATGCACCACAGTAATATCATTGTAGTGTGATGGTTAAATATGTAATAAAATTAATTACCTCAAATTCTAAGCTTATTATTCCCTTATTCAACTTAAATGATATTTTTCAGTAACTTCATTTTTTTTTGGTAACTACAGTAACACTTATGGAGAAAGATGTGTAGTTAGATGTGGATCAGCTATAACATTAAATCCACTTGATTAATATTGTGTAGGTCGGCCTTGTGCCACCAAAACAGCTCTGACCCGTCGAGGCATGGACTCTACAAGACCTCTGAAGGTGTGCTGTGGTATCTGACACCAAGACGTTAGTAGCAGATCCTTTAAGTCCTGTACGTTGTGAGCTCGGGCCTCCATGTATCAGACCTCTTTGTCCAGAACATCCTACAGACGCTCGATCTGATTGAGATCTGGGGAATTTGGAGGCCGAGTCAACACCTTGAACTCTTTGTCATGTTCCTCAAACCGTTCCTGAACAGTTTTTGCAGTGTGTCAGGGAACATTATCCTGCTGAAAGAGGACACTGCTATTAGGGAAAACCGTTGCTATGAAGAAGTCTACTTGGACTGCAACAATGTTCAGGTAGGTGGTACATGTCAAAGTAACATCCACATGAATGCCAGGACCCAAAGTTTCCCAGCAGAACATTATCCAGAGCATCACACTGCCTCCGCCGGCTCGCCTTCTGGACATGTGGCAGATCAACATCCACGCCAACCCTATAATTACAGTATTTGCAAAATTGAAAAAGAATCAAGTTGTTCAGTGAAGATGTAACATCGTCCATGGCAAACATGTATCATTATTTTGTATGTTCTTATTTTGTATGTTCACTTCATTTTTTAAAATTGTACTCCGTATATTTTATTTTTTATTATTTTTCACTACTTTCAATACTGAGCTACAATGTGTATGAAAAGTGATATAAAGTTTAAAAAATATATATATTTTATATTATTATTATTATTATTATATTCCCCTTATTAAACTAATCATTTATGTATTTTATATGCATTACTTGACTTATACAGGTCAACAACATTGCTTTCCTTCACATGATGTACTTATGTTCAGGCCTTTAATCCGTAACCACCTTTTTATTTTAATCCAACAAACTGATGGTTGCTATTTTCTCCAAACACATTTCTTTTTCTTAGTCAGACATGCCTCTGCCTGAACGAATAGCAGTGGTGTGAAGTTAAAAGAAAGCTCACTTAGGTGTGTTATCATTGACATCTCAAACACTGGATAGATTCCAAGATAAAACTGATAAATGTGCAGACTTGCAGTCTCTGAGCACTACACAAAGAGCATGGGAAAGAAGACAAACAGCACTGAACTCACTGAATTTTGAGACCTGACGATTTCAGGCACGGAAAGACTTTGATATAAAAGAGAATAACTTCATAACACAAAATCATTATTCTAACGGTTCATTTTATTTTCTCAGAAGTGATTACGACCAAACAGTGCACTGTAAATCTCAGGAAAATTAAATTAATTTACAAATTACGAAAAGTTTGCACCCCATGATGAGGACAAATTTCATTTATAGCTACCAGACATTTATTATCACAAGTAAAAATGCTCAGTTAATTTATCTTAAGATATTGATCGTTCATTCATTCGTTCCTCTTTTGCTCCTGCTTGTGGTGGAATCGGGAACACTGAACACATGGCAGGAACACACCCTGAATTGGACAGATAGTGAAACATTTAAATAAAACCATTTCAAAGTTTGCATGTCTCTTTCTAAATGTGATACAAATATTCTCTAGTCATTCGTATTGTCTTTATAACCGCTTTCATATCCTTTAAACAACATTGAATCCACTCAGTTGTAATATTCTCACCTGTCCTGCAGCCGTCTCCGCTTTAACACTACTAGAATTGATTGGTTAGCTATCTATCTTTGAGCTTAATTAGATTTTGTGTCTCAATTTCAAGTGGATCACATTTAATCTGGTTATGTCACCATGGTAACGTAGGCTGCACACCTAATATGCTCCAGGGCAGTTTGAGTTCAGGATCATTGAGTTTTTAAATGGCACTTATTTTCTTATTGTACTAAAGCTTTTGCAGAGGAAATGGTGTTACGGTTCCCTGAACAGTCGATTTAGGACCATACATTAAGAAACAATGACTTTGCACTTTAATGGTATTTAGACCGGCAGAAATCTCTTGGATTTTCCTGATTATTTTTTATTTCGGCGATGGAGAATTTCCACAGAGGAAACTGCATCTTTGTATCTCGGATGGTTTCTGCGTCATTATATATTGCCCAAACCACACACCACTATATTCTCGATGTTACACAATCTGCACACATTTTTAAACAAACAAAGAAAACACAATGCATCATGGGAAAACAATCAGTTATCTTGATGACTGTTTTCAATTAACATCACAAAATGTTTTATTTCTCTTATACCACAGGTATTTATCAACAATTAAATATATATATTTTTAAATTTATAATTACATTTAATATGTGGAACCTCCATGAAACAAGTTACCACTTGCGTTCTAGCAGCTATAAATAATCATTCCCTAAATAGTCACTCTCTTTTACTCTCTCTTGCAGTTAATAAGACATAAAATGCTATAATAGCAGTAAGTACTGAGAATAGAGTAGTTACTGAGCATAAACTTCTCAACCCTGAAGACTTTCCCATGGTGGAAAACTTACTGACTTTTACAAAGCACTGACACTGGAGACTCCTTCCATAAATGATCAATAAACATCTCCTTTGTTAAATAACAGCACATCATTAAAGTTTATTATTAGGCTTAGATTATGTGGAAAGTCTGCTGTACCTGTGTGAACGAGTTGTTAATACAGAAACGATAAACGTATTAGAACGAACGCATTACATACTTTCTGTATTGAGTATTGAGCATTCAATACTGGTGTAGTACGAAATATTTTTCTTTTTTTTAAAAAATACAACAGCTATTTACAAAGTGCTCAATTCCCAGTTTAATTTATCTGGCCATAAAAGATTACTTTTAAAGTTTGGAGGTTAAGCTTTATTTATAGACTAGCTGTGAATAATGAATTAACAGCAGCTTTTCAGTGGTTGTTATGACCTTTTAGTGGGATTCCCAAGAGCACCTATAATATATAAATCACAGTCACATTCTAGTAGTAGTGAGGCATTTCACTACAGCCTGTACAGTATATATTACAGTTATACAGTTGTGTAAAAAAACACTTAAACTCTTTCCAGGGGCAGAGCAAAGGTGTTTTTTTTACTTGGTTTTTATGTCTTGTTGTATAATAAAAAAAGATAGTGGCAGTAAATGCAACCTCAAACATGAATGGACACACATGTATCTATTCAACCGTGTGGAACGGCAAACCAAAACAATGTAGGCTAGGCTTAGGTATTGTGTTCAGCAATCTTTCAAATCACACACGTAGTACACACAAACGGTCAGTATCGTTGGTTTATTGTTTACAAAAACAACACATTCCATTTAGGGTCAAAAAAAAAAAAGGTAAAGTCGTTCAGCAACGATTAGGCCTACAGTAGACCAAAACACAATGGTGCAGTATTACCAACTACAAACAAACAGATAACTTAAAAATCCATCCAGCTCCAACCTGTGATGTTATCTGACCTAAAAAATCAGACAGTCTGATTAAGAAAAATGAGCAACTGAACGAAATAGCTCGTCAGTCAGGCACCAATAGACGTGACAGAGTTTTTCCTCTGCTGAACCTCCAACCTCTCTCTCCGTTTACATGCGCCAGATTTATATCTTTTCATGTTTTAAAATTTTTTTATATTTTCTTGCCGAGCAAAGGCTAACAACAGTATCTAACCGTAATCACACTGCTACTGTTCTAAAGGGAAATGACGCATATGTAAATAAATTGCACACACAATTGAGTAGCCTGCGATGTATTGATTTTTTTAACCAATTTTGTAATAAAATGATTTGGAATGGACATTTGATCTATGTTCTGTTACAAAAAAAAAGAAAATAAATTAAAAAAAAATAATCTTTGTGATCAGTAGGGGCCCCCCTAGAAGGCGGGCCCAGGGTTGTTCGCGCACCCCCACCTAAACTCCGCCAGTGACCCTTTTGCATTGTTACTGCGTGTGGATAGCTTCAAACTAACTAACTAATGCACCTGAGGAAAACTCCATCAACCCTGACCATCCAGCTGTCAGAATAATAATAATAAAAACCTATTGCACTTCTTTCATGGAAATGTTTACAGTAAACTGTGTAGTGCTTTTCATTATTGTAATACAGGCAGGTGACAAATGAAAGAAAAACCAACTTAAAGAATTTTGATGCACCTTGGGTTCTGGAAATGTACTGGAGTGATGAACACTCTTCTTCAAAATAATAGTCCTTCAGCTGGTGTTTTGATGATGATGATGATGATGATGTTCAGTAAACATCATTCAGTGTACTACTTGTATTGTTCTCTGCTTGATATATCGCTTTGCTTGTATTTTCTCATTTGTAAGTCGCTTTGGATAAAAGCGTCTGCTAAATGAATAAATGTAATGTAATGTAATGATGTGATGATGGTGGTGGTGATGAAGAGTGCAGTCTAACATGTCACTCCAAAATCTTCCATAGGTGTTCAGTTGGGTTGAGATCTGGTGAGTGTGCAGGCCACAGCATATGTTAAATTTTATAAATGAAAATGTAAAAAAATTCTGTCAAGCTGCTTTGTGACAACATCAGTTGTTAATTGTTAAGTGCTATACAAATAAAATTGAATTGAATTGAATTGACATTATTTTCTATCTCATCAAACCATTCGGATTTCTGAAAAAATAAATTAGGAGTTGACAGATGGTGTGTTTGTTTTGGGGTTTTTTTTATTTTATTTTTTTATGTGATGAGCAGCTTTCATATAATTGATTGGTTTGTCATTTAGGGACACATTAACAGTTCAGAAGACTTTCGAAAATTCTGTAGCTGGTAAGATTTGAGGTGTAAGATGGAAAAGGTCCTGGGTCGAGTCCAGCAGAGTGGATTTTAGTAGGTATAATTAGCTGTTATTTTGTGCATGAAGCACAGAAATGTGTCTTATCAAATTAGAAACACTTTTACTTTTAGTTACTTTTTTTTTGGTTTAATTTAACATCGATACCTAAAACTGGATGTAGATTTAGATCCATAATGGGCAAGCTAGAGGCGAGCAAAACTCGTTGAAGCAACATGTCGGTGAAATCGTTAGAGGACCCAAACTCAACTCATCCTCTTCTGGGTGACACTGTACAAGTAACAGGACTGAGTAAAATTCAGAGCTGAGTATGGTCCATAAAATTGATTGCAACCATTGACAATATGAGCGTACTCTTGCAATTCTGGCATCACACTTGCATTTCATTCGCATTTAACCAAGAAAAACATTTAGCCACAACATAAATCTTTCAAAATGTAAACTATTTAAAATCTAAGATGCTGGGACATGAATTAACTGCCAGAAAGTGGAATGAAATATATAGCAAAAAGGCAGATATTTGCTTCCGTATTCAATAATGTGATAAAATGCCATAACAGCCAATAATACATGATAACGTGATAAACTTTTTTTTTTTTTTTGCAATTTAGCACCTTTTATTTGATCTGATTAATGAATGATTTAGAGTGTTTCAAACGGAATAATAATTTATGTACATCATTGATTTCATGTCGGTGGAAGTGATAAACAAATACACACTCAGCTAAACCGAGCTGAAGGTGTTACTGCGTCAATAGTCCTGGAGGAGTTGAGTCTTTGAGTGGTCTTTGAGTTGAGTCTTTGAGTGGTCTTTGAGTTGAGTCTTTGAGTGTTTCTTGAAGGTCGAATCTGCAGAGCAAATGAAGCACCAGTCTAGTTTTGGAGCATGCAGTGGTGGTATCAAATGGTGACATTCATTTGCAGTCTGTATGTGGATGGGTGAAATTTTGTTTTGTATTCCTGCATTAGTGGCTTGGGCTGAATTTGGGACAGATACTGCGTGACCTCAGTGAGACCTCAGAGATGAAGGATGTAGTGTGCGTTTTGTTTAGTTGAAGACCAAACATGATACCACATTTAACAAGCAATGCTGACAGGATAGATAAGAGAGCATTATTTTAGTGGTGCTGTGGGATAAAGTGCCTGCTGTTGTGTGAGGAGTAGTGGCTCAGTCGTTAAGTCTTTGGGCTACTGATCACAAGGTTGTAAGTTTAAATCTCAACTGCAAATAGCTTTGAATAAAAAGTGTCAACCAAATATAATTCGGACAAATGTAGCCTGATTGTTTTTGTGACCAAATCTGTCATGTTGGGAGATTGTCATGTTGGGATGAAGTTTGTGAGGCTGACTGGTCATCAGATTTTACCCCTGAAGTAAAACTTGGTGGCAGTAGCAATTATTTCCTGAGCTTGATAGTGATGTACTGAATATTGACACTTGTCAGGAGGACAGAATGACATCACACTGTTTTTAACAGGTTGAGTTGTAGATGGTGATCCTTCAACAAGGTTGAGATGCCTGTGAGGCATGTGAAGACCAAAGTGTGGCCCGGGGGAAATTAGAGTTGAGTGTCATCAGCATAGAAGTAATACAAGAAGCTGTAAGATTGGATGATTGCTTCCTCCAAGATTGTATACAATGAGAAAATGTGGGGGCCAAGCATAGATCATTGAGGTACACCTGGTTATTAGCTGATATGACTTTCAATCTTCCCCCTTATGCAATAGGGACCTCATTGTATTCTAAAGTAAATGGTCTGCACTTATATAGCACTTTTAGCCTTAGCAGCTTTACACTGTTTCTCATTCACCCATTCACACACATGGCAAGGCACTAGCTTGCCATCGGGAGCAACTTGAGGTTCAGTTTCTTGCCCAAGGACATTTCTGCATGTGGAGACATGTGGGCTGGGAATTGAAGCACCAACCCTATTATTAGTGGACAATCTGCTCTACCGACTGAGGCACAGCCGCCCCAAAAGTGATTAGACAAAGGAGAGAATCACGATATGAACATCTGCTGATAGATCCAGCTGGGTTAAAAAAAAAAGCAAAGACTTGCAAAAAAACCAAAACAAAAAATATTGAAAATATTCAAAAGGTTCAAATGTAATAGAAATGAGAGAGTTCATGGTTTGGTGGTGCCATACAGCTGTAGCATCCCTGGTTCAATCATTAGTTTGTGTGAAGTTTCACATGTCCATGTAGGCTTCCTGAGTTCTCTGGATTCCTCCTACCTCACAAAAACATACCAGTAGGTGGAATGCCTAGGCTAAATTGCCCTTTGGTGTGCACATGTGTTCATGATGCCCTGTGATGGACTGCTCTCCTTTTCTGGGTGTATTCCCACCTCATGCCCAGGGTTCCTGGGATAAGCTTGTATTCACCTTGACCCTGACCAGGATAGCGTGGTTCCTACAGATGAATAATTGTAAATAAATCTAGCACAAAGCCCCCACTGACACAGAAGACCTTTTATTAAATTTTCCAAGTAACTGAAAGTCATACATTAAGCATATTTTAATTATTTGTATATTTTGGTGGGCGCACGGTGGCTTAGTGGTTAGCATGTTCGCCTCACACTTCCAGGGTTGGGGGGTTTGATTCCTGCCGCTGCCCTTTATGTGTGAAGTTTGCATGTTCTCCCCGTGCTGCGGGGGTTTCCTCCAGGTACTCTGGTTTCTTCCCCCAGTCCAAAGACATGCATGGTAGACTGATTGGCATGTCCAGAGTGTCCGTAGTGTATGAATGGGTGTGTGTATGTGTGTGTGATTGTGCCCTGCGATGGATTGGCACCCTGTCCAGGGTGTACCCCACCTTGTGTCCCATGTTCCCTGGGATAGGCTCCAGGTTTTCTGCGACCCTGTAGGATAAGCGATATAGAAAATGGTCGGATGTACGTTTTCGTATCCTGATAAGAAAAAACAGAATCCACAAGCAGTTCTAGGCCATGACAGATCTAGACGGTTTAATGTGCCTTTATAGACAGTGAGTTAACACTGTAAGAATAGTGTTGGTTTATGGAGTTAAGATTGGTCTCTGTGAGCTCCCATACTTATTCTGTATAGTACTTTTACATTAATATTTTTTCCAACATTACAGCTTAATTTGGTGGGCTGATCTTCAGGGCAAAGGTACAAACCAAAAAAAAAAAATCTGTTGTGATTTCAAAATTGTCCCATTTGTTTTTAATATGTAAAATTAAACTGCTATTAAATATTATAAATGCGTGTTTTTTCCACCTAGTTTAATTCATTATTTTATTTTTTATTTTTTGTAGAAATTAAATGTAAAGGGTCCTTTATCTTGACAACTAAGACTGAGTTATATCTCCTGTGTTAACAAACCAGAGAGGAAAAAAAAAAACTTGCCTCATTGGACAACTTCAGGGAACTTTGCACTACATAAACTCAGCCTTCATCTGTTTTTAAAGAAAAGGTAGCAAAGTTCTCAGCAGTCAGGAATATGCTGGTAGTGGAGGGCTGGGGAGGGTGATACACAAATGAGTTGTATTAATAGTATTGCTAGTCTTGTCCTATGTAATGGCTAGCTTTAAGACTTGTAACGTTAGAGAAGAAGATAAATAGGATAACCCTGATCAAATCAGTGTGATCTCAAGGGTTGAATTATACTGCCAAAGCTGGTCTGGGTGTGAGAGGATGAAGGCAATCAAGTTAAGAAGTTAATGTCATAAGTGAGAGATATTTTTGCTCGTTGTGTTTATTAAAGAATCAACCCGGGCTGAAAAACAATAAACAGACTACTATACTAACCTAAATAGCAGAGACAATGAAACAGGCAAAGAGGCAGTGTTGAGAGAGCAAATGCCATTTAGGTTTGGGCTTAGTAACATAAACAATGGCAAGATACTGCAATGAATGAATATATAGTGAAACAGTGAAAACCCTGCATAGGAGAAGCATGGCCTTGGGTGTGGTAGTTAAGGTAGAGCAAAGACTAGCTTAGTTTGCTTTAAGAAGGGATACTATGAGGACATGAGATGTTGTACTGTAAATGAGAAGCAAAAACTAAAGCTAAATAATATTTTTATTTAATATTTTCAACTTAGCTAAATAATAATTTGAGTAAACTTTTTTGAATATTGTGAAACACAACCTAAAATGGACTACAAACTTATCCTGGGTGTTATAAATAAATGTTATCATTGTCAATGATTTAAAATTTCCTCATAAATTGTATACTCTAATATGAGTGCATTATACTGAAATAGCTATGAACTTTAGACTCATTATTAATTTGGTTCACAGCCAAACTGATCTCAGTTAATATCAGCCCAGGAGAGTAGGTGTAGAACAGAAAGATACGGTGTCATTGGTATTCCAAATTCATGACATGAAGTGGTATATTCAGTTCATTTATGTTTGTAACAATCGCTTGAAACTTTTTTGGCTTGCAAAATGGTAAGAAAATATTCAGGAAATTTTAGTTAGCAGAGTTGTTGTAAGATAGCACATCATCATTTTATTAATTTTACTTCAGTGATATTTGTTCAAATTAATTCAAATCAATTTCAGTTAAATTATATTTGTATAGCGCTTTTAACAATGGACATTGTCACAAAGCAGCTTTACAGAAATATATAAATTTAGGATATACATTTTAAACTTATACATTTTTCCTTAATGAGCAATACAGAGGCTACAGTAGCAAGGAAAAACTCTTTGAGACGAAATGAGGAAGGAACCTTGAGAGGAACAAGACTCAAAATGGGAAGGGCATCATGACCTCTGTAGAAGCATCCAATTGCACGAAGTCTGGCTGTGATAGACAGCTCCTCTTCCTCAGTGAGCAAATTCGCTTCTTGTGTGGCAAGCAGGGCAAGCTTGGTGGATCTCTCCACTCAATGTTTTAGAGAACCGGGGTTACGGACAGTAACCTATTGTTCTCTTTCATCTTCTTGTGTTTGAGATCCACCTATTGGAGAAATGGACAACTCCCCAGTTGCCCATCACACTCACATTGAGGCCCTGTAAGCCAGGGAATGGTCACCTAGATACGTGCCTGGTTACACCATGCATGAGGGTGATAATGATACGCAGGCAGAACATGAAGGACATGCTGGTGACATGAATAAGCAAAGTCTGACAGTCCAAGCTTCAAGGAGAAGAGGGCTCAAGGGAGAAATGATATGAGGAGCTCACTCCTAGGACAGCTACTGGGGTCTTAGTGACATCGAGCTGGCAGTATCTGACAAATGTATGGGGAGAGGCCCAGCTTGCAGCAGAACAGATGTCCTGCAATGAGACTCCCTAAAACAGAGCCCACAAGGTGACCACAACCCTAGTAGAGTGTGCTCTAAGGCCCTCTGGAAACCGCACTCCCTTCGATTCATATGCCAAATTGATAGCTTCCACAGGCCAATGGGATAGGCGTTGCTTAGAAATGGTGTTCCCAGTGTGCGGGGGGTGGGGGGGAGGGGATGTCAGAGGAAAAGGGAAGAGGATGAAAAGTGGAAAGCTCACTCACTTCACAGGTGAATGCTGGAAAGTATTTAGGCATAAAGGCGGGGTTTGGCCAGGGCCAGGAGTAAAGCTGCCTTTAAGGACAAAAGCTTAGGGGAAATGTCCCCCAGGGCCTCAAAAGGCTGTTGGGACAGAGCCTCCAGCACTATGGAGAGGTCCCACACTGGAACAGCTCTTCTAGTAACTGAAAGTGAGCAACGAGCACCCTTCAAGAACTGACGAATGAGGGGGTGTTGACCCACTGTCGTACCATCAAACTCAACATGGCATGCATCAATAGTCGCTAGGTAGACCTTGATAGTGGAAAAGGATTGACCATGATCCATAAAGTCTTGCAAAAAACATAAAATGTCCAAAACCAAACACTGATACGATATCAGGTGGCACTCATTGCACCACTCCTCGAACACGTGCCACTTACAGTGGAGGGAGCCCCATTGCATTCAGGCTTGCCCTCTCACGGGCCAAGCCCAGAGGGCCACACGGACTGGGTGGGGATAATAGATTTCTCCGTTCACCTGAGACAGGAGGTCTGTGTGTAATCGGACAGGCCACCAGAATGAGGGTCAGGCTCTGAACTCTCACCCTGGCTATGGTGGGGGTTATTAAGCAAAGTAAACGGAATGCGTAGAGCAGCACATTGGGTCATAGATGGGTCAGTGCGTCCATGCCAAGGGGTGCGTCCCTGTCCCTTAGCGGGAAGACCATAGGACAATGGGTGTTTTCGCATGAGGTGAAGAGATCTACAGCATCCCGGCCGAATACCAGCCACAATAAGTCCACTTGCGGGTGGAGGTGCCAGTCTCCATAAAGTAGGTTCCCCCTCAACAGGAGGTCTACGCCCCTGTTCAAGATGCCCGGGAAATGGGTTGTATGTAACGATAGAAAGTGCTGCCTGGTCCACACTGAAAGCCTGTCAGCTAGAGCTTGAAGCTTGGGGGAGTGCATCCCTCCTTGGGGATTGATATGTGCTACAGCTGTGGTTTTGTCACAGCGTAACAGCACATGATGCCCCTGGAGGCGGGGCAGAAAATGTTTCAGAGCCTTCCACACTGTAATGAGCTCCAAATAGTTAATGTGGGCTGAGCGGAGTTCATTTGCCCACATACCATTCACTGTTCTGCCCTCCTGGGTGGCTCCCTACCCCATTGACGATGCATCTGTCGTCACCACTTTTCGCAACATGACCACCCCGAGGAGAGTGCCATGAGTGTAAAACCCCACATTCCTCCAGTGGCTCAGGGCTGCTGAGCACGAGCACATCACTGTGATGGAGCGGCCGAGGTCACTTAAACGGCTGAGGTGGAGTGATAAAACCCATTTCATGATGCCCTCATTCTCAGAAGGCCGAGAGGCAAAATCATAAGGCCCTGTAGTCTGAGACATGTGCAATATTGTACCTTCGCCTCCTCCCGGAACTGTGAGAGGCAATTCATTAGGGAGAGAATGCGCTCTTGCGATAGACATGCATGCATGGTTATTGAATTCAGCTCCAAAACCAGGAATATAACATTCTGATAGGGAGTGAAATTGCTTTTGCTCACATTCACTCTGAAACCGAGCAATGTGATGTGCGTGAGCAAATGATGAGTGTCTTGCACCACTTTCTCTCTGGAATCGACTATGATAATCCAATCATCTATATAAGTTAGGATTCTGAGACCTGTCATTCTCATCGGGGCTAAACCCACCTCCGCACACAAACAAAACACTCTCGGACTCAGTGAGAGACCGAAAGGAAGAACTGTGAATTCGTAATGTATGCCTTGGTAGGCAAAATGAAGGAATTTCCTGTGCCGGGGATAAATGCTTACATGGATGGATGCGGAAAAGTGGGCTATTTGCTTGGGGGGAGCAAGCAGATCACCTTGGGAGGGGTTAAGGTGTCTGGCTATGGAGGGGTGGATTACCCATGCCAAGAGCTGCCATATCCTTTACCTCGAGGCCTCCCCAGCAGTGTGTCATGTCATTGGCACATGCAGGAAGGACAGGGAGGAGCTGTTTTCTGGGGCCAGGAGAGGGTCCCAGGAGTTTCCCTTCATAAACATCACCCTCTTGGTCAATGGCACTTTGCAGGGCCGGCCATTCAATACTGAGGCAAGCGGCCACTCACTCACAAAATTCTAATAGGACAGACTAAGGTAAGGCAGCGGGAACATTAGCCTGGGGCGGTAGAGAAGACGGGATGGCCTCATCGTCTTCCAAACCCTCTAGAAGGCCCGCGTCGTCCTCGTCATTGGAGCCAGGCGGCTCGTTAACGAAGGAGTGTTCACCTGGTAAGATGCCCTCGAGGAAAGAAGGGATACTTTGGTTGGCCCAACTCAGAGAGGCCACACCTCGGGAGATCCCCGGGAGCGCGCCGTCATTGCCGTTTCCCCCGTCAGAGTTGGATTGACAAAAATCTATGCTCTGGGTCGCGGCCACTTTGACTCTTGGGCGCCGGAGCTTTTTGGGAAGCGCTAGGCAGTGGCTACAGTTGTTGGGGAAATCAGTGGCCTCTTCGGCGTGTTTGAGACCCATACAGACTATGCAGAAGGGATGTGAATCCCTAGCTGTGATGAGAGCACTGCACACAGTTGGGCAGGCACGCGACTGGTTATTCCCGGTGGAAGCCAAAGCTGGTTTAGTATCTGCCATGGTGGCGAAGCACAGAGCTCAGTTGGGACTGTAAGGCAGGCAGCTGTAGGACAGGGGAAAAAAGGTATTATGAGGAGGCGGGCAGCCTAACAAGCAGTGTGAGTGTTGGTGGCTTGCAGCGAGTGAAACAGCTAACCTGACTAGCAAAAAACACGTCCAGTGGAGGCTGATCTGAGGCATATGTCCTCCTGCAGACAAAAAGTGCAAGTCAGCGAACCAGCCAGCTGTGCACACAAAATAAGCTAGAGGTCGCGAGAAGAGCATGTGCAGGTCATTTATGCACTCAAGTATGGGGCGTGCCCTTACCTGGCCTTGGACACATGCTCCTGTCTGTCACAGCCAGACTTGGTGCAATTGTATGCTTCTACAGAGGTCAGGTACGGATGCCCTTCCCATAGGTGGCTCTTGAACATAAGATGATGAAAGAGAACTGTTCGTAGCAATTGCAGTCCTGAGTCATCTTTATGGTTTTTAAGTGGTACCATCCACAGTAATCTCATTGATCTTTAGGCTGTCCATATGGGGGCCATCCTCTGCAGCAGTGAGTGGATTTCAGATGATGAGAACTCCAACCAAAACAGGGCACCAGGATGGATCAGGCAAGTCTGGAAAGTAGAAGGGGTCAGGATTTAACAAAAGGCTTGACTAAACAAATGTTTTCAGCCTAGACTAAACACTGAGACAGTGTCTGAGTCCCAAACACTAATTGGAAGACTGTTCCATAACAGACGGGCTTTGTAAGAGAAAGCTCTGCCCCCTGCTATCTTCACTGTTCAATGTACAATTGTGCTCATAAATTTACACACCCCTTGCAGAATCTGCAAAATGTTAATAATCAAAAAAAATAAGAGAGATCATTAAAATTGGATGATTGGTGTAAACTGTTATTATTTTGTTTAAAGATTTAATTTTTTCATTTAGTACTGCCCTTCAGAAGCTACATGAGATATTTACATGTTTTACATTCCCAGAAGACAAAATAAAAACAATTCACACTGATTGTCTTGTTCAAAAGTATACACCCACCTGTCTCTTAATGTACTGTGGTTCATTCTTAAGCACCAGTGAATGTTTGCACCTTTTGTAATAGTTGTGTATGAATCCCTCAATTGTTCTCAGAGTGAAAAGATGGATCTCAATATCATATAGCCACTGTTGGAAAGGAGTCAAATATGAATACCCTAGAATTGTGAGGCAACACTACCTACTGTACCACCATACCACCCATAATGTTACTGTGTTTATGAAGATTATTCCATAGTTCTGCCTGTAGCCAACACTGGTTTTATGGTTAGCGATCATGTGCAATAATTATATCTATCCTTCATATTCTCTTTGTTCACCACATACCAGAAGGCATGACTATATTGCTTGCATGGTCATACAAGCAAGAACAATTCATAAAACACACATACGGTTTACATGTACATTTCCTCCCTCTCACTATTATACAGCATAATACTGTTATGTCATTATTAATATACTATTAAAGAAATGTAAGTACTTCAGTAATTATTGTTATTCCTAAATACATAACTGACATTTAATTGTTTCTCCATTAAACTAATTAGAGTGTGTTGCAAAAGTATTCACCCACTTTTCCATTTTTTGTAGTGGTTAGTACATTTTCCTCACACTTCCGGGGTTGGCAGTTTGATTTGGAAGATTCCTCCTGGTACTCCGGTCTCCTCCCCCAATCCAAAGACATGCGTTGTAGGCTGATTGGCATGACCAAATTGTCTGTAGTGTGTGAGTGTGTGAGTGTGTGATTGTGCCCTGCGATTGGTTCGCAGCCTGTCCAGCGTTTCCCCCGCCTTGTGCCCTGTGTCCTCTGGGATAGGCTCCAGGCTTCCCTCTACCCTATGTAGGATAAGCGGTATAGAAAATGGATGGATGGATGTCATGAATTTACACAAAATAGCTCAAAATACTGAAGTCAAAAATCACTATAATTTGACCCTGAAATGGTTCACATACTTTTGTGTATCGTATATGTAATATTTCTATTTATTATCTGTTTATTTAAAATTTCTCTTTTGGTTGCTAGTTACATAATGTACGGTACATGCTGCACCACACTTATGCGCTTTACATTCTTTGGCTGCCATATCATGGCATTTTCCCTTTCTGCCTTTCCTTTTCAAGGTCAAGATCAAGATTTCGTCTGTAACCAGGTACATGAGTGCATTAGAGTGCTTATTTGTTCTAGCTATGGTATGTAAAGTGATAACAGGCAAAAACAACATAAGATACAATATAGAACATAGTTCAATACAGTATTTATATACAACATAAAGTAAATAAATAGGATACATATGATATAGAATTTACAATGAGAAATGTCAACTCAAAGAAAAGGCAGTCAAAGTTTTGTTGAGTTCTTTTGTTTTCTTTGTCAGTTTGCAATAACTTATTAAAGACTTGTCTTGCGTTTGTTAATGTGTCTGGTACATTCTGTCACTAAACATTGCCAAAAACCACCCACGTTAACAGCAAGAGGTAGTTAGAATGGCACTGCCAAAACTTTTCTAGGGCTTGTCAGCAACATTGCAACATTATCTATCTAACTAACACTAACCCTAACTAACAATACAGTGTAGAAAACGAAACATATCTCTGGTTACTTCCGGTGTGTGTATTTTTATTACCAGAGCTGTATTCTTCCTGTATTTTATTATCTAATATGTTCATGTTGATCTCCAGCCTGTCAGAACATTAGGCAAGACCTGGATAGACTTAGCACACTGCCAAAAAGACGGAGTAATAAATATATACAGACACTACAGATGACTCACTCGCCTGATATAACCGAGTTTGAGATACAAGTATACAGAAAAACACACAAACCCGTCCTGCTTCTACATGACTTCCCAATTGGTTTCTGTTACAACAGATGGGCTATGATATCCTCCACAATGAGGAAACACGGGATGATGATCATTCACTAGCTTCCCATAAAATTACAGAACAATTAAATGACTTACTGTATCTGTTCAGCAAGAAAAACACTAAACCCCATCAGTCCTTATATTGTAGTATTGGACTCTTTCAATCTCTCAGATGATGTTTGCTACATCTAAGCTGACGTATGACGCAGGAGTACAAATTTCTTGCCATTTCCCAACACTTCTTACACAGAGCTGGCTGTACACTGGTGCTTGAAAATTTGTGAACCCTTTATAATGTTCTATATTTTTGCATAAATATAATCTAAAACATCATCAGATTTTCACACAAGTCCTAAAAATAGATAAAGAGAACCCAATTAAACAAATCAGACTAAAATGTTATACTTAATCATTTATTTATTTAGAAATCCAATATTACATATCTGTGAGTGGCAAAAGTATGTGAACCTTTGTTTTCAGTATCTGGTTTGACCCTGTTGTGCAGCAATAAGTGCAACTAAACGTTTCCGGTAACAGTTGATCAGTCCTGCACATCGGCTTGGAGGAATTTTAGCCCGTTCCCCAGTACAGAACAGCTTCAGCTCTGGGATGTTGGTGAGTTTCCTCACATGAACTGCTTGCTTCAGGTCCTTCCATAACATTTCTATTGGATTAAGGTCAGGACTTTGACTTGGCCGTTCCAAAACATTAACTTTATTGTTTTTTAACCATTCTTTAGTAGAACGACTTGTGTGCTTAGGGTCGTTGTTTTGCTGCATGACCCACTTTCTCTTGAGATTCAGTTCATGAACAGATGTCCTGACATTTTAATTTAGATTTTGCTGGTATAATTCAGAATTCATTGTTCCATCAATGATGGCAAGTCGCCCTGGACCAGATGCAGCGAAACAGGCCCAAACCATGATACTACCACCATCACAGATAGGTTAAGGTTCTTATGCTGGAATGCAGTGTTTTCCTTTCTCTAAACACAACACTGCTCATTTAAACCAAAAAGTTCTATTTTGGTCAACAAAAACTTTTTCCAATAGAGGGTATGCATTGAGGTAATTTTCCCGCCGGAACACGCCCCCTCAGCCAGACTGAGTGGCAAAACATCCAGCAAAATGGTTTTAATAGGGGAAGCTGCAAAAACGCTAGTATAATTAATGATAATCAGCTTAAATTAAAGGCAGTTGGACTTGACAGTGACCCTTACAACTTGCCCTGTGGGTCATGAACATTGGCATGTGGCCAGAAATCGGTTTTCCCAACATTTACCTGTATATGTACCTGAAGCCTGAAGGCATACAAAAGCCTTGATGCTTGGTCCTACTTCAAGACGGGAGTTGTTGGAGAAATTAAAGTGATAAAAACACCTATAAACATTCTGATTGTATGTGGACAGTTATGTACAAATATTTTTGTTTTATTAATTAATTTTATCTGGTAACCCGTAGGCTAGCTAGTCCTAGTTTGTTTGTTGCTAACACTCCTTCCACTTAGTAGGCGTGACCGCGGCAAGTTCCGGCTACCGTGACGTCACGTCATGCCCTCTATAGCCTTCCGGCTTGTCCGCATGATCTTTGATCTGCAATTGGGCAGCAATGTTCTTTTTGGAGAACAGTGGTTTTCTCCATGCAGCCCTGCCATGCAGACCATTGTTGTTCATAGTGTTCCTAATGGTGGACTCATGAACATTAGCCAATGTGAGAGAGGCCTTTAGCTGCTTAGAACTTACCCTGGGGTCCTTTGTGACTTCGTGGACTATTACATGGCTTGCTCTTGGAGTGATCTTTGTTGATCTCCACTCCTGAGGAGGGCAACAATGGTCTTAAATTTCCTCCATTTTTACACAGTCTGCGTGACTGTGGATTGGTGGACTCCAAATTCTTTAGAGATGGTTTTCTAACCTTTTCTAGCCTGATGAGCTTCAACAACTCTTTTTCTGAGGTCCTCAGGAATCTCTTTTGTTTGTACCATGATACACTTCCACAAACATGTGTTGTGAAGATCAGACTCTGCTAGATCCCTGTTCTTTAAATAAAACCGGGCACTCACTCACACCTGATTGTCATCCCATTGATTGAAAACACCTGACTCTAATTTCACCTTCAAATTAACTGCTAATCCTAGAGGTTCACATACTTTTGCCACTCACAGATATGTAATATTGGATTCTTTTCCTCAATAAATAAATGACCAAGTATAATATTTTTGTCTCATTTGTTTAATTGGGTTCTCTTTATCTACCATTTTAGGTCATATTTATACAGAAATATAGAAAATTCTAAAAGGTTCACAAACTTTCAAGCACCACTGTTAATTACTATTACATGATTGAGAGTATTTTTCCCCTACTTCAATCATCAATGTTTTTAACAAACAAATAAATTTTAAAAAAATCCACTGTAGCATGAAATACATCTGACATAGCATATCGGCACAGTTATTGTAAATGTAAAACAACCATGTACTCATATAATCACAATACATACTGCATATCATGTAGAGATAAAATTAATAATTAGAGCATGTTGCTCCCTGTCACACACACACATCATGTCAAAAGTGCCCAAAGTAAATATCACAAAGCTTTGAAGTCGGCATCATTATGAGGACCCGAGTATTGACATAATTATTAATGCAGTTGTTTAACGCTATGCTAAATATATGTCTAACCCTAACCTTAACTTCAGTAATAGAAAAAAAAAATTGCCTTTTATTTTCATTATTAATTTATTGATTATATATATTTTTTAATCAAAACCTTTCCTCATGCTCCTCATGTGGACCAGCAAAAAGTCCCAAAATGGTGTCAGATATTCCGTCTATAAAAGATTTCAATATAGCCTCAACCCTCGTTCTGTGATTTAATTACTTCCTTAATGTATTTCACACTACTTCGCAGCAGTCCAGCAAACCGCAAAAACAGTTGTAGACAAGGTCGCTGTGATGAATGTTTCTGTAGAGAGCAATCACATTATCGATTACACTCACATATGTTTCTGCTGATGACCACAGTCCTAGACCAGATTAATGGGTGAGCTTGCAGGATATGAATCATTTAACACTGCTTTCCAGGTGCTACGAGCACTGTTGCCGTGTTATACCTCATGAAATGTTGTTAGCTTGTTATCTAATAAGTTTAACCTTTATAAAGGTTGTCATACAAGCCTTGCACACTGAAAAGGAATGTAGTAGTTTGTTTTTTACAAAGAGATTTCAGTCTATAAGTTGGTGCCTGTATTGTCTCCATATCCTGGCCAAACTAAACAGTATATAGTTTAGATAATTATGTCTATTGTGTGACCTGCGATGGATTGGCACCCTGTCCAGGGTGTACCCCGCCTTGTGCCCGATGCTTCCTGGGATAGGCTCCAGATTTCCCCGTGACCCTGAAAAGGATTAAGCGGTATAGAAGATGGATGGATGGATAGATGTCTATTGTGATATTATATCTATTATATAGATATCATATCTAATGTGCCATTTTGCCAGAAATGAAAGAAATTCTCATTATAACTCATTATAACTTAGATCATTTTAATAAAGATGTTTGAGATACAGTCTTCCATCCATCCATCCATCTTCTAGACCGCTTTATCCTTTTCAGGGTCATGGGTAAACCTAGAGCCTATCCCAGGGAGCATCGGGCACAAGGCGGGGTACACCCTGGACAGGGTGCCAATAGATACAGTCTTGTATACATTAATATGCATGAGTGAATATCAGTACTCACTGCAAGCTACCAGGAAGGAAAAGCACTAAGATATGGTAAAATATGAACCACACCCGAGTCTATTGAAATCCAAAATCAACTGATTAAACAATGATACACCGTTTAAGACCTTTGATTAAGATTGATTATATTTCCACCAATGTAAAAAAATGTTATTTAAAAAAAAAAAAAAAAAAAAAAAAGGACAGGCACAGGCTTCCTGTCTCTGCTTCCTTAAGCGTACTTTGAAAACCATTTCTCTTACCAGTATGTATTTATTTAAATATACAATACAATACACCATTAATGTAAATAAATTCGCAGGGTATTTTTGTCAGGCTAGCATCCATTTTAGAATGGATCATTCACCTCCAGAGCATGTTTTTTGTAGGAAAACCAGTAGGAAACCCATAACCCATATAGATACCTGGAGAACATGTGAAACATGTGCACAGAGAGTAACCTGAGCTCACGATGGAATCAGGGACCCTGGAGCTCTGTGATAACAACCCCCCGAAAAAAAAAGTTGTCTGTATTTAAAAACACTTGTATAAATTGTCATTTTAAATTAATTATTGAAAGTTGACTGCTTTGGCAGATGAAGCTGGAATTGAGTGTTTTACTGAATGCTGCCATCTTGTGCCTCTTCATATGTTTTACATAGTAGTTGGATTTTTAAATTTTTATGTTTAAAAAAACCTGCTGATATAATAAGACCGGAGATTTGGATTTATTATATAGCATTGTGTTACTATATTATCAAAGGATCTGTTCATTCAACACAGCACATGGTTGCAAATTAGGTACTAATGCTAAATAATAAAATGATCAATCCTACTATTTAATCATATGTTTAACCATATGTCCTTTCTCTTAAAGCCATGTTACTACAAATACAAACAAGAACCAAATTGCAACGATGTCTTGCTTTTGTGTAGCTTCAAAAATCTTCACATCCAGGACCATCCGAATCCATAAAAAGCAGCTCCTGCACTATCTGTGTTACAAGAGTGGCTGAAATCCAGAAAATCTAGGTCAATGGATTGCTGCATGGTGGTGATAGCAGCTCCCTGCTCTGTTTTATGCCTGCATGTGGAAAGAAAAAAGCCTACAAGAAACCATATGACCTGTAATGTCAGTGATGAGCTGGACATGCAATCGCTCATATATGCAATGCAAAGGTACAGAACAAGAGCATAGCAATTATTTCTCCTTTCTTCATACTGACAATTTCTACTTCAGAATTCACTGATTGCAGAGCCTCCTCCATACAAACATCTGTGGAGGAGGAGGAAGAGTACAGGGGCTGTTACCTGACTAGTGTGTTTGCATAATGCAAGCGTTTTAATGCCAATAGCTACACAGCTGAACAGCAGCCATGAATGTTTTTTTTTTTTTTTTTTTTTTTTTTTTGCATGAGACAAACTCATCCAGTTGCACTCAAACTTCAATAATTCATGTGCACTTACACTGGCCACTATAAAATTTCTGCTTTTGAAAGAAGACTGCATAGGCATAAATTCAGCTCATATTGTCTGATTGTAGTGATATAAAGCAAGTCCAGCATATATGAAATGACTCAGTTCTCCAGGGACTGTGTATTTTTAGCACTCGGACATTGGTTTGAATTTGGTAGACATCGGATAGTCTGTGCAAGATTGATTTATATATAAAAAAAAAAAGTCAATGTTTGTCATGAGAAAAATGAACCTGCAGTACATTTCACCATTTGGATCCTACTGTGTGTCTCATCACCGGTGCTTAGCAACACTCGTTCAGCACAATGTTTGTGATTAGCAGAGAAAGCATGACCGTAAGCTCAAAGCCGATGCTCAGAAATGCTCCAAAGCCAAAAGCTTACTGCAGAATCACTTTAACTGGGGTGTTACATAGACTCCTGGAGGGCAACAGCCCGATTACACACAGATTTATGTTTGATCTCTTCTAATACACCGGATTAGGCCTGGTAAAGGAAACCTCCACCTTACACATTAAATATCTTTATATTTAAATAGTTGTGATGAGCTTGGTGATTCTTGTACTCATTTGTCGGTTGGTACTGTATTTGAATTATTCCTAAGAGTAGTTAGCAGTTGTGTGCCGCAGTGATGTCACAGGGAGACATTGTTAGTGCACTTACAATGGCATTTAATAGGACAAAAAAAATAAAAAAATCATGAAGGATTATGGCCAGGTTTTGCCTCCCAGAAAAGGGCAAAAGCTTCCATTACTCACTCACCATTTTAGAATGATGTCCTGTTAATGAGAAAATCTAATGCAGAATTAGTGGAGACAGCAAACTTTGGACTTCCTGAATGTAATGCAATGCAGCTATATGGCACAGTTTCCTCAAGAGACTCCGCTCCACTCCGCTCCGCTAATTAGCAGTATATGATATGAAGAGTGTGGTGTTGCTGACGGCAGTATTAGCATGAAAGTTCATGCTCTGGAAGCTGATCTGTTTAAGCAGAGTGTACGGATGAGGACATGAGAGAGCTGGATAAATTAAAAGACTAAAGCGCTGCTGCAGCGCTCTCTTTACACAGAAATGTAGTAAGAACTAAATCCCACTGGTAGCAATCACAGCAGGTAGTCATTACCGAATAAATCTTGGATGTCACTGAAAATCATGATCAATTTGCCAAGTATTTAACTGATGAGTGGATGTAAGTGAGTAGAATAAATCAAACGTTTTCTTGGAATCTATGTTCCCTGTGTAATGTACAGTATAGTCAACAGTTTTGGGGTAGTTTATCCTGTTTACAGAACCTAAGGTGCCACAGAGACCAGAGTTTCTTTTCTGAGCAGATGTTTTGTTGACTGGAATGTGAGGAGAACATGCTAAATATTACACAAAACAGCATTGTTACTATGAGGCGTAGCTCTGGAAGAAATGTTTATCTAAAGGCTTATGTGTAAGTGGAGGAAAATGGAATATTCAGCATATATGAGAACTACTATTAGATTATAAGATTATAGGAAATGATGCCTACTTCGAAAAAAACCCCCCCAGCTGTTATAAGCCACAGCCACATGTGCAGCAGTTTGGCATTTAATGAATTAAGACTAATACCTCGGCTGACTTTGTGGTTTTTTTTATTAATGATAATGAGCCTTTATTGGTCACATATACATTACAGCAAAGAGAAATTCTTTTTTCTTCGCATACCCCAGCTTGTTACGAGGTTGGGGTCAGAGCACAGAGTCAGCCATGATGCAGCGCCGCTGGAGCAAAGAGGGTTAGGGGCCTTGCTCAAGGGCCCAACAGGGGCAGCTTGGCAGTGCTGGGGCATGAACCACCAACCTTCCGATCAGTAACCCAGAGCCTTAACCGCTCTGGTTTTAATTACATTCATTAATTCATTCATTCCTTCATCTTCAGGGTCACAACGGATGCAAAACCTTTCCCAGGAAAATAGGAATTCACACTTATTCGCACCTGAGGGAAATTTAGACTTTCTAATTTTTCACCAAAAGCCATGCTTTTGGGAGGTGGAAGGAAACCAGAGAATATGGAGGAAACCCACACAGACAAGAGGAGAACATGTGAAACGAATCCCCACCCGATCTCAGGATCAAAAACCTGGAGCTGTCAAGCGGCAACGTTAGCCTACCTGCTGCACTATTTTGTTATTTATTTATTTACTTTTTAAATGAAATGGTTGGAGTGGATTTGCTCTTTGATATGAGCTATTAATGCGCATGAGGTGCGCATGCGCTGTTTGCATGAGCTGTCAGTCTCCTTTAAGATGATGTAAGGCTTCACTCCCTGAGAACGGTCTCCCCTCCCTGCACTGCTGTAGCAACATCATCAACCATCCAGTCCCCGGGGCGCGCACACTGATCTTACACAGTCGACTGAGCTCAACTTCTAACTGCACCCTCCAACACACACACACACACACGCACACACACACACACACGGACTC
The DNA here is from genome assembly GCA_024331685.1 of Stegophilus panzeri. NCBI lineage: Eukaryota > Metazoa > Chordata > Actinopteri > Siluriformes > Trichomycteridae > Stegophilus > Stegophilus panzeri. The sequence continues at coordinate 22,035,223 of JANDJT010000041.1, forward strand.
ATTTCTAACGGAACTGATAGTACACAGGACAGTGCACACATTCCGCAGCAGATGCGCTCTAAAAATGAAATGTTATTAAATCCGTAGACTGAAAGGCTCGCCTTGGGAACAACTTGGGAGGTTGAGTGGCATCATTCTCAGCAGGACTTTAAAGCACTTTTTGGAAAGCTGAAGGAGAGAAAGGTATACACCTTGCTCGGAGTGTGCGTTTTGTATTGTATTGTGTCCTGTAGTGTGCAGGGATTTAATAGTTACCGGGCTCGTGGCTCTAACTGTGATGTCTCGTTCGCACTGCGCCGGTTTGCGCGTCGCCTTTCATAAACCTTTACTAAGCACAACTTTGTGACTTTGTGATCCGTGTCACACACCGCATCAAAATGGCACTGACTGAAAACTGTAGGATTTATCAGGCTCCCAAAGACAGCGGCTCGACCCAAACTTCTGATGTGATAGAGCTGAACGTGGGTGGACAGGTGTACTACACCCGGCGCGCCACCCTGACCAGCATGCCCAACTCCTTACTGGCCAAAATGTTTGCATCCAAAAAGGAGACATCAGAGGACATGGCCCGAGACACGAGAGGACGATGCTTCATTGATAGGGATGGATTTTTATTTCGATACGTGCTGGACTACTTGCGAGACAAGCACGTCGTCCTTCCCGATCACTTCCCGGAAAGAGGGCGGCTCAAGCGCGAGGCTGAATACTTCCAGCTTCCAGAGCTGGCCAAGATCCTCACCCCAGATGACCTTAAGCGACCAAACCATGACGAATACCCTCACAGTGATTTAGATGATGTATCTCAAGGCAGCGATCAGAGGTCGTACCCGTCATCCCATAGGCGCTACGGGTTCATCACGGTCGCATCCGCGCGCGACGCGTGCGTCTCAGACGTGAAAGGCACCAGACTGTCGAAACTTTTCGTCTGCGGAAGGATCGCCCTTGCTAAAGAGGTCTTCGGAGAAGCGTTGAGGGAAAGCAGGGATCCTGAGCGCCCTCCTGAGCGCTACACGTCCCGGTTCGTCCTCACTTTCGGGCACGCGGAGAGGGCGTTTGACCTGCTTGCGGAGAGCGGCTTCCGGCTGGTGGCGTGCAGCTCGGCGCTCACCTCTCCCCTTTACGCATCGCATACGGACAACAAGCAGTGGTGCAAGTGCACAGAGTACGTCTTCTACCGTAAGTCACTAGGCAGAGGGATTTTTAAAAAAATGTATTTCTTTAAAGCTTTAGTATCATCATCATCATCGTCATCATCATCATCGTCATCATCGTCCAGCCAGAGTTGTCAGATTTGGATTGCATGCACCCAATCCATTTAACACCTATAAATTTACCACATCTACTCAACCTGGCTTAAATTTCCCAAAGGTATCATAAAGCTAAGATTGTTTTAACAGTGACAGAGTGTTGTTCTCTCTCATCCTGCTTGCTTTGCCATTTAGAATCAAGCAACATCAATTTTTGTGGATTTTATATGTCTTAAGTCATAAGAAGAGACATGACCACTAACCCATAAGCGTGTCCAGAGACATCCATTATTGAGCCATAATTCAAACTGGCCCATAAAAAAAGCATGTTGTCATTGGTTAAAATCCCAGGACCCATCAGTGGGTCCAGACTTACACTCCTTACTCACGTAAACACATTTCTTTCTTATTAGTTTGCTGTTTTCATTTTGGACAAATGCTATTTGTCCAATTTAAGTCCAGGGAAAATGTCTTTTCATGTATTGTAACATGAATTGAGCTTGGGAACCCTGCCCGAACCCTAACCTTAACCTTTCTAATCTTAAAGTTATTTGAACAAATTTTCACACACAAATCCATGTTGATCTACTAACCAAAGTCCACTTTTTAATCCAAGGGTAACTCAGAAATATCCCACATTAGACAGCAACACTGTCCCTCAGCTCATATGATTCAGAGCAGAGCATTTTCCCAAATCCCAGTCCTGGAAACCCCATGCTATTCATATGCTTTTGTATTTCCGCTACATCAACACATCTGATCCAGACCCTGATCTAATTAACAAGCCCTTAATGACTGAGGCAGGTGTTTTAGACCAGTGGACATGCAATTGCACACATTTGCAGAGAATTGGGTCAAATTCTCTGCCTAATTTTGTATTTTGAAATTTTCTATCCAGCCACATCTGACTCAACTCCTAATCTAATTATCAATCCTTTCAGAAAATGAGGCAGGTGTGTGCGAACCAGGAAATCCATAAACGTGCAGAGATTGCTGTCTCTAGGGCTGGGATTGGGAACCACTGATGCGGAGAAGCAAAAGCTTGGGCTAGAAACAGTCCTGATTGGTGCTGAACGCTTTGAAAGTGCTGCCAGTTCAGACCACTAGGGGGCACACTGTTATAATCAGCACATCTTTATTAGGAGTTTGCCCTGCATTAGGCCTTCGATGTCTGTGATAAAAGAACAATAACTTTTGGAGTGGTCAGAGGTTTTTAAAAAAACAAAACAAAAAACAAAAAAAAAAGAACCTACTTATTATAAGCCTAGTTATGAAGTTAATAAAAATATTTTTTAATTATATGTTGGTTAGTATTCTGGAAATTCTGGATACTTCAAAGTCTGAGGAGAACACAAAGCACAATAATCAGACAGAGATGATGCAGATGCTGAAAAAGCCTATAATTACTTTTTTGGACAGATAATCAGTCCATGATATTAATATTTCAGCACTTCATTTGGATAGTCAGGCCTCCTTTTCATTTCTGTCTATTTATTTATTCTCCCAGGTTTTGTTTTCTCTAAATGAGGCTTTAGATGTATCAGTAGTTCATGGACACACACACAGTGGTGATGCACCATCACCTGCCTTCATTAGTGGCTAATCTGGCTTGTTTCTGTTTTAGGTGAGCGACGGTGTGGCATATGGCCAATTAAAAAGCATTTTGTAGGTAATTGTGAATGAGTCCCCTTGATAATTATGATGAAAAAAAGTTGGATTGCAGAACTAGGTAATCAGAGGACAGGTAGGGCATTTAGAGCAGATAGGACATATGGTTGGTTAATGATTTGCACTGTGTACTCATTATAATTACCACAGTAAACAAAGTTTTGGACTCTTAAATAGAAAACAAAACTAAGTGAAATCCAGACAGGCAAAGACTTTAAGACAGCATCTAATTAGAACAGCATGTATCCTGCTAAATCCTGCAGAAAGTCCTCCTTCTTAGGGAAAGGTAAAGCAAGCCAGGTTTACCTGACAATTAATTGCTGCAGTCTCAAAGTTTAAATGAAGCTCATTTGTGGATTTTTTTTTTACAATTTAAAAAATGATGGGTTTTTTTTTTTACAAGTATGGCATCAAAGTCTAATTGTGGCTCAGTGGAAAAACAGGCCTAAAGAGAGAGTCTATACAGAGAGTCTATACAGTAAGTATCTATAGAGAATCTATACAGAGAGTCTATGCAGAGTCCATACAGAGCATCTATACAGTCTATACAAAGCGTCTACCGTATACAGAGGGTCTATACAGAGAGTCCATATATAGAGTCTATACAGTATACAGAGAGTCCACACAGAGTCTACATGCCTCAGAGTCTATACAGAGAGTCCATACATAGAGTCTATACAGTCTGTACAAAGTGTCTATGCAGAAACTTTATGCAGAGAGTGTATACAGAGT
>JANDJT010000041.1:22042436-22052891 GCA_024331685.1 Stegophilus panzeri
ATACAGAGAGTCTATACAGAGAGTCTATACAGAGTGTAAACAATGTCAGTACAGTGTCTATACAGAGAGTCTATACAGACAGTCTATACAGAGAGTCTATACAGAGAGTCTATACAGAGTCTATATGGAGTCTATACAGAGAGTCTATACAGAGTGTAAACAATGTCAGTACAGTGTCTATACAGAGAGTCTATACAAAGAGACTATACAATTTTTTTTTTTACCAGACAGAACTCTAACAGTGCCAATAACGTGTACAATAGAAGGCTGTGACATTTTATTAGAAACTGAACAGATTTCATCCTCATGCACTGATCTGATATGGAATATGAGAGCCTATTGTCCTGTAACTGGATCTGGATCTGACATTTTTTTCCTACTGACACATTTTTTGCTGTGAACTCATGTGATATTTACCATGCACACGAACACTCTCTTAAAGACCACTTGTTTAAATCATAGTGCATTTTATTTCCGAAATGTTCTGGAAGAAACAGGCTCTATATTTTTGCTTGAAAATAGCTGAGTGTGGGGGAGGGTAAGTGCACAACATGATATTATTGGTCAGTATTATTTGTTTCCTGCCCACACATACATATTGACATAGTTAAATATCAGAAGATGTTTCGAGGTAAGTAGGCAAGTGCAAATCTATATTTATTATTATAATTATAGAAAAACTATTATGTTGATTGAGATGCACTAATCCATTTTCAAAATGATCTCCGACCTCATCTCAGAGGGCGATATCTGACACTGTTCCAATAATAACATTCAACCAAAAGATTGCCAAGTTATGTGAAATGTCACAGGCGTGATGGAGACAGGCTTTAGGACAGTTTGCGTCGTGTGTTCCTGAAAAAGATCTGTGTTGTGTCAATTAACATTACACTCTTATAAAGCGTGTCAGTGGACTGAAAAATATACCAAATCTGTTCTGTTTTTTTCAGGCCAATATTAACCGTATGATAGTATCGGATCATCTATAGAGGCAGACAAAGGTCACTATATTTTGATGAAAAATTGTACAAAAATATCTATTTTGTGCAAACTTTCTAGTGACTAATAGTGAACCAGATACAGGAAATAACGAGATGAACGTTACCATAGCATCTGTGCATTTTGCATTATGTGGCAATAAAGACTTGTCTCAGTCACTGTGATGATATCAGTATCAGGCCAGTATGAGGTGGGATCTTTACCCACCCAGTCATTAAGAGCCAGGAGGTTTCTCTAATCTAAAATGCTATGTGGCATTCTCCAGAAATCTTTAAATCTTACAACCTTGTAAAGCAGCCTCTTATTCTTATTCTTAATGTCTATGCCGTCATCTGACCACAACCCATGTTTGTAAAGTCACTCGATCAGTAGAGTAGACTGAAGCCCGGCGGTGAAATGCAGCAGTTGTGCTTCAGTTCCTCATTTTAAACAGGTGCTGCCTTACCATAGCATCATCTAAAGGGGACAAACTGACTGATAATGTCTTAATTGTGGTGACATGAGGAGTCAGTGGTGGCTGCATATTTCTCAAAATCTCTCTCTCTCTCTCTCCCTCCATGTAGGGATTTGCCGCAGGCTGTGCTTGACATTTTCTTCTTTTATTTATACACATTTGACCAATCATTGAGTTGAGGTTTTGATGCAAAATTAATTAACAGACACGATTTGTATTTGAAAATTTAATCACAGTCTGTTATTTTTTTATGAAAAGCATAGTACTTTGCATAAGAGTCACTGGGTTCATCAATGCATCACACACCCACGCCCATGCATCATCAGGACTCGAAATGAACTTTTTTACTTGGTAGCACTGGTGCGCCCAACTTTACCACCACTCGCGCTTAAAATGTGTGGATTCAGTGGCGAATGCAGGCCCTGTTTACACTAGTGCGTTTTCGTTATAAAACGGCGTTTTAAAATGAAGACTATCCTCGTCCACACTGGCGTTTCCACTGCGATTTAGAAAACGATCTCCGTCCACACTACACGACCGAAATCGCATGCTACATGACCATTCATGCACACTGGGCATGCGCGTACAAGTGTAAACAGGAAGTTGGTTGCTAGTCACCAGGAGGTACAACAATGAGCATGATGGCGAGCAAAAGCAAGGAAGTCTTTTTTATACATCGGGTTTATTACTTTCTAGTCATTCTATTTTCCTCGTCATGTTTTTTCTTTATAAATATGGATAATCGAGGCTAGCATGTACGCTAGTGTGTACTTAATCAAACTCGATACAAATTCAAATGATTCACTTTATTTGTAACATTAGTACACTGGCACATTGCAGTGAAAACATAAACGATACATCATGCATATTCATCATAGGTCACATAAACAGTCATACACTAATGAAATAAAAGAGTAAGGGATATTGTTTCTTTTTAATGTGGGCTGTTTTTTTTCTGCTCTTAATGTGGGCTGCTCAAATGGCTTATGGGTCAAGAAACCTCACGTTCCATGTAGGGTTTACGCCGCTCGAAATGAGATTTGTTGCCGATTGCTCTGATCATAGCTCGCTTCTTGCGCATGTAGGCAGCTGCAGTATTATAAAATACAGAATTTAACTGCACAATGGCTGCTAAGAATGACAACAAAGCCAGCAAAGCTTACGGTTCAGTCTCCGTGTTGTTGTGTATACGATCCAGGTAGCGTAACGGTCATATGGTAGGGGCTTGACGAATCAGGGAAGGATATTCAATGATCCAGAAGACCCAATCAGGGGGTGAATGTAGGTGGAGCCACGCCTTCGTTTTCTAAAGTCTTTGTTTTGGTCTGTTTACACTGAAACGCGAGCCCGTAGTTTTCAAACTAAAACAGGGTCTTCGGCGTTTCCAAAAGTCTCAGTTTTTGAGGGTCAAAAACGCCGGAGTAGTGTAAGACGACAGGTGTAACCGTAGCAACAATTATGTGTTTTAAAATGAAAACGCACTAGTGTAAACAGGGCCTCAGTGTTACCTGCAACCTCTGTCCCACAGGCTTTACAGTGAACCTTCTTTTCTGCTGGTGGATCCGCATTCACTACATGATCGCCATCACCAACTCCAGGAGTTACATTATCTGTAACTGTTAGGATTTGTGAATCTTCGGGTTACGATTCTGAAGAAGAGAGAAAGAGAAAGTACACAAAAAGAAGGCGCCCTCTGCCCGCCACACACTTCCCGCACCAAGGCCTTGGGAGACTTTGTCAAATGATACACAGACACACAAAACTCAAGTGGCAAGATCTCTCATTTATTCAAAGAAAGGCAGAGTATATATCGTGCTCGACACACAGCAGAGACAATGGGTTAACTATTGATTGGCTAGGCAGAAGGGCATATTTGCATAAAACAGGAAGCATATCAATGTAAGACAGTAACAACTCCATATATGGTTTTCAGGAAGTCATAGGAATACGAGCAAATGTTATTCGGGAAGGTATGTAAATGAGTGCAAATGGTATTCGGTGAGACAAAGGAATGCGCAAATGTTAAGGAGCTTTATCTGTCTGTACCGGGTCTGGAAGAGTTACAGAGGAACAAAGGGGAAAAAGTGTTCGCAGTAAACTTATCAGTAATTTTAGGCGGCTTACAAAAGAAATCTCTCGGTGTTCTTTTCATCTTCTGTCTTCAGCTCTTTACACTGTGCGCGCTAGTTGGCTCCCTGTCACCTGTCAACGGAGCGCAGTGAAACGGAGTGATTGACAGCTAATATTAACCAATCTAAAATCTGCATTAAAGTTAAGAATGTAAAGATGACGTTTAATTGGTTATGTAAAGTTGGATAGAACGGTGGACCGGTCACTGTATCAGCTCACAGCTGGCATATACTGTGCAGTAATTAGTGAACATTTTGTAGAGAAATGAGAACAGGTCGCACCACAACAATTATTTGCACTCACACAAATGCTCCCGAATATATTTTGAGGTCGCACAGATTAAATGTCAGAAGCATATGTGACTAAAATGGTTGCAATTTAGAGCCTTGATCATGCTTCATATTTGTATAAAAAAAACACCCTATTAAAAAAACATGTTAGTAAGTCATGTGTATGCTTCATGATATAACGGAAGTGGCGAGTTTAAAGCAGGTGCTTTTTGGTACAGATTAAGCAAACTAAACTATAAATATGGGGCTGAAGCAGCTCAATGACATTGGAATCATGGTTCAATTCCCAACCAGGTCATCAAGAAATATTAACATAGATTTGAAAGGCTGCAGGTATTAACGCCCTTGCCTTTCATCTGAGCACAGCCCATGAGCGAGACTTCAGGCAATTTCGGTGCTCAGAAGTTGTTGCTTCTTGTTCCTTCCCCATAGTGTGTGAAAATTAGAATACACTTTTTGTCCACTTCCCCTGATTAAACTGTTGATATAAAAGAATCTGTGCAAATCCTTGATCTATTTATATTTTCTTTATAGGCTTATGTAAATTGAAGCATGACACTATTCCTTGTTTAAAGACAATTATGACTAGGAGGCTTTTAATATCAATTGGCATTACTCACTGCTTTGATAAATGAGCTTAACCTGATTTCTTTACTCATTATAGACTGGAGCCTTATAGCTAATTATCTTGTGGGTCTGCTTGAATGCTCTCTAATTAAAATGCTATCAGATGATTATTAATATTACTTTCACTTTAATGCACTAGAGGATTCAAAATGATAATCAATGACACATTTTTGGTCATAAAGCAGAACCATAGATTAAATTGATCAGGCAAAGCTTTTGCAAAACACTAAACTGATGTGGGACCAGTATGGATTTTTAAAACCAATTTATTAGACATTATATTGCTGATAGTATTCTCATTTGTTGTGAAACACGGCATCTTTCAAATGTCTCCTCCCAGAATTACCAGAGTCATGTTTTTTTTGTGGCAAATTGGGCTAGTTTGGGATCCCTCCCTTTTCCAATGCCAGAAATGTTTGGCTAGTCTCAGGTTTTTGGTATGTTTTTTTTTTTTTTTTTTGCTTTCAAGATGTAGTTAGGCTGTGACTCTGTGATTTCCTATGCTTGATCCGGAGAATGGACCAGTTCAACATGCTTTTAATCAGCAAAATTCGTCCTGACACAAAAGCATCAATAGAATCAGTTCATACCTGACAAGTACATTTTATTACCTTAGCCTAAATTTCATGCTAGCAACTGAGACACCAAGCATCATTAGCTAACTAGCTAACAGCAGTTATCTGTAACATTAGCAAGATAAATAAAACAACACAGCCTACAGCTTAAGCAAAGACTTTCTGCTAGCATTAAACAACAAATAACAGGGTAGAAACCATTGACAATTGCATTTAGGTTTCATTCTGAAATTAATTCCCTCTGAGTGTCAAGCTGTTCTTTAAATGTTAACAGTTTCCAAAATGCTAGCAAGCTATCCAGCACCAGGTAGCTTAGCTAGCTCCCTAGGACACTACCACATTCAATATAGCTAACAGCAAAGTGTAAAATTCACTATAATGTCCTGTTGTCTTACTGTGCTGGTGGCCACTTTGTGGTCTTTCATTTTTCAAAAGAAAAATGCAAGATATAGGACACAACAAGTAAAATATCGATGTAGCTCACATTTATTTTTTGAAAAGAAGTGCAAGGAAATCATCCAGAAAGTGTGAAGAGACTGCTGAATACCTGTACAAACCCAGCATCCTTGCCCACTGTTCTTTTGATGTGACAGGAATGTCAAAGCAGTCACTGTCACACTGTTTCCACACTAGTGCAGTGAGGAAAGTATTTAGGGAACAGCAAATTAAGACTACATCGCTGAATCCATTTTCGCTGTTAGCAAAAAAAAGTGTAGCAAGGCTTGTCAAAATACAATGCATGCCAAGACTGAGGGAGAGAAATGGAAATGAGGAGACTGGGATGGAGAAGAAGAAATAAAGAAAGAGAGAGAAATAGATTGCACTGGCTACTTCCTCTCCAAGCTTTAATGCATAATCACAGTTTTCATTATAACCCCGAATGCAGTGTTTTGCAGCCATAATGGAGTCTGCAACGGCAAACAAGACGACGACAGGTGGCTGGCTGGAGAAAATCAATCTTATCAGCGTAACAGGGACTGAGGCAGGACTGGAGGTGGATGGTGTGAAGTAAATAGCATGAGGCTTGGGCCACTGCTGGTTAACTGGGATAACAACATAGCAGAAAAATCACATAACCTCCCTCAGCGCAGTAATAGTATCCACGCTTCAGAGCCTTGCGAATCTGCTGCTGCTCTGACAAATTCAACACTGTTGGCGTTGATGTACGTCTTGTGACTAGGCTTATAGTCAGAACCATAATGGGTTTAATTGGCTTCACACTAGGAATTTCACTTGGCAGTAGCTCACATTGGGTGTTAGAGATCTAATGTGGCACAACACAGACAAATGCAGTTTTGTTAACATTTTACCCATGTGGCCAACTCTTTTCAGGCAAAAGTAGCTAATTCATGCTGAAAAAGTCACTAGACTAATGTGTGTATTCATGAAATCATCAAGATTTCATCATTTAAAAATATTACATGCAGAAGGAAGATTTTCTGAAGACACTTATAGAAAGATAAAGTCTTTGGTCATGCCACCACAATCTAACTAGAAGAGAAGAGAGTTTAAAACAAAGAATGTTGGGATGCTGGTGGGAAAAATCAATGGTGATTGTTGATTGGTTGTTGGGAACATTGGTGATCAATGATTGGTCTTTGAGAACAATGGTGATCAGTGATTGGTCTTTGAGAACAATAGTGATCAGTGATTTGACTTTGGGAACAATGTTGATCAGTGATTTGACTTTGGGAACAATGGTGATCAGTGATTGGTCTTTGGGAACAATGGTGATCAGTGATTGGTCTTTGGGAACAATGGTGATCAGTGATTGGTCTTTGGGAGCAATGGTGATCAGTGATTGGTCTTTGGGAACAATGGTGATCAGTGATTTGACTTTGGGAACAATGGTGATCAGTGATTTGACTTTGGGAACAATGGTGATCAGTGACTGGTCTTTGAGAACAATAGTGATCAGTGATTGGTCTTTGGGAACAATAGTGATCAGTGATTTGACTTTGGGAACAATAGTGATCAGTGATTTGACTTTGGGAACAATAGTGATCAGTGATTGGTCTTTGGGAACAATGTTGATCAGTGATTGGTCTTTGGGAACAATAGTGATCAGTGATTTGACTTTGGGAACAATGTTGATCAGTGATTTGACTTTGGGAACAATGGTGATCAGTGATTTTCTTTGGAAACAATAGTGATCAGTGATTCGCCTTTGGGAGCAATGTTGATCAGTGATTGGCCTTTGGGAGCAATGTTGATCAGTGATTGGTCTTTGGGAGCAATGTTGATCAGTGATTGGTCTTTGAGAACAATGGTGATCAGTGATTGGTCATTGGGAGCAAGGGTTATCACTGATTGGTCATTGAGAACATCAGCTCATGTGAGCAAAACTCAGTTAGGCTTTACACACTGGTGGTGAGTCGACTGAACCTGCTTTGTATAACCAGCAGCTGTGAAGTGATCTGGAGAGTCGTGTTGAGTGCAAGACAGTTGCCAGAATCTGCTCAAAAAGTCACTAGATCTGTCACTAAGAGCCTAAAAAGTTGCCAGATAGACATAGCTAAGATGGCAACATTGTATTTTACCCAACATACTATGTTCTACCAAAAGAAACTCAAACCTCTTGGATCTCATAAAACATTACAAAGTTTTTTTTTTTAATTTTATGTTTTAGAAAGCTGCTTTGTTTACCCAGGTTGTTAACTGGAGAACATCATATTTGTGTCCAATTTGATTGACAGTTTCACAGTGATGGTCACTGACTTGCTAGTCATGTAAAAACAATGCCTTTCAAGTGAAAACAATGCCATTTAAGTAAAATAAAACAGTGCCATTCAAGTAAAAACAATGTAACCATGCCACAATGCCAAAGACACAGCATGGTGGCATTACCACCCCACAGCTCCAGAGTCCGTGATTCAATCCTCAGGGTAATATAATTGTGGAATTTTGCATGTGTTCCCCATGTCTGCGTGGGTTTCCTCCAGATACTCAAGTTTCTTCCCACCTTCCAAAACCATGCCGGTGAGAGTCTAGATTGAGTGTGTGTTTGTGTGTGTGCGCGTGTGTGAGCCTGCCATCCCTTCAAGGATGTATTCCCCCAGTGTTCCAAAGATGGGCTCTTGGGGATGAACGAATTATATTATCTATAGTTTTGTTTAATATTCAATGGCATAATTGCCCCATTAAGCTTTTAATATAGTTTTCAATCAAGGTTTTCTTGATGGACTTAAAAAAATGCACATTAAAAAAAATCATGACTGGCATCATTTACAGTGAAAATGTTCTTTGAATGAAAACACAATAAGAACGAAAACCACTGAGCCAACAAAGGCCAACAAAGCTGTCGTACATTCACAGATAAATCTGCTATTTGCTTTGTTGTGATGCATGCAGTGTAGTTGTTTTTAATCGTTCTGTCCTCAGACGCAGTATGCCAATCAAATTCTCTGCAGTTTGCATGTTTGCAGAAAAAGTCTGTTTGGAGTCACTTTGATTGCAGATTCCACTTGGGGTCTGTGAAATAAACTGTGAGTGATATGCAAGGCTTGAAATTCATGCTGGACCAGTTGTACATGGTTAGTAAGTGACGTCTGCTTTCCTCATTGATCTGAGCGAAATTTATTGAAGTAAATCAGAATGTTGGAGCTCTCAAAATACTATTGGTCAATCAGCACATCTTTAAAAGAAAGTTTCTCATACATACATACATCAGATACTGGTAGGTTTTATCTGACTCTATCTGTCTGTATCTGTTGATGGCCTAAATTTAGACTTGCTTTACTTTTTAAATTCAGCGGGATGATGAACTCTAAGGTAAGAGTAAAAATTTGTCATGTTTTCTTCTTACAATCGTGGTGCTGTGAGTCAGCAGTGCTACCCATTTTGCCAGCACGTCACCTGGACTACTTTCTACAATGCTTATTTAAATCTTGCTTATTATTGGCTTGCTTTTATACAGCATTATATTGAAATTGACAGCAGACGTTACACATAATGTGTAATCTTTGTGAGTTTGTATTTTCTGTTGCCTGATTCCGTTCAGGTTTTATGGAGAGTACATGTTCTGAATGGGTGTGGTCTTTTGAAAAAGCCGAGATGTAATCCAGGAGCAGTGTAAACTGCATGCATCGAGTAAATCAAGTTAAACAAACACTTAGAACAGGTTTGAATCTAGGGGAACTTTCCCTCAGTATCTACTGAGATATGTATTGAACTGGCCTGATGGGAGTCCAGGGAACCCTGTAAAAGAGCCTAAACAGCATGAAGGGTTCTCAGCTTGCATCATTTTCTGCACCAAAATGTAAAGCCATTTAAAGCCAACAAATTCACTTCTAACTTCAAAAATCATATTCTTGTGGGATTTATATGTGGATCTGGGGTAATTACATCATTTGCAGGTGCTACTCTGTGGTTTTATTTTCATCCAGACTGGCCATGTCTGTGTTTTTCTTCTTCCTTCCTCTGAGAAAATTCTAGTCTGAATTACCTTCTATTTTTCATCAACTCCAAAGTGATTGGATCATTTTAGTCCCATCTGGAGTGACTTAGTGGTTAGCATGCTTGCTCACACCTCCAGGGTTGGGGGTTTGATTCTCTTCCTGTGTGTGTGGAGTTTGCATGTGCTCCCCGTGCCTCAGTTGTTTCCTCTGGGTACTCCGGTTTCCTTCTCTAGTTCAAAGACATGCGTTGTAGGTTGATTGACACTTCCAAATTGTCTGTAGTGTGTAAATGTGTGTGTGAGTGTGTGTGTGTGTGTGCTTGTACTCTGTGATGGGTTGGACTCTGTCCAGGGTGTTCCCCGCCTCATGCGCTGAGTCCCTTGGGATAGACTCCAGGCTCCCCACGACCCTGTGTAGGATAAGCAGTATGAAAAATGGATGAATGGATAGTCCCATCTGGATGATCATCCATGATTTTACAGGCAGGTGCAGGTGAATTTTTTTTTTAGATGTTGCTACCTTCTGTATTTAATCATCGAGTAAGAGAAAATATTTCTGGCAATAATGCAATAAATTATGTTCAGTAAGACTCTAAAACCATAGTTTTAATTACTATCACTTTATCTATGTACTGTCTTTACTCAGAAAGAAAAAATGTCATCAAAAAAGTCCCAAAACTTGATTAATGCCACACTTTATATTAGCATATGCTACAATATTATGATTGTAGAAATTAATTTATGATCCAACACAAAAATCATCTGAATGAAAGAGTTTTATTTATTTATTATAGATGTTTTCCTGAGAAACTAATCCCGTCTTGACAGGGCTTAAGCACAGTGGGGGAAATAAATATTGAACACGTAAACCTTTTTTTTTTTTCAGTAAATATATTTCCAATGAGGTTATTCACATGAAATTTTCACCAGACATCAGTATTTACTCAAGAAATCTGGAAATATAAAGAATTCACAACATTAAAG
>JANDJT010000041.1:22053955-22084850 GCA_024331685.1 Stegophilus panzeri
ACAATCACACACACATTCACACACTATGGACACGCCAATCAGCCTACCATGCATGTCTTTGGACTGGGGGAGGAAACTGGAGCACCCGGGGGAAACCCCCACAGCACGGGGAGAACACGCAAACTCTGCACACACACAGGGCCACAGTGGGAATCGAACTCAAGCCCGACTTGAATCCCATTGAACAAGATTTAAAGACAATATGTTTAGAAGAATGGGCCAAAATCACACGTGAATACTGCGGCCCATTAATTTCCTCATACAGGAAGCGTTTGGAAGCTGTCATTACAAACAAAGCTTCTCCACTAAGTATTAAATACATTTCAGTTACTTTTTTCCCGTTTCATTCCACTTTATTAAACTTAATTTATGGACTCATTACAAACAAAGCTTGCATCAAAGCTTGCAAACAAATGTTGTGAATTCTTTATATTTGCAGATTTCTTGAGTTAATACTGAGGTCTGGTGAAAACTTCATGTGAATAACCTCATTGGAAATATATTTACTGAAAAAAATGTTGACATGTTCAATACTTATTTCCCCTACTATAAATGGTATTACTGAAAACATGTCCACATTAAAAGTGAAAAGTTTAGGAAGGATTTCTTACATTATAGAGCTAATGTGCTTCCTCTCCATACTTCACTGTCTTTATATTGTTCACTGATAGTAAAATGTCAAGCTTTCTATCTCTACATAGAATTTATTATGCTGAGGACTGTGGCTCATCAGGCTGGAGGTCCTATTACACTTCATCAGCATTTTGTGAAGTGTCGCGAATATTAGGAGACAATCCGGACTCTCCAATCTGTCTAAGTGGCCTGTCTCTGTGCTGGTCGTATTCACAGACAGGAGATGGTCACACTTGTTATTATCTTTAAGAAGATGAAATTATCACAGAGGGAAAAATGCCAGGAGACACTTGGTCTTCCTACTAGGACAACAAGTGCTTATTAAGTCCGGCGAGGGAATCGGCGAGACCCTTTTGTTGCCCAGTTTCATTTTAAATCGGGTCTTCTGCTCTTTTCATATTATTACGCTTATTTAGAAATGTGATTGAAGGAACAATTGGCTATAATTTGAATAACTTTCTAAAAATCATCACCACATTATGCTGAGTGATTATAACAGCCTGGATGATGATCACAGAGGATGATGCTGCTGCACAAAGTGTCATGATGGGCCGTGTCCTACACACCGCACAAGCTCCCTGCGGTGACTGTGTGTCTGTTAGATATTGGGTTTCTGTGCCATATTGGGCGGCAGTGCATCAGTGGTGCACTGCCTCCTTCTCCAAGGACAGACTGGCCTAATTTAGGCCTGAAGATAAAGAATAGCATAGCTGAAGGCAGAGGTTTCTGTCAGTGGGTTCAGACTTACATTCCTCACTTGTAATTACATACCTTTCCTATGAGATTAAATTCAAAGGAGTTACTGAATAGTATGCTTAACATGAATACCTGAATAATGAGACAGGAGCTTAGGGGTTAACACTAACCTGCGCGGCATGCAAAAAGCAAAGCATGCCAACAGAAAAGCAAATTGCATACAGTATCTGTGTGTGCTGATTTGATCTGCAGATTGTTGGCAGGATGTCGAATGGCACATGCACGCAGCCAGGATTCATCAAAGCTGCTTTCAACAAGGCAGCTTTTAGTGTCCTGAAACCATTAGCTGTCGGCGCCGCTTGCATCACAGTGCTTCTTTTTTCTCCACGCGACAGTGGAACTCCTCTCCTGCATCTTCTAAAACAGGAAAATGCCCGGACCGTTCCTAAATCTGGGCTCGGCTTCCTAAATCCATTATAGCCTAATGAAAAATATAGTAGGCAGGGTATCTTGAACGTTCTCTATTATATTAATCTGGTTATGGTTTCGGGAAACTGGGCCATGCCTAGGCTCAGAAATCAGGCTTGGGTTACAGCTGGCATTCAGGTTTTGAAGTCTGCTTTCATACGGAGCAATTAGAAATCTCTTGTAAATGTATTTTTCGATGTTTGAAGTCTGTACATTTGGATTCTTTGAGAGCGCAGTCTCTGAGTGAATGTATGTAGTGCAGATAGAAATTTAGGCTTCTGCACAGTAAGATTATTTTAAAACGATGTTTGGGACATCTGTGTGTGCTGCGGGGGTTTCCTCCGGGTATTCCGGTTTCCTCCCCCAGTCCAAAGACATGCATGGTAGGCTGATTGGCGTGTCCAAAGTGTCCATAGTGTATGAATGGGTGTGTGAAGGTGTATGTATGTGATTGTGCCCTGCGATGGATTGGCATCCCTTCCAGGGTGTACCCCGCCTCGTGCCCAATGCTCCCTGGGATAGGCTCCAGGTTCCCTGTGACCCTGTAGGATAAGCGGTATAGGAAATGGATAGAAATGGATGGATGGATGTTTTGGAGAAGAAAAAGAGTGCAATCAGTGAGCATAGATGAAATGTTATCCTGATCAAGTCAATATATCAAATATTAACCAAATAAAATGCAATGTTAACCAAAACAGTAGAATCGTCAGGACTTGAGGTATATGTTTTAAATTGTATTTTAATCCCTGTGCATTTTATTAGTTATTTTGATTAATTTATATTAATTCCACAGTGCTGTTGAATTTCTGAATCTGGCTGGTCAGAAGGTATTTTCTATGTATTTCATTTTCTATAACAGCAGCTCTGACAGTAGCACTGCAAAGTAAATCACAGTTTATATCAATGCACACATTCTAATATATTATCGTTTCTATAGTAACAGCTTAGGGACTTGTACTGTGAACGCTGGTGAACACTGACTCAAAATATGTGTAATTGTTAATATGAAGTTTTCTGTGATTTTTTAGCATTTATGGAAGGAGTCTCCAATGTCAGTGCTTTGTAACGGCCAGAGATAAAGCTGCAACTTTAAGTTTTAAGACACAGGAGTGTCTGTGTTTTTTCATGACAAACGACACTTTTTGTCTTTAAAAGCGAGAATAAGGAGAGGAGAGAACAACTGTTTATAGCTGCCATAGCATAAGTGATAACAGGGACTAACAATTATAAACGTATGAAACATACGTGCTGACCTTAAATATTGGAAGATAATCAACTTTGGGGTGGTAACAGTAAATCCACTTCACCTCACACTGCATCACGCCACCCAGTCATTGATTATTTTCCTATAACATCACACTCTCAAGTGTTTTATTTTATTATGTCATGTTGTGAATGTATTGGAAAAGCAGAGATTAAAGTGCACCTATTACAGTTTTGAAACGTGCCTATTTTTGTTTTAAAGCTCTCATGAAATAGATTTACATGCATCCAAGGTTAAAAAACACTTTAATGTGCTCATAATTTAAACTGCAGCATTACCTTTCCCCCCAGTGTCACAAATGACTCATTAAATGATTTGTTCTAAATGATTCGTTAAAAATCTCCTTTCAGAGAGCATACTCTGCTCTGATTGGTCAGATGTCCCAGTCTGTTGTGATTGGTCTACCGCTGTCAGCGAGCAGTCGATGAAGACCAGAGGCGGGGCTTTTTG
Source organism: Stegophilus panzeri (assembly GCA_024331685.1). Classification (NCBI taxonomy): domain Eukaryota; kingdom Metazoa; phylum Chordata; class Actinopteri; order Siluriformes; family Trichomycteridae; genus Stegophilus; species Stegophilus panzeri. The sequence goes on from JANDJT010000041.1 coordinate 22,057,467, forward strand.
TTACAAACCTACGTAGGTTAGTACAGGAAGTAAAGTCTGGAATCACTAACGACTCGTTTCAGCTGTTCAGAATCGGTTCCTTCCTTTAGGAGTCAATAACTCCGATTGTCGTGAGCTTTGAGTTTTAAAACTTTGCAGACTTTTTACATTCACAAACAGCTCTATAACACACTACATGAAAGGTAATATTTAAAAAAAAAACAAAATGGATGCACTTTAAGAACAATTAAATTTTCATTTTGGTTCATTCTGAACAGAAACCATATTTTTATAAACCAGTTAGAAGGAAATAAAAGAATGGTTAATAACAGTTAGAAATTGGTTAATAATTGTTAATAATTCTTTACATACTCTGCTTATAGGAAGTCTTGCTTCCTTTTAAAAAGAAACGCTTAAAATGAGTAAAATTATCTGCCAAGAACAAGACTATTAGAATTGAAATGACTACAAATAGGTTTGGTAATCTTATATTTGGTTTATTGTAATCTCGTAATAGGAAATAGTAGATGAATGACTATATTCAAGGTATTTCCACTTTCAGTGTAATGCCATATCTTCCTGATGCCAGGCGTGCAAGAAGTCACGAATTCTAGACAGGAATTTAGGCTCATTAGGAAAATGTTTAGGTTCACGCTATAATTTCTTGAAATCACACTGGAATGGAAAAATAATGCTGTTAATTGGTTAAGTGCTTTTTAAAATAACAATCTCACTCTGGAACAGTTTAGACCAGTGGTCACCAACCCTGTTCCTGGAGATCTACCTTCTTGAAGACTTTAGCTCCAACCATAATCGTGCTCACCTGACCATCTAATCACTGCGTTAAGAACTAAAACAGGGGTGTTAGATTTTTGGTTGAAGATGAAAACCTGCAGAAAGGAAGGTAGATCTCAAGGAAGAGGTTTGGTGATCACTGGTTTAGAGTGATTTTGTTCATGTGTGTGCGTGATTGTATTAAATGAAGAATTTTGTATTTATTCCATTTTACAATTGCAATCTGTGGAAATGGAAAAAAAAAGATGAATAAATTATTTTAAAATATATTATGAGGCACATGCAGTTCATGCTGGTCAGTTTGATAATATATTGTTGCTGTTTTTTTCTTCTTCTTCTGAAAGCACTCCCTGGATCAAAGCTGCAGAGCACAGAAAGGAGAACATCTATTTTTATCTGAGTGAAATTGATGGTTGTTATTGGCAGGGTGTTCTCCCTGCAGGGGGGAGACAGAGGCAGAGACCCGGTGTGTGTGTGTGGTGTGTGTGTTTGTAGCCTAGGCTGGAGAAACTCGCTGTGCTCCATAAACGCCTGCAGAGTTGTGACTGGCATGATTGGTGGACCTGTCAGAAATGAAAGCCTGGAGCCACATCTAGCGAGAGCTGTGGATATTCAATCATCACTAATACTGTTTTTAGGTTGAGCTGGTGAGATCTAGGTGTTATTCTCCTCATGGCTGGGGAGTAACAGAATACAAGTAACAGGATTATGAATTTTGAATTTCTAAAAAAAGGCACGGGCAAGAGGCTTCAGTTACTGGAAAAGCCCCAGCAATCAGATTAGAGGTGCTCGGTGATCACTGTGGGATTACATTGAAATACATAGAAATGTTAATAGAGAATACACAGAACATATAATGGAAAAAAATATAAAATTTTACTTCAACGTTTAGACTATGTCACTGGCTGCCATTTCAGTAAGGTCAGGAGTCGTATTGAAGTGCATTCTTTTTAAAAGCTGCCTACTCAGATACGTGAACAATAAGAGTGATATTTTGTTGATTGAAAGTAGTTTTGACCATTAAGTAGAGAGCTGTTCTTGTTCAGAAGCTATATATGTCATACTGGCAGTTGATTATACGTTCCAATCGTTTCTTAAAAATTCACATCACCTGGAAAAATGGCTCTGTTGTTTGTGCCATAGTGTAGACCAGGGAGGCAATTCTTAGAACTGCAAATCATTAACCAGAGACTACCCGATACCCAACAAGACTGAAATTACGACAAAAATACTGTATTGAACAAATCTACTTTACTGAATGACATGAACATTGTTATTGTAGCACATGTAGTTAGCAGTAACATAGCCTCCATTTCCCAATATTTAACATTAGCTACTCTAACTAAATCTAGTAATGTTAGAATTAACTAAACAACTCTATTCATAGTTTGTCACTGATAGGACTATGGCCTGAGGCAGCTAGTAAACCTAACTAGAAGAATACAAATTTATCACTAGGTAATTAAACCAAAACACAACTAGTAGCTACTGTACATCCAAGACTTTCCCCATACTGCTGTAGCTAACAGAAACAGGTGAGCCTAAATTTACTTTCAGTTTATTTGTAAATTATATTTGTAACAGTGAAGAAGTTTGCAAAAATAACGAGTTAACAAAATGAACACAAAAGCCAACAGTAGTATGTTCAAAATTGTGCTACATGTTAAATAGCCTAATCATTCTTGTTGTTTAAGGGTTAATCTAGTAGAGTCTAAATCTGATGCAATTACAGATATTCATTCATCTTCAGTAACAGCTTTGGTCAGGGTCTCGGTGGATCTGTAGTGGATCTGGAGCCTACACCTGGTGGAAGGTTGGAATAAACCATGGATGGGAGGCCAGTTCCTTACAGTGCACCATACACTCACATTCACACCTTAGGGAAATTTAGGCCCTGTTTACACTAGAGCGTTTTTGTTTTAAAACGGCGTTTTAAAAACGAAAACGATCCTCGTCCACACTGGCGTTTCCGCTGTGTTTCAGAAACGATCTCCGTCCATACTAAACTACCGAATACGCATGTCACATGACCATTCATGCACACTGGGCATGCGCACACAAGTGTAAACAGGAAGTTGGTTGCTAGTCCAAACCATTGTAGGGTTTACGCAGCTCAAAATGAGATTTGTTGCCGATTTCTCTAATCGTAGCTCGCCTCTTGCGCATGCAGGCAGCTGCAGTATTATAAAATACAGAATTTAACTGCACAATGGCTGCTAAGAATGACAACAATGCCAACAAAGCTTGCGGTTCAGTCACCGTGTTGTTGTGTAAATGATCAAGGTAGCGTAATGGTCATATGGTAGGGACTTGACGAATCAGGGAAGGATACGAAATGATCCACAAGACCCAATCAGGGGGCGAATGTGGGCGAAGCCACGCCTTCGTTTTCAAAAGTCTTTGTTTTGGCCTGTTTACACGCAAGCCCGGAGTTTTCAAACTAAAACGGGGTCTTCTGCATTTCCAAAAGTCTCTGTTTTCAAGGGTGGAAAACGCCGGAATAGTGTGTTTAAAACGAAAACGCACTAGTGTAAACAGGGCCTTAGTGTAGCCAATCTACCCACTGCCATGGTTTTTGAGAGGTGTAAGGAAACCGGAGAACAAGCAGGAAACCCACTCAGAAATGGAGAGAACATGTGACACTCCACACAGACAGTAACCTGATCTCAGGATTAAACCAGGGACTCTAGCGCTCTGAGGCGGCAATGCTACCCGCTCTCTGCTCTTAGCCTCTTAAACCTAACAGTAGTATAATAATGATCATATGCGACCATTTATAAAAGTAAAATACTTACTTTTTCATACAGATGCAAATCACTACACTAAGTACTTCATGGCAAAACATAACACAGTTAGAAATAGGTCATTGTTTGAAGGCATCGATTGGGAATAATGAGAAAAATGTCTGATTGTACAGCCAAGCCATTATAATAGAGAACTCATTGGGAGGGACCCTCCAACCCTAACAGGACGGGTTTAGTTGTACTGGATGACATCTATAATATATAATAAGTTTCTCCTCCTGTATAAAACTCTTCCGTCCAGATGGCAATTAAATTAATGCAGAAGGGACGAGTTTCTGCCAGGTTGTTTTGACTATGATCCCAAATGAATGCGTCACACCTGGTCATATGATAAGCTAATGTTAGATTATGAATGAACTTACAGAGATGCAGCAGCTAAATGTTGCATTGCATTGTGGGATATGTGAATATAAAGCAACTTTATACCTGTAGCTGACATTATAATAGCCTATTTAATCAGCCTGTGGGTCGTACTCTTCTGATTGATTTTATTTTCTTCCTCCTGCTAATGGGCTCTGAACGTAGGCAGTATGGAGAAGAAGTTATACGATCCATACCAAGTAAGCCGTTGAGAGGCATCTCTAAAGCATTCATCTTTTTGCAATTTAGGAAGTGGATATGTGAACTAGGTGACTAAATGCAGCAACTAGCAGCAGTGAAAAAAAAAACTTTTGACAAATGTGAGAGTTGGCAGTACCAAAGTTACAGCATCGGGACATGCACTACTGTATAAAATGTTATACAGCTTTACACACTTTGCAGTACACGCAATCCATTATACTCTATACAGCCGGGTGGACCAGTTTCTCAAATCATTTTCTCAAATCCCTCAAATCAGATTGAGGGAGAATGTTGACTTAAAAGTTGACTGCACTTAAATCTCAAACATTTATTGGAAATTAATTTGATCCAGGGACACTGATTGAACAAATGAGTTGTCTATTAACCATTAAGGCAAGACACTAAAGGTAAGTAGGTAAATAATATTTTAAAACAATAGATATCACAATCAACATTGGACTGGTGAATGCTGATATTGTTATTTTTGAGTATTTTTCTTTGTATTGGATTTTTTCCCCCTAAAAATATTATTTATGCAAATGATGCTCCATTTAATATTTAATAAAACAAAACAAAACAAAAAAAAACAATAGTCTTTTGATGTTGTTAGAATGAAAAATGTATTTCACTATGAAGAAGCTCTCAAGAGAAAAACCTTTACAGAGCAGTTGGTTAGAATATCATTCCTACATTGTGTAATCAAGAACATACTAACAACTACATTTAACAACTATAATCAACTTTTTGGGAAAATCTGCTCTAATTTAGGGACAAGAACCAACGTGTAAAATTTCATTAATGCGGGTCGTCTAGAAACAGATTTTTGACTGGGAATATAGAAACAAATACAATGTTGATTAATGTGTTTCCACTTATTTTAGTTAATTTTAATAAATGAAATTGACATGTACGGTACATTTTAATGACACATAAATGGACATCAGGAAACAAACTATTCAGGGATTTATGATGACGTAATTGTACCAAGTGGGCATATCTTAAAGCGTTCTACAAAGTTACAAGCTTTCAGATAATGTGGATGTCACGAGTGGACAAAAGAATGAAATACAATTTTTGTTGAGTTTACTATTTTTATTACTACAGTTCATGAGAAAACATTATAGATTCAGAAATCGTCTCTCTACCTGTAGTGCCTGAATTAGTTAACATCCTTACAGCACTCTCCTTACAGTGTCATCAAGTGAGAGCCACTCTGAGGAAGGTTGACCTCCATAGAGTTGCAGGACCAGAAAGGGTCTTGGGCCGCACACTCAGAACATGTGCTGACCAGTTAGTGGGGGTGTTCACAAACTTCTTCAGACTCTCATTACAGCTTGCCACGGTTCACACCTCTCTCAAGTCCACCACTATCGTTCCGGTGCCCAAAAGATCTGTGGTGGATTGCCTCAACGACTACCGCCCAGTTGCCTTAACCCCCATTATCATGAAGTGCTTTGAGAAACTTATGCTGTCACACATCAAAAACATCGTCCCCAAGGATCTAGACCAGGGGTGTCCAATCTTATCCGCAAAGGGCCGGTATGAGTGCAGGTTTTCATTCCAGCCAAGCAGGAGCCACGCCTGATTCCACCTGTTTAATCAGTTGATCTTGGCTTTCAACAGACTCAGGTATGGTTGGTTGGAATGAAAACCTGCACACACACCTGCCCTTTCCGGATAAGACTGGACACCCCTGATCTAGACAGTCATCAATTTGCTTACCGAGCAAACAGATCTATGGATGATGCAATCTCAGTTGCACTTCACACAGCCTTAACACATTTAGAGCAGCAAAAGAGTTACGTAAGGATGCTATTCATTGATTTCAGTTCTGCTTTTAACACTATCATTCCTAACAAACTCATATGCAAACTAGGCAACCTGGGCCTAGAGGCAGCTCTCTGCTCATGGATCATGGACTTTCTCACTAACAGACCGCAACACGTCAGAATAAGTAATCACACCTCCTCCACGCTTGTTCTGAACACAGGTGTACCGCAAGGCTGTGTGCTTAGCCCAGCCCTATTCACCCTCTTCACGCATGACTGCACCCCAATCCATTCTTCCAACTCCATAGTAAAGTTTGCTGATGACACCACCATAGTGGGACTTGTATCTGATAATGAGGAAACCGCCTACAGAGAGGAGGTACAACATCTAATTCAGTGGTGTATGGACAATAATTTAATCCTGAACACCACAAAAACCAAGGAGATCACCGTAGACTTCAGGAGATCCAAGAGGACCACCTATCTCCCTCTGCATATAAATGGAGAGGAAGTGGAGAGTGTGAACAACATCAAGTTCCTTGGAGTCTGCGTGATCTCACATGGTCCGTCAACACCTCTCACCTGGTGAAGAAAGCACAACAAAGGCTATTCTTCCTGCGGAAACTCAAACAGAGTTTGCCAGACTACAAAGAGAGCATACTGACATACGGTATCACAGTGTGGTATGCTAGCTGCACTAGGGAAAACCACAAAGACTTGTGTCAGGTAGTTAAATCAGCAGAGCGCATCATAGGCACTGAGCTCCTGAACCTGTACACTGTATATGCTATCCAACTGCAAACAAAGGCCAGCAGCATCATTAAAGACTCCATTCACCCAGAGCACAGAATGTTTCTTCCCTTACCATCTGTTTCTTCCCTTACCGTTGTATTGTATACAATGACAATACCTTACTTTACCTATCCTGAAATACATCCCTAATTTAGACTGAATACTTACAGTATGCCATTGATGTATTTTTGAAGCAGAAATGCAGACCCAGCTTCTTTGTAGTGATATCATGTGCGTCATAAAGAGAGCTTTTTCATCTCAGCTCAGTATTCTTGCAGCTTCGTGTTTGAATGTGTCTGAGGCATTAAGAGCAGGTTGCATGAAGGGAGCTGCAGAAAACTAGAGAGTGGTGGTGGTGGTAGTAGTGGAAGTGGATCATCGGGGGTGGAGGGACAGAATAAGAACAAATACCTCCTGTGTCATGACCGTCTGAGCCCAATCTCTCTGCCAAATGCGTCTCATCAGCCCTTTAAGTGATTCCTCTGAATGCTCACATATAGAAACTAAATTAGGTCCAGAGACAAGCCTGTGCTCTAATGGGTCTGCAATATGATCCGGACAGCTGAGTCAGAGAGTCAGAGCGAGAGAGAGAGAGAGAGATTATAATAAACAGAGAAAATGCGATCAATGATTGGGCTTCGAGATATTGCAACAATCTTCTGTATAATTATAATGAATTGATTATATAAATGCACTTCCTAAGTATACATCCAATAAACTACCCTGAATACTTGCTGAATAAAGCCATTTTCAGACTACCCATTTTCGAAAGCCAATTTCAGATTACCCATATACACTATTTACCTAAGAAAAGGTTTTTACTGTACCGTGGGGAATATAATACCTTCCATATGTAACACAACTGTAAATGAAACAATATTAGAAGCTATAGTGTGATGTACAGCAGTCAGCAAAAAATGCGTAGCTGGCAGCATATGGCGCAATATGACTCTTATCAGTATGAGATGTATGTGAATGCTTTTGCAAATCCGCACTTGGGGGGGTGGGGGGTGGAGAGGAATCTCAGAAACCTCTGCTGCACTCCAGTTTGGCACGCGGGGCGGAATTGTCATGGCGTTCGATGCAGTCCACATTTCCCTACTGCAGAATGAAAGTTTTATGATCTTTTTCGCTGGGCTTGGCTCGAGTCCTAGACTGGAAATCCCGAAGGGCCGCGCCAACCACTCGAAAACAATGCGCACAGCCGGAGCCCTTTCCTACAGAGCGCTCCACTCGGAGAGTGTGAGAGAAGCTGGCTTAACACATATAGTGAGAGAGATAGGGAAGGAGTGAATGGAAGCTGATCTAATTTCTGTGAAGTGAAATTGCTCCACAGCTTCCTTTGCACTTGCTCTTATAGATTAGCCATTAGGAAGCTGATTCTACCTCTCCCTCTACCCTTTTTTCCCAGCCCAGGGCAATCACAGAACCGTCCTTCAGCTCATTATTGCACTTGGTGCCAAGAGATTGCTGCCCCATCCAACACTCCAATGCTTTTTGATTGAACTATGAATTATGAGCTCCGACAGAACAGCTGATGGATTGTGGTCCAGATCAAGGGATAATCTTTGAGGGCGCAGCACTGTGTAACAGGACACAGCATTGTGTAATAGGAGACAAACCCAGAAACATGAAAAGGAGAAAACAAGAAATAAGAAACCCCTGGGGAAGGTGTATCAGATTTATTTTATTGAGCTTCTATTCAGGAGATAAGGTCTTCGTGTTCTTTAAAACACAGCAAGGACCCTTGAGGGGTGGACTATAAAAGGGCAGAGCACACACACATATGCTCACACACTTTTTGTGTTTCCGTATAATTTCTAGATATGTTATAGCTTTGGAGATTAGCAAACTATCAATAGATCTTACTGTTAATAGAATGTGGTTTGTGCTTCTGCCAAGGTCAACTGTAGAAAAGAAATAATTCAAGCCAGAGGAGAGGTTCCAACTTTTTAATGATTTGTAATAGTATTCTGTCATTTCCATATGGCTTCGTATCACAACATACACTCTAAAAATGATTCCACTAAATACCCCAGATTGTTTTGTGGTTCTGTGTGGAACACTACAGCAGAATTAATCACCAGATTTTAGGAAGCTAGAAATGTTAGCTATCATAAGATCACTCAATGAGCCCATTTTCCCCCAGAGTGTAAGGGATCCAAGGCATTTTAATAAGTGAGCTGTGATTTGTTGTAGACACAATCATTTGTTTTCTAGTGTAGTGGGAGAACCTAAGGAAGTGGAATTCCCCATTCCCCCATAGCCAGGAGGTCCATGATTTTTAAAAAAGATTTTGTTCAAGTACAGTACAGAAATTACAACCTACCATTATCGACATTATTATATTTATCAATGAGTTCTTATAGTTATTAGCTAACTTGAATTGAATGGATTTAATCCAAACTTCAGTAACTCATAAACAAGTAGCCTATAAATAACATCAACAAAGCTCCCTGGTTATAATAAATAGACACAATATTACTGTATGCATTAAAGTTCATTAAATCATATCACCATCAGGGACCAACAGACTTCTGTAATACTCTTTAAGCTTCCTAAAAAGAAGACAAAACAAGGGAACCCCTTCCTTTAGAGGGATGTGGTAGCTCAGCTTAAGACGGTTAAGACGTTGGACTTCTGATCGGAAGGTCGTGAGTGCAAAATCCCAGTACTGCCAAGCTGCCATTGTTGGGCCCTTGAGCAAGGCCCTTAACCCTCAACTGCTCAGTTGTATAAAAATGAGATAATTCTAGATAAGGGTATCTGCCAAATGCTGTAATGTAATGTAATGTAATGTAATGTAACCCTAAAAATCCCTCAGTTGTAGGGTCCTCCAGAGGGGTTTTTAGGGTTCCAAGTAAAACCCTTTAGGAAGCTCAAAGAGTATTGCAGGAGTCTGATGTCTCTGATGTGACAATAAGCTAATTTCTAAGACTGATTTAATGATTTCACTTAATGGATCTGTAATCTGATCATGTGTAATGATCCTGAGCTTTATGCTGTCTGCTAGGAAACAGGAAAGCGCCACCAAATATTTAGAAGATTCAATAATACGACTGACTACATGCTTATTGAATCCTGGGTCTGTAACTTTAACACTTTTGAGAATAATTACATCTTGTTGGGAAATTTTTTTATTGGAAACCATTAGCCTGACTCACACTAGGGAGTGAAGCAAAATGTCCATTTTGTACAATAGCATAGGAGTCCAATATGGGATTTCGCAATTTGCCACAAAGTACATTGAAGAATAAGTCACTGTCAAACACTGAATGAGGATTTTGGAGTTCTGTGGAGATATTAGTGATCATATCTCATATCTTTGTTCTTTCAACTCTGCCTGCACTGATACACACCTGTCTAACAGAACACAAAAGGTGTCTAATGTTCACCGTTATCAGTGACAAGCCTTAGACCCTTTGTGACCGAACCTACATTTTTATCCCTAAACACAATACAAAATCAATCCTATTAAAGTTCAAACTGCGATTTAAATGTTGATTCCGCACAGTATAATGTCACTGATAAGGTCAGATCCATGCTGCAACCTTTCAGAGCTAAGTGATTGGTTTAACGACCCTGTATGCATGCTGATGTGTTTGGCTTAATGTCAATGCCTTGTGTTTATGAGACTTATTTGATAGAGGATAAATGCTCATTTTGTATGGCATGCCATAAAGCTAGGAACGAGTAGTAATGAAATACATCATCGGCATCAGAGAGGCAGCTGGAATGTAACTGTCTGATAATGGTGTCATGAAACTTTTCACTGCTTTGTCTGACCACGGTGACCTTTGTTATAGAGTTGCATACATCCACTTAGGAACGAATCCTCTGCAAGATGACACCAAATCTGCACCTGATGGGCCTTGATTTGCAATTGATCTTCATGCAGTAAATATGGATGTGATAGCCGATATATATCTCAAATAAGCATGTCTTGATTGCTCCAGAGCTTTTCTATCTTTTCTGTATGCTTTCCAGGTGGGCCATCAGCTTGGTCGTCCTCTCACTGCGAGTGCTGCTGCAAGAGCCAGAAGAGTGAGAGAGAGGGTGAGAGTGGCACGTCCTTCAATGAACTGTCCACTTCCTGCTCCGAGACCCAATCAGAGGCCAGTTCCCCCCAGGAGACAGTGATCGCCCGTCCCGTCTCCCAGCAACACCACCACATCCAGACTCTGGAGCGTACCGTGAAGAAAGGCCCGGCCCAGGCCATGCAGACGGAGACACGTCGGAGGACGGAGCTTTTGCGCACTCGCACTACAGGTCCCCGCGATCTCATGACCCCGTCCAAGAGGAAACCTCCTAAGGAGAAGCTAACACCAGAGCAGGAGCTGCAGAAATGCATCCAGGACTTCCGACGCATTCGGATTCCTGAGCGCTTCCCGAACAGGAAGAACACGTGGCAGTCTGACCTCCTGAGGAAGTATCACCTGTGAAGCGAGAACGAAAGGAGTAGGAAGAGAAGGAGGAAGGAGCAAGGAAGAAGGAGGAAACACAATCTACCTATCAGTGCTTAAGATCACACTTCGATTTGCACTTCACTTGAGCACAATCTCTTGGTCTAATCTTTTAGCAAGTCGCATAAAGCACAGCAAAAGATGCAGTTAACCTTGAGTGACTTGTACAGGTTCTGTTACAAAGCACAATTACTCAAGCTGCAAATCAATTTCACAGTGTCTAAATGAACCAGCCTTGTAAAGAACACAGTGGAATGGGTTGGACATGCACTAAACGGGCACTTATCAACACTGCACGAATCAGACACTTCTGCCTGTGGTCTCGAGTACAGGATTTATGTGTGAACGTGGAACAAAAAGCACAAAATAATTCAGTATCAGAGTCGTATGGATTGTATGTTAACACAAATCTCTCCCCTTTTGCCAATTTTTGTTTGCTTATGACCAACATCCCCTGTTCCCAGTGCATGCTTAGGCATTACGATTGCAATATAGAGTAACTGCCTCACCTCCTAATGGATTAGTGCTATATATTACGCCTTGCATAATTCGCTGACGTTTAGGGAAAAATATAACATAAACATCACATCCTCACAAATGACAATGTATCTGAAACAATAGAGCAGCACAGATTTGCTAGATTGTGTTCTCGTCGTGAACATTTTTGTCCGGATTATTATTTGTAGTGTATCTGATCTGGTTTTGCCTCGGGGTATATGAAGAATCCCTTATTGTGAATGTGCAATGATTTATTAAATGAACGGAGTTTAAACGCAATTCTTTTCGTTTGACTGGCTGTGTATCTGTGACTGGCGGTGTATAGTGAGATTTCACATTGCATTTGGAAAAGGCACAGCTTTCAAGTCAATCACAGGCTTGAGCAGAACAAGCAAGTGGCCAATTTTGCTTATTTGTATCAAATGCACCTTTCCGCAAATTGGATAAGAAAAATCATGAGAAAAACTAAACAACAAACTAAAAAAAAATGCAATTTTCCAACCAATATAATATCCGAGTGCTCTCTCAATTTTGACAGTCTTATTGGATCCATAACAAACCAGACTGAAGTTAATCTGCTGTTTTAAAAAAAAAATTTTTTTACTCTGCTCCCTCGTTCTTTGACTTCATTGCTCATTGCAGAGGTGGGATTTGTAATACAGTTTTCCACGGTTTTCTGTGCATTCAGTGTTCCTTCGTTTTTAAACGTAGCGAGAGATACATGCATCATAAATATTGTTTTTAGACATGACTATTTATATTCGGGAGAGAGATTCTGCAGTGTCGCCACATTTCAGCTGAAACCGAGAGGCTTTGGCTCTTATACACCCAAAGTCTGATGAATATGGATTTATACATGTGAAGGCTTTTTGACCCAGAAATGACCTAAAAATCTAGTAATCATGGTATAAATAGGCCTGTATGTTAACAACTCCTCTTACATGCTCGGTAAAAGTGAATGCAGTAGGATTTACATGCAAAATCTCTTTATTTCAGCTACTAAGAACTGCAGATTTCGACTATAGCAGAGGTCAGATAAAAGGCAAACAGACTGAACAGGGGGAGATTCATATTCATAGTCAAATCAAAATGGTAATAAACAGATGGCCAAAACATGACTTGAGATAAGCGGCGAAACTAAAACAACTCAGAGCTAAAGAATCTAAGAAACACTTAAGCTGGGCATACACTGTATGCACAATTTATACAAAAGTTTACTGTCGCCAACAATTTTTTAAAATCATGGCTAACTAGCATGTGAATGGGTATGGAAGCAAAAAAAAAAAAAAAGAGACATTAAGATTTGTATTTTAAAATACAGTGAAATTGTAATAATGAAAATTAAACTACATTTAATTCATAAAGCCTGTATGCGGATTGGCCAAATATTGGTTTATTGCATTCCAGGCCCAACAAACTTTTTCCAAAGTGAACTTTGCAAACTGAATCTGAGCACTGGAATGAGAAAAAAAAAAAAAGAGATTTTGAAAATTTTTCAATACCTGAAGCCTGAATTATTGAATCTGAATTTGTGAACCCTGATATAACCTAGGGGCAGCACGGTGGTGCAGCGGGAAGCCTCACAGCTCCAGGGTTCCAGGTTCAATCCTGAACTCGGTTTACTGTTTATGTGGAGTTTTGTATGTTCTCCCCATGTCTTTGTGGGTTTCCTCCAGGTTCTCTGGTTTCCTCCAGTCTTCCAAAAAACAATGCTGATTGGAAGTGGATTGCTCTTAAATAAATAGACTCATGTTCCAGTCACTGTTTTCCCACATCACGACCAATATTCCAGGGATAGGCTGCAGATCCATCACAACCCTGACATGGATAAAGTGCTTACTGAAGATGAATGAATGAATGAATAAAAGAAAAAAACCTATTTAATAATAAATTCTTGAATTTAAAAATCTCTGAGCACTGAAAACAAATATGTGTGGTTTTTGAAGTAATATATTTTATAGTTGTGAATTCAATGGTGTTTAAATGTCATGAGCCTATTAAGAATTCTTTTTGCCTTAAGAAATGCTCTTAACAAGTCTTTATGCTGTATTTTTGCTTCCATAAATTGGATGGTAAATCACATGTGAATCACACAGTGTGAGATGGTAAGCAATGCCCAGTTAAGGTGTTTGATCGACCTGTCAGAAGAATCTCTGCATTTAGTCAGACTTCACGTAGTGCGAGCATTGTCACGATCCTACATAAACAGCAGAAGCCTAGCATTAGATAAAATCCATCATGAGCATAGTGTGGTTCCTATAATCTCTAGTATAGTATGTGTGTGTGTTGAGTTTCATGAGTCTGAATCCACGTTAATCTGGATAAATTTGAAAACGCAAGTTTTTCTCTAAGTTTTGGCCTTCTGTTCACACTTTTGTTGACTGAGCTTCTTGAAAATGCTCTCCCAAGCGGATAAATTTTAAAAACGCTGTTTTCGCGTTGTGTTGAATACTGAGAAAACGGAGATATTCAAAAACAATGACGGATTTGTAGTTACAGTATGTGCCGCAATCATGTGACCCATTCAACTCAAAACAAACAACATGGTGGACGATGTTGTACTGCAGTTGTTGCTGTCCAGTTTGATAGTGTTGTTAAAGATTAATGTCACTTTGTACAACCTTCAAAAGGAATGTCCACTCGTGATTGCAATTCTACAGTCCAATATTTCAACCGTATTTGTTTTGGCACCATTTCTAGTCTACTGTACATTTTCACCTGATTTTTCAACGTCCTAGTCTTGGGTTACACTCAGCAACAACTCCGTCCCTTCTTTTGTCCATTTCAAAAACTTGGTGCTTTTCCTTTGGCATTGCCACATCAATTCAAAGAGATGGAAAGTAAATAATAAACTCCTGATGGACGGAAATGACGCAGACCAAAACTTCTTACGTTTTTACGCATGCGCAGTATTGGGATGTAAGCGTTTTCAGAAGTTTCAGTGTGGGCAAGCACGTTTTTGAAAATGTTCGAAAAAGCCAGTGCAGACGGTGAGAGCGTTTTAAAACGAAAAGGCAGTTTTCAGATCTATCCGGATTAATGTGGATGTAGCCTTAGAGAAAAACCAACAAACAAACAAAACCACCCAGGTAATGGACATGTTTCTTTTCTTTTGAAGTGCTCAAACTGAATGCTGTCAACATTTTCAGACTGAGGTGACCAGTGGCATTTAACTTGTGAGCACCTTTTTTTTGTGATACGATTTTCAATATTGTGTTGAGAGTAAGACTGGCTTTAAACGTCAATAAAGCAAACTACAACACTTCACAACACAGAAGAATAAATAAGTGGTGTAAATGCACTGACTAATTAGAGCCATGAACAGGAAACAGGAAGTAAACAGGCACGATTTCAGATGTTACGGAATAATGTATGAATTAAATACTTGAGGAGAAGATTTCTAACTTGAATACTGATACTGCACCTTCAAATTCACCTTCAAATGTATGTAAATTTCCATTTCTGCTGCTATATGTTATCTATTATGCATAGTGAATATTTCAAACCGCATTACAGGAATCCTTCTGTAAATCTCCATGCTTGAGCTCTCACTCCCACTGTGCACTTCTGCCTCATCCCATAAGCCTAAATGACCCGCCGGATATCCCTGACATCTGAACGGATCGATGCTACTGTAAGAGCATGAGACAGCTTTGGAATTTGGCCTCATGGACTGGCTGCTAATCTGTGTACAGAATCAACAGCAGACGATCCGTTTAGCGAAGAATGAATGGCCAGTGACTCGGCTCTTTGTTTCAGTCCCGCTCCCCATAAATGGACAAACAAGGGGCAGAGCATAGTGATGAAGCACATCTGATATCAGAGTCTTAATTTGCCTTTCAAATGGATGCCTTCAAAGGAATACTCCTGAGTCTTTTTTCAATCTAATACCAAATTTGCCTACAGTTGCGGTCAGAAGTTTACATACACTCATTATGAACATGAATGTCATGGCAATATTGGGCTTTCAAGAATTTCTTTGAAGTTTTCTTTTTCTGGGGCAGAATGATTGTACAACATACATCTTTAATACAAACAAAAAAACAAGTTCCAAAATGTCCTTTAATTTGCCAAGACCAAGGCCTCTTAATTTCCTGTCAGTGATCATGATTGACTACAGCTGGCAGCTTCTCTGTGCCAACATAAAAAGGGTTTATTTGACAGCACTCATTGGATTGACCAACACACAGTACTGTGGGAAAGTCCAGTGAGCACAGTGCAGATCTGATAAAGAGGATGGTGGATTTACACAAGTCAGGAATGTCTCTTGGAGCCATTTCTAAACAATTGCAGATTCCAAGATCATCAGTTCAAACAACTGTACGCAATTACAAGTTATTGGGAAGTGTAGCCACTTTGCCAAGACCTGGAAGAAGACCCAAACTGTCACCCTCAGTTGAGAGGAAATTGGTTTGGATGGTCAGGAAAAACCCAGGGACCACCAAGGCACAGGACTGTCATGAACTGGAAGCTGCTGGAACATCAGCGTCATTGTCTACAGTCAAAAGAGTTTTACATCGCCATGGACTGAAAGGCTGCCATCCAAGAGAGTCCCTGCTCCAAAATCGACACCTTCAAGACCGTCTAAAGTTTGTGGCTGACCATATGAGCAAAGACAAAGCCTTCTGGAGGAAAGTTTTATGGTCAGATGAGACAAAGATTTAGTTGTTTGACCACAATGACCAGATGTATGTTTGTAGGAGTAAAGAACACTGTACCAACTGTTAAGCATGGTGGTGGTAGCATTATGCTCTGGGTCTGTTTTCTTGCCAGTGGAACTAGTGCATTGGATGGAATAATGAAGGAGGACTACCTTAGAATTATTCAGAATAATCTCAAACCATCAGCCAGAAGGTTGAAACTTGGACACAATTGGGTGTTCCAACAGGACAATGACCCAAACATACATCAAAGCTGGTTGTGGAATGGATAAAGCAGGCTAACATTAAGCTTTTGGAATGTCCTTCCCAAAGTCCTGTTCTCAACACTATCGAAAATTTGTGGACTGTGCTTAAAAGTTGAGTCAGGGCCAGGAAACCAACAAATGTCATTGAACTTTACCAATTTTGCCAAGAAGAGTGGTCAAATATCCAACCAGAATTCTGCCAGAAGCTGGATGATGGCTTCAAAAAGCGTCTGCTCGAGGTGAAACTTGCTAAGGGACCTTCAACTAAATATTAAGTGTGCTGTATGTATATTTTTGACACTGTTTGTATAACTTTGACCTTGTGTAGACTACAGAAAACCACAAATAAATTAAAACTTGTGAACCAAATTCTTGTTTTTGTTTTGTTTTTTATTAAAGATGTATGTTATACAATCATTCTGCCCCAGATAAAGTACATTTCAAAGAAATTATTGAAAGCCCAATATTGCAATGACATTAATGTTCATGATGAGTGTATGTAAACTTCCAACCGCAACTGTAGGTAAGTATAGTGTGCATGCAGAACATTTCAGACTTTCAGGTTTGAGACTTCTCTTATTTTTTTTATAATTTTTTATGGGGGTGAGAAAGTGTAATTAAAAAAAAAAAAAAAAAAAAATCTCACACTTTTGGGTTGAGTATCTCTGGTGGGGGACCAGATACAAACCTGAAATTTTCACAGAAAGAAGTCCTCCACAGTAGCATTCTGCTGTAAAAATTGTGAGATTGAGATTGGAGGTAAACTCTGCAGGACAGGGGACCAGCCTGATCTATCATTTTGGTACAGGTGTACAGTTGGTATGTGTGAATAGATTTTTAACAGTGTCATAAACAGAGCTGTGGTGTTGTTTCTCCTGTCATAAAAGCAGTAGGTGACTATTATATTATTATAAATCCTTTATTCTAATATTTTGAGATACTGGTTTTTAAAAAAATTTTATTTCCATGAGCTGTAAGCTGTAATCATCAGGATTAAAACAAAAACAGGCTCGAGTTCCAGGGTACTCAAGAGTACTGTACATGTACATTTAAGAACATAAAACCATGTAATAATATTACTAAAACTTAAATAGGAAAAGGAAAAATATATTTATAATAAAAAGCAAAGAGAGCTTTATATAACTATGACCTAAAGTTAGCACGCACAATAAAACAGATGCATATGAATCATTGGGTGGGTGGAAAAGATGTTTTCCACAAAAGGAAGGGGGTTGCAAGCACAGAGATGGAAAGGAATAGAGTTCTACAGTTTTGGGGCAGCCACACTAAAAGCGCTAACTCCTATAGTACAGAGTACAGAGAAATGGACAGAAAGCAGATGAGTGTCAGGGGATCTGAGAGTGTGTGCAAAGATCTGTGAGTACTTTGTGTGACCTTCTTTTGCCAACATAACAGCACTGAGTCTTCTCTGATAATGCTTGATGAGATTGGAGAATACAGAGCAAAGGTCCTCGGTTCTCTCTTGTGGATTCTCCTCTACAGTTTACACAGGATTGTGGGGTTTAGGTAGGGGGGATGGGATGGCCATGTAAAATGCTTGATAGTGTGGTCATTGAACCATTGTTGGGTGGATTTGGATGCATATTTTGGATCACTGTCCTACTACAAGGTCCAACCATGACTTCTTCATAACTTCTTGGCAGAGGCAACCTGATTTACATTGAGTATCTCCTGATATGTCATGGTGTCCATGATGCCAGGTATCTTAACAACTTTTCATGACAAAACAGCCCTAACATCACAGACCCTCCAAAATACTTAACAATAGGAATTAGGTTCTTTTCGGTATACCCATTATTCTTGAGTGATTATTACCAAAAGGCTCTATTTTAGCCTCATCTAACAATAGATGTTCTAGCTGTATAAAGCAAATGCCATGTGCTTAAGTTTGCACCTAGATAAAAGTAAAGGCTTTCTTCAAGCACACATTCCAAAGAGTTTGCTGGCATGGTGGTGTTAGCTAAAATATAGAACTGGAGACATGATGATGTCAAAATACTACCATCTTCTCCGACCATCATCCTTGGGGAAATTTTTGCCTCTCTAGCCATCCTCTTCAGGGTATGAACTGAATACAATTTTGTAGCAAATAAATAAGGTCTAAGATATAATAAGAAAAATCCAATGAAAGTTGAATGCATCCTTTGGTTATGCTTCAGCCCGGTGAGAGTTAGTGTTCACAGAAAGGCTTTCTTAATCATGAGCCTGTCAAAACCCATGCATCACAAGGATGACAAGTTCTATGCTAGTAGAAGAGAAGAGGGAACATGTTATGCAATATATTAATTTTAGCTGTAGCTGTGTCAATGCACCCTGGCTTTGAGAAGATCCGTACCCGTGGCAGCTCCTTCTTCGCAATATAACATTATTAGGTTGGCTACAGATGAACCTCTATTGATGGGGGATGTGGGAGTGTATGAAAAATGAAGCCAGGTGAATGTCACAGAATTTTGCTGTCTGCTTTTTCAGTTTACCTAAAGAAAGGAGCTTTTTTTCCCCTTCCAAATCTGAAGTCTTTTTTTAGTCGTTTTTTTGTACTGCCTTTGCTGAGTTTGTGCTGGTGGTCATGGTTGAGCATTTTTCTGAAGAGTTCTTTGAGGATGAATGAAAACAGCAGCCAATTAGCGTCGTTCTGGCGGCTTTTGTTTCTTCTGGGTGTCCCAGAAACCCCCCAGCTTACTGCCTGTCTGTCTTCTTTTCTCTCTCTTGCTCTTGTTAAGTGTTACAGAGAGACTGTAAGACAAAGAAGTTGGGAGAAAGTTTGCAAGATGGCACTAATCTGAATCTGTGTGTGTGTGTGTATGAGAGAGAGAGAGAGAGAGAGAGAGAGAGAGAGAGAGAGCATACTGTATGCATGCACATGTGTGATTAAAAGAGAGGAGAAGGCTTCAATAAGTGGGCAGGTCAGAGGTGTATCTGTCTCCATATCTGTGATGCTGACAGTAGCAAATCTTGTGGCACTTGCACCGTGCTGACACTCTGTTCTCTCCTCTGACAGCAATAAGCTTCCAGCGTGCAGTGAGAGAGCTCTCACACACACCCACACACACATATTCCTCCCCCACGGTGAGCTCCAGCAATCTTTCTATGTGGCTCACCTTTTTCTGTTAGCTCAGCAGTAGCAGTCGTCTCCTGGTCTTCTCTCCCGAGACCCCTCATACTGCAGAGTACAGAGATGCCAAACCTGCAGGTAAGCAGCCATTAAAGTAATACTCCAGAGTTTCTTTTTGTTTTTTTAATCTACTCTCTATAAATTACATCTGTAGCGAAAGGGCAATTACTGTGCACAAGATTTTCGACAAATTCCCCCATACCAAGGAACAATAAAAACGAAAAACCCATTTACAAGGAAGTCACTTATAATGTAAGGCCAGTTGTTGTAATAATAGATGCAAATATGGAATGCAGATTCAAAAATACAAACGTTACAGTCTAAAAATGAAGGATGAGACAGGCATGAAATAAAGTCACCATAAAGCTCTTCTTATGTAGCTTTAACAAAGAAATCAGGTGGAGCAGGGCAAAACAGGGTAAAACAGAAAAAAATATTTAGTGATAAATAAGATTTCTGGTGAGCAGGCCTATTTGAAAAGTGAAGATGTGAAGTAGTAAAAAGTAGTTTTTCATGGAAATGTGATTGCATGTGAGTACAAGTTTTCATTGACTACGTTTACATGGACAGCAGTAATCTAATTATTGACCTTATTCTGAATAAGACAATATTGTGATTAAGGTGTTTACATGAGTCTCTTTTAGAATATTCCTTTCATGTTCCCGTGTTACGTGTTATAGTACATAGATCGATTAACGTCACACGTCATTACGTCCCCACGCCACGCCGTCCCACGTTCCCTCCAGAATTTCACGTATCGACATACATTTGGTTTTTGTTATGGTACCGTATACAGTTTTGGGTGTTTTTATTTTTAATTTTTACGAAAGCTTCAAGTGCAGTTAATTATTTGTCGTGCTGTACGTGCAAACAGACGACTGCTTGAAGTCGTGGGCTGCGTCCCAAACCGCGTACTTACCTACTATATAGTAGCTGAGATACGTGTATTTCACGTACTATATAGTATGTAAGTACGTGGTTTGGGACACAGTCGTGCTCTCTTGTTTGCCGTTAAACGGTTGAGCGCTGCCGTGTGTGTACGTGTCCTGTCGCAAAATGCAGTGAAAACTCCCACACGACGTTAATAGTGTGATTAAGGTGTGTACATGTCTGTAATGCACTTCCATAACGCGACTAAAACAGGAATACTCCACACGTCTTAATTCTATTTGTGTTTACTTCGAGTATGACTTTTGTCAGATTAAGGTAATTAAAAATGGCTGTTTACATGGTAGTTTCTTAATCAGAGTATCGTCTTAATCGGGTTAATATCGGATTACTGTTGTCCATGTAAACGTACTGATTGTCTATCCGCTTGTTAAGTCGTGACATAACAAACTTCCGATAATACTGTTTCCGGGTTCTACGCTCTCATATTTTCAACATGCTGCAGTGCTGTGCTCTTTGAATAGATCTGAATCCAAAAAAACTATAGATTAGGATCATGATTTTTCGGTAGTATTACAGCACACCGTGAGTGTATTTTAGCAGCGTTTTTGTAAATACGATTCCTCTTCACATAATACAGTGGCTTTAAACCACATAACATTAAGCACATAATTCAAACCACGCAACAACATTAGCATCAACTGCAAATGTTTCATCTCAGACACTCTTTGGCTGCAATTTCTTCCATTTTTGATGTCTTCGCCCTCTTCCACATGTGCTCCACGTTGGTGCGGGACACAGTTTGCTCCACCCAAATCAATAAAGCTGCCATATGATGTGATATGGCATATGATGGCACTTATCTCTGTTGATTGGGCACTCACAAGTGCTGCAACTCACTGACTGACCCTCAACGTGCACCTTTATTGAAAACAATTTACTCTCACACTAACAGTTCTATGAGACATTGCCAGTGCTGTGTTTATATTAGCCCAACGATATGTCTGTAGCTAGCCATGGGGTAGCAGATCATTAAATGTCAACTAGCCAACTTTATAACTTCACTATCCCGCCAAAACCTGGCTAGTACATATTTAGTTTTTCATCTTTGTTTACATCTGAAGTTATAGTAGTCCTGTACGTTGTTTTTTTTTATTATTTAAATTTTTTTTTTAAATACTTCAGCCAGATCATGACATATCATCTTTAAATGTCAACTTTTGCTGTTTGCTTTTGGGATCTGAAGGAGCGTTTGGCTTGACGTCAGATTTAACAAGCGGATTGTGCTCACTTAAATGGAGTAATACAGTATAAAATGCAGTTCAGACTATAGTTGTTGTTGTTATTATTATTATTATTATTATTATTATCATTGTTATTATTATTATCTGAAATCTTAGTATAGTACTGATGTACCCAAATACGAATGAATAGATATTGTGCTTTAACAAATACAAATACAGATATGAATAGGAGGCAGAAAGCTTGCCAGAAAAGTTTATAGAGCATCTGGTGAGACTAGAGGTAAGCATTGGGACTGAGATTCCACGGGACGCAACAAGAAAGTCACATGAGTGAGAGGTTTTTACTTTCATGTGGGTGCGCGATTCGATATGAAACTTACGAGACTCAAATCAGTTCAATTCAATTTTGTTTGTATAGCGCTTTCAACAATGGGCATAAAGTGGCTTTACAAAAATCTGAACATACTATTTTTATTTAAATGTTTTTAATTTAGACAACGAAGGACAATGTTCATTAACATGAGCGTAAACAACATATTTACAGCAATAGATGCATTTACAGCATTCGTTCATTCATCTTTAGTAACTGCCTGGTCAGGATCAGGTTTTACATGTTTTATATTAGGCTGTTAGTTTGTTTACTGGGAAACAGAACCAACTAAATTTGTTATAAAAATGCCATGAGAAAGTAGAAACAGAATACATATACAGATAAATATATTTGGGGAACTAAACAGATACAGGTACAGATAATGACATTGCATTACACCCCTATTGTATAGACATAGAGCAATTGACATATTTACCAAGAGTGCCAATAATTCTGTGTCTAACTGTAATCATTTCATCATCTTTCCCCGTAATGAGAACAATGGCAGCTGATGGTTTCTAAAATGGAGGAAACACAGTTGTCTGTTATTGAAGTACAGATCTATCTGATGCTGTAAGAGCATCCAAAGGCTTTCTCAAAACCAGGAAGATAAAATTAGCAGTGTCTGATTTGTGTTCATCTGATTAGAGTTGATATGTTTAAGTTTGAGATGTCAGTCATGTTCATTACTGTTTTAGTGATTAACAGTTGGTTACGAGGTTCAACCCCTAGTAAGAGTTCTCCCAATTATCATATGGAGAAGCTGGGCAGGACAAGCAAAGAGTGCATTGTCCAACAAACATTGAGATTTTATTTTTCTATGCAAAATTCACCTGCTCACACTCCCATTTACATCAGAGACGCACATGGACCCAAAATGACCTATTAAAAGCCTGTTGTCTAATGAGCATTCATGTTTCCTCCCATTAAAACACAGAGTACTTGAATCCTCCATAGATCTCTATAGAAGCTGCGCTTCACTGGGTATCTGTATTCATGTTGGGGGCATTTAAGGAGATTTTTACACAGGCTGTGCTGTCCACCGAAAACAGTTTGCGTTATATGAATGAACAGCGAGGTATTGCAGTGAGATACTTGATAATCCAATTAGCTAAAATATTGAATATAACCAAGAATGATGATTAATATACACACATTTCTACATTTCATATAAAAACATTTCTTTGCTGGATTTTAAATACATTTTAAGGGAGGCCAGCGTTCCCATGTAGTCTTAAAGCAATCACCTGTGACTGAGAAAACCTGTTTACTCGAGGGCATTTGTTGGGAAAGTTCATAAATATTATGCAATGGTTATGTTTTTTCACATGAAAAAGTATGTGGACACCTGATCATCACACGCCTATGTGCTTCTTGAATATCTCATTCCAAAACCATGGGAATTAATATGGATTTAGTACCACCATTGCTGCTACAACAGCCTCCACTATTTTGGGAAGGATTTCCACTTGATTTTGGAGCATGGCTCTAGGGATTTTTTGCTCATTCAGGCATAGGAACATTAGTGAGATCAGGCACTGATGTTAGGTGATTAGATCTGGGGTGCAGTCAGTGTTCCAATCAATTCCCAAGGTGTTCAGTGGGGTTGAGGTCAGGGCTCTGTGCAGGATGCTTGAGTTCTTCCACTCCAACTTTGGCAAACCATGTCTTCGCGGAGCTCGCTTTGTGCACAGCATTGCCATGCTGGAACAGGTTAGTTTTCATTGCCCTAAGACTGTTAGTTTTCTTTTCTCAGAATATGGGAACATTTTGAAATTCTTGTCTGTGCTAATCTTGTCTGTGCTATGGGTGGCTGTGGCACAGGTGGTAGAGCGGGTTGTCCACTAATCGTAGCGTTGGCGGTTTGATTCCCAGCCCACATGATACCACATGCCAAAGTGTCCTTGGGCAAGACACTGAACCCCAATTTGCTCCTGATGGCAGGTTAGCGCTTTGCATGGCAGCTCTATATAAGTGCAGACCATTTACCATTAATCACACATATAGTACAGATACTGGGGGCAGTGGTGGCTTGGTGGTTAAGGCTCTGGGTTACTGATCGGAAGGTCGGGGGCTCAAGCCCCAGCACTGCCAGGCTGCCACTCTTGGGCCCTTGAGCAAGGCACTTAACCCTCTCTGCTCCAGGCGCGCTGTATCATGGCTGACACTGCACTCTGACCCCAGCTTCTTCACATGCTGGGGTATGTGAAGAAAAGAATTTCACTGTGCATATGTATATGTGACCAATAAAGACTCGTTATCATTATACAGTGGACAGAGATCATGTTGAAATGGACTGGAGTATGCCTTTAAGTATAGATGTGCTTCTGGACAGTAAAAATATACTGAAGATTTTTCACAGCTTGTCTTCACTGTGTCAAAACTTGGCCATCTTCAAGGTTCAAGTCCAGATATGTTGACTTACTAGACATTCATAATGGCCGTGATGACTGAAAACTTTCACAGACATCCAGCAAACTCAGTTATCCCATCAGTCTCAAACTCAAGCTGTGAATTACTGTATAGCTCTGTGTGGGGATGGATAACACAAGAAAGTGATGAGATGCCTTTTAAAGATTTTCTGCCAGGCTTGCAGAGCCCTCGTGGCCTTTCAGACATGCCCACACATTGCCTCCTTCTACATCTCACTCCAGGGGCTGTGATTTACAATGTGAGCTGCTGCTGCTCATCATTTCCCCCCTCATTACCTGATCCTCTCTCAAGGACTGTGTCGGAATTTACAGAAAGTCAACTAAGCTATTCGGAATGGAGATCACAGTGGCTATAGATCAACTCCACGAGTTACTAATCAGACCCGTGGAGGATTCGGAGACCCCGCACGTGCCTGACGTGGAAACTAAGCTCTAATTTATGGAGCCGCTATAAAAGAGTACTACTGAAAAATGAAACATGTTGAGGTCCTGGAACAACAGAGGATCTAGATGTAATCAGCATTTCCTCTGGCAGTGGTGCCTTGTAATATTTACACTGGAATTAAGATTCCACTCAATAAAACACCCTTTGCTACTTGATGCTGTCACTAAACAGTCATCACTGTGATTTATGGAAATGCAACCATTCTGTATGAGAGCTTTGTGCCAAGCAGCTCAGGAAACCCCTAGGGTTGTTTGTGATCATCCCAGAGCTCGGCTTTAGTCAAGCATTATCTAAATTTATCCAAAATATGCAAAGTCTATCCTGTGTCTCAGAGCGAGAACGGCAGCGGTGATTGAAAAGACGTACAAGAACTGAGGAATGACAGCCGCAAAACTCGTTTTCCATTAGATCGGGGTTTAATGTGTATTCCTTAAGCCGTGTGTTCACGGTAGAGAGATGTCAGGATCAGCCCATGTGTGACACATCCATCAGTTTGCGGCTGAGGTCTTTCATTTTTTTTTATCAGCACTTTCATCTTTGCTTCTATCTGCACCTGGGAATAGAATCTTGGAATAGCAACTTTTATCTCAGTAGTTGAGTGACAATTTTTGCGTGTGTGTCTGTACGGATGGGCAGGGGGAAACGACATTAATACGATGTGTGTCTCTCTGCATTCAGAAGCCTTGTTTCAGTGTGGTACTTTACATGCACAGGGACACACAGTGCGTAGAATATAAGCCAATAAATATAAACTCACAGAATCTCAAATAAATTCAGAAATTTTATTGGTGTGTGGGTCTGAATTTGTAACCAATGAGCAGTCAGTTAGGTCCTAACTTTTTTTCAATTCAATTCAGTTTTATTTGTATAGCGCTTTTAACAATGGACATTGTCTCAAAGCGGCTTTACAGAAATATATAAACACAGGATAGAGATTTTAAGTGTGTGAATTTATCCGTATTGAGCGAGCCGGTGTCGACGGTGGCGAGGGAAAACTCCCTGAGATGAAACGAGGAAGAAACATTGAGAGGAACCAGACTCAGAAGGGAACCCGTCCTCATCTGGGTAACAACGGATAGTGTGAAAGTAAAGGAAAGTTCATTATGGTTTTAACATGAAGTCTGTTTGTTGAACTAGTCCACTGTTCACTAAAGGAGACCTGAATGCAAAACTGCATGTGGGAATTGCAGTCCCAAGGCCATCGCAGCAACCGTAGTCCCAGCAACTCCAGCGAGAATGTCCATTTGGAATTGAGGTCCAAAACCATTTCAAGGTACTTCAAGTGTTACCGTCCTCAGCAATCTCCAGGCTGTAGCCTCCAGTTGATGAGAGCTCCATTCAGAGGTAGGGCATCCGAATCTGGCATCTCCATAAAATCATGTGTGGCTTGACAGAAGGAGCGAGGGAGAGGGAGAGATTGTTAGGTAAGACTGTGTAGACCTTAATGTAACCGTAATCTCGATGATTACCTTCTCGAAACAGTGTTCAGTATAGTGAATGTTCTAGATTTGACCAAGTACTGTTCTGTATATGAACTGATCTAAAGCCAGTACTGCTATAAACTAATTTAAAAGTAGAGAAGGTTGACTTGACACTGTTCACAGTGTGAGCGGCCATGTTGATTTGACATCACTCTGTAAACAGAAAAGAAACTGGTTGAGGAGATGAACTGCCCTGTGACGTACTCTAGCAAGAACAGCAGAGAAAAGATATGATGGCTGCCTTCACGTGTGTTAGACTTGACATGTGTTAGACTTGACATTGACAAACAAAAACAGGTATAAGATGATAAATATAGACAATGTGTCAGTCAGTAGCTGATCATTCCTGTTGAGGAAGGTAGGTATTAGACATAGACACAGCTACACGGGGTGCACAGTTAAAGAGACGATTGCTCATCGTTTTCCATGTGTGGTTTTTATTAGTGGTCACACGGTCACTGCTGTTTCCTGGAGATGTTTGGTTGGATATCTAAATCCAGCAGTAAGGTGTGTAATACCTTCACCACCAACAACAAAACAATAACAGCAACAAAAACCACCACCACAACAACAGTCATGTCACAACCATGTCAGTGCCGAGAATGATCCAACATCCAAATAACCTCTGGTCAGTCCCATGGTGGTCACTTTCCACTAATGAATGGAGCAAATTCTGCACAGAAGCAGATGAGCTACAGTTAGTAATCGTATACAAGGTTTCCTATATGCTAGATGAGCCTGATAAAATAAGGTAGGCGTACCTTCAAAACTGGCCACTGAGTGTGTGTGTGTGTGTGTGCGCGTGTGCGTGTGTGTAATATATA
>JANDJT010000041.1:22084950-22101978 GCA_024331685.1 Stegophilus panzeri
ATTGCAGTCCCAAGGCCATCGCAGCAACCGTAGTCCCAGCAACCACAGCGAGAATGTCCATGTGGAATTGAGGTCCAGAACCATTTCCATGGTACTTCAAGCAGTACCGTCCTCAGCAATCTCCAGGCTGCACTGTTTGGGGTCATCCTCAGTGGCAGAATGTAGCCTCCAGTTGATGAGAGCTCCATCCAGAGGTATAGATCAGGATGGATCAGGCTGGTCCGAAGAGCAGAAACTGGAGCAAGATAAGCAGATGAAAAAAACATGGATAACCGTAAACTCACACTAAGTATGTTGAAGAAAAGAACATTTAAAAACGAAAGAGAAGCCAGAGTATGTTAATTTTCTTTAAAGGGTCAGATTAAAATAAACTCCGAACTAAAATGGGCCAAAGAAGAATCAACATGCTATCACATATGGCTGTAGATTTTAAGTTTGTTAAAGAGCTGGATGATTTGGTGGATAAGTTTGCAAGGTGAAAAACAAGAAAGAATCCATAGATGCATTAGGTAAGATTAGTCTTTTTTTTTTTTCAAGATTAGATCTCTAACGGTTAGGTGGGTTTGACATTTGAATAATTTTTTTTTACACCTTGAGCCCCCTCCCCATTCCCACCCATGTTCACGAAGCCCCGCCCCCAGGATTTTAGGTGGCCCACAGAGCATAATCTCTATAAAATGACAGGAGGTGCATACAAATACAACCTAGCATTCAAGTGTTTTCTCAGCTACTTAATGCACTTTTTATAAGCCCAAGGTTTAATCCATAGTTGTTGTTTTTTTTATTTTTTATCTTGTTCTAGATATCTTCCAGGTTATTTTTTTTAGACGTAAGAATAAAAAAAATTGCACCTTTTATAACACTGAGACTACTCCAACACTCATAATGGATGTGTAATGTAGTAATGTGTGTGTTTTATTTTGCATGTGTTGGGTTGCAAGATGGGTAGAAGGTAGTCAGGGCTCCAGGCTTGTATTCCCACCCAGGGACCCAAGATTTACTAATCTGTCCCCGCCTACGTGGATGATTCCATGAACAGAGTGCTATTTATCCCTTGTAAACTTTATTTTTAGAGCATTTCCCAACATTTAATCTAAGAAAACAGGCCATTCAAAAATGTGTTAATCCATCCCAGGCAACTATTTCATTATTCCCAACCCCCCCCATTTTTTTTGCTGTCTCCCAATTTTCACCCACTATCCATTCTAACTAGTGGGTCTCAAATGGTACAGTAATATGTTGAAATGAGTATCCTAGAGGTACCCAGTTGGTCTATTTCTATTTCTGGTAGATTTTCGAAGTGTGGATCTGTGGACACTTTTTCAGCTAGTATTGCCCACAACTCCTTGCGTGAGGCAGGAGGCGTTTTATGATGGTTTGCTTTCCAAATTCAACCTGCCAAGATGGCGGACGAGTGTGATGTCAGTGATGTGCATTTTAGTGAGGTGCAAATGTGGAAAAATAAATCAAGGGAATGGTAAATTAAATGATATAGTATATAAATTATATAAGGAATAATGAATGAAGAAAAGCTGAAATGCGATGAGGAGTTTGTTTATGATGACTAATGTGCGTAACTAGGCAACAATGTTCTCTTCCATTACATGACGTGTTAGTCTTCTTCACAAAAAGAGTACATACTTTTAGTGCATAGTAGAAGTAGGTGAATTGGGACGCAGCAAAGGTTTCTTTTCTGACAAAGGCTGCATTGAGGAACAAATGAGTAAGAGGGCTGAAAGTAACAGGGTTGAGTAGCATAGACATGTGGTTAACTAGCATCAATGCTAACAGCATGATGTCACCTTTCTGTAATTAATCATTTACTTTCAGTCTATAATTTGGGATGTACAATAAGTTGTACTTTTAAGGTCATCTTGGCAGTCAATATCACAATATCATTGGAAGGAATGAGAGAATGTACTTTCCTTCTTGCCATAATCTTTAGGAAATGTAAAAGATGCAACTTCTTGTTGTGGAATATTCTAAATATCTCATAGGGGTGAATGTTTTCAGGTATCAGTGTTGAGTGGGAATAAATGTGCATTTTAAAAAACTGTAATGGATGACTCATGGCAAAATGTTTCAGGCATGAGGTGTTTAATAGATGCACACAATAATGTAAAGTATTGTAATGATTATATTTCAAGGTAAAGTGTAGTTGTCATGGGATGGAACAGGCTAAAATGCTTTTTTAAAGTTATTATCTGAAATATGCACATAGGTATTTTTAAATACTATACATGCTGTATTCACAAATGTATACATTACATATGTATTTGTAAATGTGATATCAGTGGGGCACAAATGGCACCCTGATTGCGAAATCAACCACATGTTTCTCACCACCAAATAACATAACCTATTTATATAGCACTGGGTCTAATTGTTTGTTGTTCTGTTAGCAGGGCATGTCATCAGCCAGTCATTTGCATCCAGTCAGTACACTGTGATTTCTAAAGCAGTTTGTTTTGCAAGACAGCCTTCTAACTATAGCTGGAGAGTCTGGCCATTTTTAGCGTCAAGCCTGAATAAAATATGCCTACTTTCACAGAACAAGGCAATTTACCTGACATTGCAAACAACCTCAGATTCTTCCTCTTGCCCACGAATGTATATCCTTTACTTTCTATAAACTGCTTCAAACAAAACACTGGGATAACTTTTAAAGATGGAATGTCATGATCTATTGATTATAGCTCTGGAAAGCTCAAATGTTTGTACATTTCTTCTCCTATTGGAAAATATTGAATGGAAAAAAGCATGAATAACCAATCAGGTGGTCACTGGCAAAATCATTATAGCTGTAGCCAGTTAACTGTACAAAATATGTAGATGAAGTATCTTGAGGCTACGAATATAACTCAGGCCAAATCAGTGATGGGGTGGGCAGAAGGCCCACCATTAAAGAAACTAGGGAGCTAATCAATTTTTAGTGTAACACGTTTGGCTTCAGATGTACAGCTGTCAAAAATATCACTCGAATTTTTCATCATATCTAGAAATATTGCAGTTGCCTACCTGCCTTGGGCTTCGGATCTTGGTAATATAAGCCTTCTCTAAATAAATTAGGTACATAATACATTTCTGCATAATACCCAATTCAGGTCATGCATGTGACAGAGCCAATAATACCAAGATTGACGGTTTGGTTATTTATTATAGATGCATATATTTAGCTTCTGGATCTGTAACATTCTGTATATATATATTTTTTTCGGTTTCAAGACTGTAATCTAATCCAGAAACAGGAATCTTCACACTGAAAATCTTATTGATAACTCATCCCTTTGTGAATTCTTGAATCCAACAAGTTGCCCTTGTCAGATTTATTCCATAGAAAAGACCAGCAAGGGGTTTTTTATCATGTATTGATTCACACAAAAATAAATCATACTGAAGGAAAAACGGAAGATATCTCACACTCTTGGATGAGATTTAAAGGCAGTCAAGCCTCTTCTGTAGTGTTGCTGGCCCAAGACTATAAAACAGCTCATCAAGTCATCACCCACAGCAGACAGTTTTAAATCAAATGTAAAACCTTATTCATTCTTGAAGGCTCTTCAGTCTTCCTAAGGTCTGTAGCACAAAGTTGTCTCCTTTGTCTTGTCCTGCCACTCTTGGTTTGTCTCTTTGAGAGTCCTTTATTTAGACATTCTTCTTCAGTAAAAGCTTTATCCTTGGAGATTCCGGAAACAGTGGGTGCAAAACAGGAAGGATGGGAAGCCAGTCCATTACAAAGCACCACACACACATATTCACACTCATTGATACCTACGGGCAATTTAGCATAGTCAGTCCAGCATGTTTTTGGGAACTGGGAGGACACTGGAGAGTCCAGAAGAAACCCATGTGAACACGGGTCCACATAGACAGTAACCTTACAATTAAACCCTGGACCTTGGTGCTGTGAGACGGCATCACTACTTGCTACATGTTTTTTTTTTTATTCAATTGATTTCATTCTGATTTGTATATTATTTTTTTAACTTGATTTGGTGACTTATAAGATAAACATAAACTCTACTGATCCATCAGAGATCAGGCAATATAATGAATGTTATGCTTTTCATTGTGGTTTGTTTTCTGCATGTCACTAATGTGAAGCAATACAGCCGGGTATTGTATTTCACAATGGGTTTTTGTGTAAAGCAGTACATTTGTGTATTGTATTTCACCAAATATTTTTCACTCCACATTTCACTTGGAATCCGAGGAGCTGAGGCCCTCTCTCTGTGTGGAATGCAAAAGAACCACTCAGTCTCGGTCCGTCTGCTACTGTGACCTTCTGCCAGCAGGGGATGATGAACTTGGCCTCCTTCTCTCTTTTCATCTCTGTGTCAAAAAAGATGGTCTCCATCTTTTAAGTTTAATACTATTCTGGTCTTATCACTCGCCATCCAGTGCCAGATTACCAAACCAAAAGAAAACTATTTAAAATAAAATCAATTTTACTGTGAACTTCATACAGTTACGAATTCTCCCTCTCTGCAATGATGCGGCACCCGGAGAGAGTAGCGCTTCTTCCATGTTTTGTTTATATATCCATGCACGTTTTGTTTTTGTTTCAGTCTTGTCTCCACTACTGTCTTGTCATTGGTTTATCTCCCTATTGTGTCTTGATTGTGTTTACCTGCTTTGGGTTTAATTCCTGATTAGTTTGTCTATTTATACCCATTTGTGACTTCGGTTCAATGCAGTGTCTCGCCATTGTACTGTATGTGCGTTATTGATAAATGGCTACTAAAAAAATGAATTCAACATGACCATTGGGAAACCCATGTCAGTCAGTAGGATGGATTACAGCTAACTAGACTTCAGATTCTCATTATTAATCAGGCCACGTAAAACATGCGATAATCTACCAATCATTAAGCAAACTTGTAAAATATCAGTGCAGCTCAACGATGAGTCAATGCTAACAGTGGTACTGAGCAGCCATTCCTAATATCTCCTGTTTTTCTCCATTGACAGCAAATCCATGAGAAAAATGTGGCTGGACTCCTTGTCATTGCGGCACTTCGATAGATTTCATTAGTTTTAATGGGTGCATGCTAATGTAGCTATAAGTTCATTGACCTTTTTTCTGAGGCTCTTGGTTTGTGTTCTCAAAACAGATGTGGGAATTGTCTAAATATAAAACAGAATTTCCTAAATAAATGCCAGATAATGGTCAGGCGGCAATATGTGTTTGCCATCAATCTTGGTCTTCTTGAAGGCCTTGATTAAATTTTTTTTTATATATATAAAATGGTCTGAATCTGATCCCACCTGATCCTCCGGTTCTATTCATGTAGGTTGTTAAGCTGAGGTGTTAATCAGATGTTGCACCCATGACCATATGGGATTCTTCTGAGTTGCAAAAATAGAATGGCTGTTCACAGCACATAATTCACACTCAGTAAGTTAGACCTTCCTATGAGGTCTAGACCTTCTGATTTCTCCAAGTTCGAAATCCATGATGTCATTTTAATATGGAAACTCCCATAGTACAATGTATTAAGAAGAAATTAAGTCATGTTTTTACCAAATGCTAGCCTACTTTGAACATCAGTTTTTGTTGAATTAAATTGTTGTGGTTGTGTGAATGCTTTAAGGCAAAAGTTAGATGCTCCTAGTGGGAAAATACAAAGGTCCTGATTGTAATGTCAAACTCTTTAAGTCTGAACCAATGGAGAAACTTGGCTTGGCTGTACGTATCTAGACACCGCAGGCGGAAAAATCCTGATTGAATAATTTTCTCTTTGGCATTATAAGATTTTAACCCTTTCATCATATCCAGCCACAACTTAACAATGAAAAATGATTGTGATGATTATACATATAAAACAGATGTGTTAAAAATAACACATCATGTGTTCATTTTTAACACATTTTGCATTGCTTTTAACACAATCAGTGTTTCAGAACATTTAACACATGCTGTGTGTTAATACATTTCCACACAAAGATGTGCTAAAAAGTAACACAAAATAACAGAGAGATGTGCTGTTTACACTTTTTTCCCTATAATTACCCTAAAATGCAATTTGTTTGTTTGCTAAATTTTTAAATGCCCACAAGATAAACAATCACATGAAATTCAGGTGACATTTATTAAAATCAATAGAACATTTGACAGATGTAAGAATTGGAGTTGATGCATCTTCTTACAAACCTCTTGGCCATTTGGGAAGACAAGAGTCCTGCTCCCTTCCATTTGAAAAGCTGTAAAAGAGCAAAAAGTTGGACAAATATACAAGATATGGACAAATGCCTTTGGGCTTTAAATGAGAAATTGCGTTACAGAATCGCAAATTGTATAATTTTGGAAATGTAACCTCCACTCTCCTAATGAACAAAATAGCGCTGTGGACTCACCAGGAAATTCTAGCTGACTTGCAAATATTTATTTTCCAGCCTTTAGCACCTCACCGCCAATTTTTTTAACAAGTCAAACAACATTACAGAGATAGTGAAAAGCATTACAGCCTACTCTAACCCCTATTCTCTCTTTTTGTCAAGTTAACCTTGTGGAGAACTTTTGGCCTCGACATTACTGAGCTAGCTAAGTTAGTCAGTTAGACACTGACTGTCTGCAGCTGTTATCCAGCATTAACATTCACCGAATACATGAAGAAACACGGCTCTAACCCATCCTTCTAATGCTAATTACTACAGCTTGCCTTGTCCAAAACACTTGCTAAATGTAGTTAACATTAACCCACTCTCTGTATTACATCATGGTGAATAGCTGTAATGCTACGTTATCGTTAACTCTCAAAAAGGTAATGGGGATGTCTAACATTACCGCAAGCTATATGCTAAAGTAATGTTAGCAACTCAAGTGAGAGTCTAGGTTAGCATCACTCATCCCTGCTGTGATTGGTGACAGCATCCCGCTAGCTAACCCTAACTTGGAGCCTGAGATAAGATGCAGCCCCAGAGAATTATATAATAACCTTAGTCCATATTTCACAGCCAACATAAACACATGGCACTAGTAGTGTAACTTCAACACTGAGGAAGCAGTACGTTCACTTTTGAAGCCGTCGTGATAGGTAAAGTTAATTATCACCTGCTGAGTTATTGTTTTCCAGTGAATGCATTTTCGAGAGCTCCCTGCTTAAATATCACAGACTCTTCCAGGCATTTTCAGGAGCGTTAATGCTAAATAGTCATGAATGCTAACTTACCTGTGGTCATTTGGTTTCCTTGCTTCAGGACTCTGACTCTGGGGTCACAATCAAAAGCTCAAAGCAACGAACATTCATTTGAGGTGATTTAAGATTTAGATGATGATGTCAGCACCGCAGTCCGCAAAGTGATTGGACGATAATTTAACACATGTTGTGTTGGTAACTCGTGTGAGATTTTTGTCTTTCTTAACACATTTATTGCATAATTTATCGCAACATGTGTTGAAATAGTAATAACACAAAAAGTGTATAGGATATTAACACATCCTTTCTGAGAGTGTAACTTCCTCCATGTTTTCCGGTTTTATTCCACATGCAGCTTGAATTATCTCACCTTGCATTCAGAGTTGCTGAGGTTGGCACTGGATCCACCATGGCCCTGGCCGGGATGGAGCGGTTACTGAAGATGAATGAATGATAATTGGAATAAACATCATGTCTCAACCTGGTTCAAGATCAGCCCTGCCCTCAGCGGCACACAATCAGCGGTCTGTCTTGTCTGCATATTATCACCTAGAGCTTGTTTCTCGGTCAATCAAGGACTCTTTATAAGGCTCTCTCATTCAGTCTGTTGTTGTACAGCACTGGACCTTTCATGTGCTTTCGCACTGCCATTTCTTTGCCACAAAGCAAAACCTTATTCTCAATACACACTCATATTCTTAGTCCATGTATTTGTTGTTGACTTCTAGTCTGTTTTAGTCTGTTGGGGTTTGGGATAATCTTCTACATAAATGACATAAAAAAGACGTCATCATAGTGAAAGTGAAAAAATCTTATATACAGTAAAATGTATCTAGTATTTCCTATTATAAGTTTATAATCAACCAAATATGATTATTAAACCTATTTCTACAAATTTTCAAGTTTTTTTTTCTTCTATTGACGGGTAAATATTCTAATTTTAAGCATTTCTTTCCAGTAAGAAGCAAAATTACGTATCTACCTAACATCTATCTAAAAGCATCTAAAAACAGGTTGAATAATATTATGTTTAGTTTCATAATAAGAAACGTGAGATACATTGGTCCATATTCAAGATATTTCATTTACTAAGACATCATTTTTTGCAGTGTAATAATCAATCATACTCATATATATATCTCTTTCCAGTTCTGCACATTCCAGGATGGCTCAAGATGATGCTATGAAAACACCCAACACTTCAGTGTTGTTTTCTTCAGAGCAGCACCTAAGAACAACACCCATCCATCCACCCATCCATCCATCCATCCATCCATCCATCTTCTATACCACTTATCCTACTGGGTCACGGGGAACCTGGAGCCTATCCCAGGGAGCATCGGGCACAAGGCAGGGTACACCCTGGACAGGGTGCCAATCCATCGCAGGGCACAATTACATACACATTCACACACCCATTCATACACTACGGACATTTCGGACAGTCAGCCTACCATGCATGTCTTTGGGGGAGGACACCGGAGTACACAGAGGAAACGCCCGCAGTACGCTGGAGAACATGCAAACTCCGCATACACACAGGGCAGCGGCGGGAATCAAACCCCCAACCCTGGCGTTGTGAGGCTAACCACTAATCCACCGTGTGCCCAACAACACCCAAGATAGTAACCATACAAATATCTGCATATGAATCATAAAAAAAGAGAATGCTAGGACCTCTTTTTTTGCACTATGATGTTTTTTTTTTTTTTTTTTTAATTTGGCCATTGAGATGTGTGTCCCTATGCAAAATAATTGCACACTTCAGCTGCAGCAGTTCCCCCTGCTGAGATTAGAGATGCTGGAATCATACCTCGAGCTACAATTGTTTTTATAAATATCTTCTAATTAGATTTGGAGACCATGCTCCATGCTGCTGTTTTCAGCCTGTATGAAGATAAGGGACACAATTTCTTCCATGCTTCTTCACAGAGGAGAAGCCTTGAGAAAAACAGACTGGACTCCGGAGTCACTGCTGCTCCAAACGAGAGACATTAACTATGCTGGTAAATAGAGCACTTCATTTGACTGGGAAGCTGTTTAGCGGCTCGCGTTTAATTAACTAAATCCCTCATAGGGTCACCTGGCATGTCAGTGTTGTAACACTTGGTTTGTAGGCATTTGCAGCAAACAAATGAAGCAGAAGCAGCTTTGCTAGTTAATGCAGCCACTTCCACCACTTAACTATTTTTATGATCCTTTCTTTAAGAGGCAACATATGGCTTCAATATTTTCACTAAATTTGCACAGCAATCCAGCAGTACAATGTGCAGTAAGCAAGCAGGCTATTAGTGGAATGAATGAGTAGGACAACAAAATGCAGCTTTAAATTTGTGTTTATATCTCAGAGATATATCTAAATGTTTAATATGTCTCATAAATGGTGTAGTGTTTTCTTTTGTTCTTTCTTTCTTAAATCAAAGCTTAAAATGAGCACAATTATCTACCAATTGAACAAGACTATGTCAATCTTGAAATGAGTAAAAATGTAAGTAAGAAAGTAAGTAAGTAAATTTTATTTAGATAGCACGTTTAACACAGCAAAGCTGACCAAAGTGCTGAACAGAGTAAGAAGAGTAAAATACAAAAAACAGAATAAAACGAAACAAAGACAGACAATAGACAATAGTGAAAATGAGATTAAAATGCCTGGGAGAAGAGATACGCTTTCAGCCTCTTTTGAAAAACAATAATTGAGGGTACGAGGCGGATGTCCAGTGGCAATTGATTCCATAATCGAGGGGCGGCGACTGAAAAAGCTCTACCCCCCCCCCCCCACTTAGTTTTTAAATGGGATCGAGGGACATACAGAAGAAACCTATCAGAAGATATTAAAAATCTGCTTGATGAATGTGTTGTAAGAAGATCTTTGAGATAAGAAGGAGCTTGATCATTAAGAGTTTTAAAGACAAACAACAGAATCTTAAACTGGATCCTAAAATGGACCAGGAGCCAATGGAGCGATACTAAAATCGGGGTGACATGATCATATTTCTTTGCCTTGGTCAACATCCTTGCAGCTGCATTCTGAACCATCTAGAGACGAGCAAGAGATCATTGAGGAAGACCCAAGTACAATGAATTACAATAATCTAAGCAGGATGTGATAAAAGCATGAATAACCTTCTCCAAATCTTGGGAAGACAAAAATGTTTTAAGCTTGGAAATAATCCATAATTGCTAAAGACTATTCTTAACGACCGAATTTATTTGCTTGGTTAAGCATAGTTCTGAGTCCAGGATGATACCAAGGTTCCTAACCTGAGAAGAAATTGAGGGGAAGTGATTACAAAGCGCATTAATGAGACCATCTCTCAGTCTCAGGGGACCAAAAACAATTATTTCAGTTTTGTCTTCATTAAACATGTATAAATATGTGTGTTTAAATATGTGTATGTGTATAAATGTGTATAAATGTGTATAAATATGTTCTTGAGTGTTAAGGGTCTTGCTCAAGGGCCCAGTAGTGACAGATTAGAAGTGCTGGGGTTTGACCTCTTGACCTTCCAATCAGTAGTCCAACATCTTAACCACTTATTATTATTATTATTATTATTTTTGAAAAACACTTGGGAAAACTTTGCTAGTTAAATCATTTTAAAAATGTATTTCATTATAGTAATACATCCAATTTCTATTTTGGTTCAATGCACAAACTTCTTCTTCTTCTTCTTTTTATTTAAAAAATTTTTTTTTTACAGTTCAATCACAGAGTATTATTAATACATGACAGATTTGGTATGCAACCCATTAAAAATGTAATATTTTTGCAATTGCATATTTTGTTTGATAGAACTGTATCAGTTGACACTAATCCATCTACATTTCCTCGCTGACGATTGAGAGTCCGGGAATTAGAAGGCACAGCTGCTTGTTCCTCATGATAAATTGATTTTTTATTTATTTATTTTTTTTAGTAAATATCATTCCACATGAATAGCAATTGCATTGTAGCCACAGATTTATCTAAGGAGATGAATATACAGAGTTACGATAAAACTTGGCAGTCCTATTACCTTGTCAAGCCTAGTAGATTAGCTTGTTTTGTGGTTATTCTTGTTTTGTGAGGAATGTGATACTGATTGGTGGTGACCAGGTGAAATACTGTGTATTCCTGATGAGTTGGGCTGTCAGCCCACGCTCATTAATCTCAATTGGTGAGAATGTCAAGGGGATAAGCAGGAGAGTAAATTGTTCTTCCTTCTTCCTGCTGGGTTTCATTTATCCCCCTGATGTGAGTTATTATTGACTCAAAAGGGATAAAAACTCCTGAAACAGATGATGTTTACCTCTCAGACTTTGTGGCAGGATATAGAGAGGAATTGTTTTTCATATGTGTTTGTGTGCTTGGGCGCAGCTGAGAGAACTACGACTCGGTACCATGCTCATCTCTCAGAGAATTACCAAATTTCTTTTTTTTTAAAAAAGAGAGAAAGAAAGAAAATAAGAGCAAGCAATCATATTCTGTAGTTAATTAGTCAAGCATGACAATGCAACCACAGCAAACTACTTAGTAACTGTTCATTCAGACATATGTTATTAACATCTGATGTTATTTAGCGATTTATTGATATTAAAAGAGTGGATTGGGGGAAAATGTAATTTGCATATATGTACTTCATATAAAGTTAGTCAACTAATATTTAAATTTAGCTTCTTTAGTTTTGCACTGAAGCTACAACGCTAACATAGCTAACAAGTAACAGAAGCTTATGACTGCTATAATGCAAAATGCAAGCCAAATTCATAATCCTCATCAAAATCATCCATTTCAAGCAGCATACATGTGGTATATATTATATAGTGATGTTGTACCAAATGCTATGCTTTGCTATTCTTCTGTCTAACTGACCAGGCCATAGAGGATTTCACTGAGTTTTTTTTTTTTTTTTTTTTTTTTTTTTGTGTGTGATTGTTGCAGCCAATAATGCTGCGGCTTTTTTTCTTCCAAATTTAAGATACAACTTGCAGAGTTTTTTGTGCTTTTTTTGTGGAAAACTACTCAAGTTGGCGAAATTGCAGTTGCATGAATTTGTTTTGCGCGGTCTTTAGCTGTGATGTTTGTAAGTAAATGAGGCCTTTTTCTTCGTACTCTGAAAGGCATTGGCTGAAAGCAAATTTGTAATGATGTCACACGATGCATCTTGGCCCAAATCATTTTGAAAAATCGGAAGCTCCTCCGAATATTGCAGAGTTTCCTTGATTTTGCGTTCATTCCTGCGATCGCAAAATCCTGGAGATCCCAAAATCCTTAATGATTTATATCCAGCAAAGCATGGCTCCAGAAAAATCAAGAAAAGCGAATAGATGTTATTAATAATGCAATTGCACAAAATAACTACGCACCAACCGATGTTGGTGATAAAATGAAAATGCATCTAGTATACAGCAAACTCTACACCAAACTATAAAGCATCACATGATTGAACCTTAAACAATAACAAGCAGCCGATACAAACAGAAGCAAAAACGGCAGCTGCAAGCTTTTAAGAAAAATCCTAGTCATCATCATCTTACCAAGATAAAATGCGGCAGAATACTCTCATATTTATTTATCATAATCTCATGATGTGAAATGTTCAATAAAACCAACTACTGCATATTCAGTATATTTGCAGTGATCTTACCTTGTGTAGACTTCAGTCCTTTCAGTATGTAAAAGCTGAAATTCTGTTAGCATGAAATTACATTGACATTTACATTTACATTTATTCATTTAGCAGACGCTTTTATCCAAAGTGACTTACAAATGAGGAAATACAAGCAAAGCGATATATCAAGTGGAGAACAATAGAAGTAGTGCTACCATACAAGATCTTTAATTAAGTTCTAGAAAAGCAAAGAGCATACAAAGAGTAGAGGTGGAAGAGCCAGAGTATGTTTTTTTGTTTTATTATTATTTTTTTAAATAATGTGGCGTTGGCGTTTTAGGCGTTGGTTAAGTGCTCACAGAAGAGGTGGGTCTTTAGCCGTTTTTTGAAAATAGTGACAGATTCTGCAGTCCAGATTGAGGTTGGAAGTTCATACCACCACTGAGGAACAGTTCATTTGAAGGATCTGGAAAGGGAACTTGAGCCACGCTAAACAGGACTATAATCTCGTTATAATCTCTTTATAGAGATTAGTGTACAGGCCACAGTGGTAGTGGAAACTGGAAGGCTCTCCCTGTCAGTGCAGTGTGGGTAAGGTGTGAGTTTGGGCTTTGATGCTGACCAGCTTGTCCCCTGGCTAACCTGCTGCATTTGCATAATGAACTGAAAGTAGACCGCTCATGTGTGTA
The DNA here is from genome assembly GCA_024331685.1 of Stegophilus panzeri. Lineage (NCBI taxonomy): Eukaryota > Metazoa > Chordata > Actinopteri > Siluriformes > Trichomycteridae > Stegophilus > Stegophilus panzeri. The sequence continues at coordinate 22,098,370 of JANDJT010000041.1, forward strand.
AGACAGAGAGGAAGTGAAAGAGAAATGTAAACACACACACACACACACACACACACACACACACACACACACAGTACCTGAGCAGGATCCACATCATTCAGCATTACTATTGATGTGCAGTGGTAGTCCAGGACCAGCCTCCAGAAGTCTTTTACAGTGTTGGGCAAAGGATGCTGGGTAACGATGAAAGCAGATGGTTGCTTGTAGCTCTGTAGAGTGATCCAGAGACAGAAAAGGAGGAGACCGTGAATAAAATGAGAGCGTGTGTAAGAAAAAGCGAAGGTGTCAGCATTTTTTCTTGCAGCATTTGCTGTACACTGAGAATATGAATGTCTTTAGTTAACTAATTGATGTAAAAGGCTTTTCATTTCCGACGTTTTTGCTTGTTATGCCCTTATTCCGTGCTACTGCTACTGACATTTCCATTTGCTCTAATGAAAATAAATGCTCTGTTACTGGTCTTTGAACATATTTTCCATAAAAGCAATCTAGATGAAGTCGTATGGTGGAAGAAAAACCCCCCAAAAAACCATCCACGTTTGTGAATTTGTTTTATGCATTTGCATGACAGTGGAATAAATCAAAACCATCTGTTTTTTAATCATTCTCAATAAGAACATAATTGTGCATGGCATATTGAGCGAAGTAGTTCCCATTTATCATGTTTGCTCCCCCCACTGATCTGCTTTGGCTTTCTGGAAAAAAACAAGTGATTATTATAGGGATGAATGTGCAATTTATTGTCCCAAATGGACAAGCGAGTACTGCTGAATCGAGGAATCTGATATGTCCACTGCTCTCTCTCGCTCTCTCCATATGTCTTTCTCACTGGCTTCCTTTGCTTTCTACTAAAATCTTTTTTGCTCTAATGTTTTCCATTCCCTACTCTTATTTTTTTCTTGCTCTTTGGTAGTGTAGTATCACATTAAAAAAGCATCCTGTTAATGTTTTCATGTCTTTTGGTGAATAAATGCACTTTCATTGCCACTCTACTCTATACTCACAATGTTGATAACGTGATGCAAAGGAAACTAAATGTAATATACGAGAGAGACACGCTGTCGAAGCTGAAGATGTATTGTTCACACATGACTAATCACAGAAAAAAAACCTTAAGGGAAACGTTTTTCTCATGAACTCTATCAGCAGCTTGTAGCAGTGTTTATGTACATACATCCATGAGTGCAGCGTTGATGTAGTTGCTGCTCTCGCCATCAATAGTGATAAGGAAGGGCAGACAGCGGTCAGGTGGTAGCACATCCATGCACCGGTTCTTCTCATGGTTCCTTGGCAGCAGAGCAATGCTGCAGTCCTCTACGCGCAGTGTCGGTGTGACCATGTTCAGAGTCTGAGAATCAGCACAATCCAACATTCACAATACTAATACTGTAACCTTTAAACATGAATAAGCATGTTTTCATACTCACTGGTGCTGACATGCAATCCAAGACACAAACACACTCACTCTGAACTCCTCTTTAATTTGGCTGGAGTTGGTCTGAGGATCTAGACGGTTCATGTCATAATACACTGAACGCAGCTGATTGGCTGGAACGGTGGTGTCACCGCACAAACACGCCTCCAAGATGGCATCATGGATGAACACATACTGCTCCTGAAAATAAAACAAAAACAAACAAAAGTAGTAAAAAATTATGAGAAAACAATTTACTAAAACAAAAACAAACAAACAAACAAAAAACAACAACACATTTAATATAAATAAGTATTTTATAATCCATCTATTCATCCATCCATTTTCTATACCGCTTATCCTACTGGGTCGAGGGGAACCTGGAGCCTATCCCAGGGAGCATCGGGCACAAGGTGGGGTACACCCTGGACGGTGCGCCAATCCATGACAGGGCACAATCACTTACACATTCACACACCCAATCATACACTACGGACAATTTGGACATGCCAATCAGCCTACCGTGCGTGTCTTTGGACTGGGGGAGGAAACCGGAGTACCCAGAGGAAACCACTGCAGGATGGGGAGAACATGCAAACTCCGCACACACAGGAGGTGTGAGGCGAATGTGCTAACCACTAAGCCACTGTGAGCCAGTACTTTTATAATAATTAAAATGAATAATATAATATAAATAATAATATAAGGAACAAAACACAATGAGTCATAATGTTACCACCTCAAAGTGGATTAATCCAATAACAGCTCATCCTGAAGTGTTTTATTTCTCTTAGAAGACAGTGATTTTAATAATCAATGATGCATCATTTTGAACTGTTTGTAGTTACATTTAATGTTTAATGTCCATGTGTCAAGTTAGTTCCTGTTATCACTTTTGTTGTAAAAGTCGTTCCTTCACCAGACTCTCTTTTTCTTTACTCTCTCTGAAAAGTGCAAACTCCTCTATCCTGAAGATTTCCCCATTGTGGAAACCTCTGATCATTACAACGCAATGACACTTTGTCATTTGTCATTCCTTCCACAAATGTTAAATAAGCACTGCCTTATCGAAAATTCCACCATATAAGTCCCTGTTACTATAACTGTTAATATAAAAACGATAAGATATTAGACCAAGTGCATTAATATATTAAACATATCAGCAGAATTATAGCCTGCTCTCAGAGAACATCTTCTGGCCAACATCACTTTGATATAATTCAGCAATATCACATGAGCAAGAGTGTTGCATTGATTATAAGCATGGCTGTGATTACCTGTGATATTCAGTACAAACAGTACAACTGCGAGTGTGATATTGATTTATACAACAGTTCTATAAATGGCAAGTGATATGAAGTAAGTGACACTTCAGACACAATGGCCAAGTATTTTGTTTATTTTTGCTCTGTCAACAAAAACAGTTGAGAGCTGGACTGAGCGTTGCATGCTGCCATGCAATGTACAGGCTGACTGTGCAATAACGGTTTTAATGTAACAAACTATTGCTGGAATTTAAATTCTATCACTACCTCCAGGATTTAGCGTTTTCGCGATCGCAGAAAGGAACGCAAAATCGAGCAAACTCGATAATCTGCAATCGAGCAAACTGCAATATTCGGAGGAGCTTGCAATGTTTTTTTAATTACCGCTGATTTTTAAAGACGCGTCATGTGACGTCATCACAACGTGCATTCAACCAAAGCCCTCTTCGATTCACGTGCGTCGAACACGAGTACAACTAAAAGGTCTCATTTACCGACAAACATCACTGTGAAAGACCGCGCAAAATATGTTCATGCGATTGCAATTTCGTCTAGTTTTCCGCAAAAAAAGTACAAAAAACTCTAAATCAGGCATTTTTTGGCTGCAACAATCACACACACAAAAAAACTCCACGAAATCCTGTGTGGACTGTTTTTTTGTTTTTTTTTTAACTGGCGTGATACACACAGTGAACTATACCAGCACTCTTGGAATCACTCTTGGATCGCCGCTTATCCAATCAAATTAGTCAACTGGAAATACCTGTTGTGTAAATTAATACATGATCATTTGTAATTATATTTCAGTAACATACATGGGGCGGCTGTGTCTCAGGTGGTAGAGTGGGTTGTACACTAATCGTAGGGTTGGTGGTTCGATTCCCGGCCCACGTGACTCCACATGCCGAAGTGTCCTTGGGCAAGACACTG
>JANDJT010000041.1:22123931-22141481 GCA_024331685.1 Stegophilus panzeri
ATTTGTTCTTCTAATTAGTTAAAAAAAAAAAAAAGAAGTAAATAATGCACTAATCAATGGGAAAATTGGTTGTTTGATTTACATGTTATGTGCCAGGCCACCTGTTGCTTTGTCACTCACTAGTGTGATCATACCTTTTAATGTAGCCTATCTGCCTATCTGCATGCTTTTGGACAGTGGGAGGAAACTGGAGAACCAATAGGAAACCCATATGCAAATACTGGAAGAACATGCTCTGCCCGAGTAACCTGAGTTTAGGAAATAACCCAGGACCTGTGAGGTGGCAGTGTTACCCACTGCATAACCATGCTTCCCATAATAATAATAATAATAATAATAATAATAAATTTTATAAAGTATATTTGCCTCGCACCTCCATGTGCTTCAGGGTTTCCTCAGGGTTCTGTCCAGTTGATTGGCATTTCCAAATTGTCCGTAGTGTGTGAATGTGTGATTGTGCCCTGCGATGTGTTGGCAAGATAGCACGGTGTCCCCTGCCTTGTGCCACGAGTTCCCTGGGATATGCTCCAGGCTCCCCCACGACCCTGTGTAGGATAAGCAATATGGAAAATGGATGGATGGATAATAATATAGCACTTAGCGATATCCTTTGCTACAGTTGATTATATGCCCAATAGGAGTATCACAATAGTATTTATGGGGGGGTATTCAGGAGGATTAATGAGTGACCTTTTCTTTACTTAGTGATTTTATATATTTTGCCTTCTTAACCAGCTCTTTGGGGAAAACCCCATTTTGTTTATTTTGTGCACTTTTTAGACGCTCCCTTAATGTCTCCCTTCGCTACATAAACGTAAATCATTATCTTTCAGAAAACGATAATAATTAAAAAAAAACAACAACAACAACAACAGAATGTCCTTCGCCCTCTTCAGCGTGAAAATATACGTTTTTGAGCACTGTGTGGACGTTAAATTGTTTATTTGAGTAGCTAATAGGAGAGGATAGGAGGAACTCGGGTGAAATATATCCAGTAGGGACAAATAAACTTGTGTGATTTTTAAAATGTAAAGTCAATTTGTGTGCTCCAACATGTCGAGATGACACAAAAGGAAGCAATTGTGGTTAAAAAGCTGCTCTTTTAGCTTGTATTATTACTTAATAGCGTTGTTAAAGAGGTAGAGTAGGCGTAGTGATTTCCAATCCGGTTGCACCACCTGTCTGAGTGACGAAGCCACCTGTGAGAAAGCCGGACTGTTTACGGAAGTGCTTCATCCTTCAGAGTGAATATCGCGGTAACAGCTTCAAAATAACTATTTGGCAAGATATAAATATATGTGTTGAAGTTTTCATGAACACACAATGTAACTTAAAAAAAAAGTATACAGGGAAGTATGAGGACCGGGTCGTTACGTAGAGATGTTAGAGGAATGAAGGATTGTTCTCTGCTCACACTCGTGGCCGACATACAGAGGGACAACATGACCACCGTGAGGGATCTGGACAGGGCTGGAGGGGTGAGACATCTGAAAAACCGTAGAATATCGCGATACCGGAAGGCTTTTTCACGGTACTACTTTACTATTGTAGCTAGTGGAGGTTTAGAAACAACTCAACACTGAAAAAGTACTGTAGTGCCATGAGTTACAACAAGACAACGGAAATAATAAGATTGTATAAGTATTATTGTTCTTACAACAACAACAACAACAACAAAAGTTAATATCAAGTTTACAGCTTTACTTTAGTTTTAATTTGACTTCTTTTTCTGTAGACTACTACTGAGGCAGCTGGTGTCACTGATTTAGCATGAATAACCTCCTGTCTTTCAAAGATTAAAAGAAAGACACAGAAATATCAATATAAGGATTCATTTTTGGTATTTTTTCTCGTTAAATTTCTCAGATCCAGGGTTTCGTACTATGGCGTAGTGGTTCGCACGTTTGCGCCACACCTCCAGGGTTGGGGGTTCGATTCTCTCCTCCGCCCTGTATGTGTGGAGTTTTCACGTTCTCCGCAGTTCAAAGACATGCGTTGTAGGCTGATTGACATTTCCAAATTGTCTGTAGTGTGTGTGCGAGTGTGCCCTGCGATGGGTTGGCACCCTGTCCAGGGTGTCCCCCGTCTTGTGCCCCGCTATCCCTGGTATAGGCTCCGTTCTCCCTGCGACGCTGTGTAGGGTAAGTGGTACAGAAAATGGATGGATGGATGGATGGATGTTTTTGGAATCATTGATGAATGAATGGTATGAAGAAGTTTCTTTCTAGCCCAGATTGTAGATTTAGTAACAGTCACGCCACGTGATTATACGGAGAGGAACACCCCATAGATTTGATGTCCGTTTGGGCTGACAGTTTCACTGACACATCACTGACACATTGATCAGCAGTGATTCAGAAGACAAAAGCAAAATAGGGTGCAGTGAATGTGAACGAGGTGGATTATTTATTCTATCATACTTTTTATTTTTTTAAATGAATGCCTTTGGAGGAGAAACTAAAATAGACTGAGGACACTTCATCCAATGGAAGTTCAAATTACACAAAAGGACCGATTTTTTTTTTTTTCTTTTTTTCTTTCTTTCTTTTTACTTTGATTTTTTTATATATAGCACTTTTCTAGGCACTCAAAGCGCCTTACATTGTATGGTGGGAGGAAGTCTCCTCAACCACTACCAGTGTGTAGCATCCACCTGGATGATGTGACGGCAGCCATAGTGTGCCAGAACGCCCACCACACACCAGCTATTAGTGGAGAGGAGAGGAGAGGAGAGTGACGTTACCAGTTCAGGGAGGAGATTATTAGGGAGCCATGATAGATAAGGGCCAATGGGGGAATTTCATCTTTATGAGAAGTGTCTTGGGATTTTTAATGACCACAGAGAGTCAGGATCGCGGTTTAACGTCTCATCCGAAAGACGGTGCTGTTTTTACACTATAGTGTTCCCGTCACTGTACTGGGGCATTAGAACCCCCTGGTATTAGGGTGAGCACCAGTTGCTGGCCTCACTAATACCACTTCCAGTAGCACCCTTAGTCTTCCCCAGGAGGTCTCCCATCTAGGTAGTGACCAGACTCAACCCTGCCATCAAGGAGATCTCATGAGATAATGCATTGCTCAACACTAGTAGTTTCATTATCCCTAGTCTAGCCTAATATCACAACTTGACCAGCTCTCTTAATCTCTATTTCATGAGAGTTGCAGTCTGGCAATGATTTAGCTCTCTGTGATCCTGCATATTTCATTGTTTTTCTTTCTCTAACACACCCATGTTGACTCAGGTGTGGCCTTCTATTTATCTGGGCTGGGTTTCCAAAATGCATCAACGGTCATTATTAAATAGTGTGAACCTCACACTAAAAAATTAGTGGATTTTCGTTAGGCAGAAAGTAAACATTTCTAAAAGCATACCCTGTTGTTAAGAGATTGAGAGTTTGAATCCAAATCTCACAGCCACCCATTCATGGAAGTCTGAGAGATTGTAACTGGCCCTTATCTGGGTGGGTAGGTAGGAAGGCATTTCCTTTCTAGCCCATAGCAGACATCTGTGCGCTCACATATATGAAAGAAAATCATTAAGTGTCTCCTTTGAGTGTGTTTAGCTGGCCTGTTATGTTTTTGGGGTAAAAAAAAAACCAATAAAACATGGTACTGTAGCTTCATGAGTCTCATAGGAAACATGTCAGCTTTTGTGCTTAATGTAATGCAGTAGGGAAGAATTAGCTAGTGTTGTCTATGACAAAAAAAAAGGTTGTGAGGTAACATCAGCATACACACACATACAGAAATAACAAAAAAAATGTCCAGACATGCCATGAGACATGCAGCCACACCCAATTTAAATGTTGTGGCAAGACAGTTCAAGTGTAAGTAACCATGGACGTTTTCTGTCAATGTTAATTAAAAAAAAAATCATTAGCCAAGTCAGATTGACAATTTCCTCAACACACATTAGCTTGCTGCTTTAGCTTTCCAGCTTAGCCGCTGCTGTAGCCAGAGTAAATGTACAGGTGTAGAACTGAAAGAATGAGAGAACTGCAGGTCGGCTCACCGATATTATGAGTCTATGGGGTTTGTTTTTATTACGTTTTACTTGCAGTTTCAAATTAAATAATAATGTGTTTTTAGCTACAAATGTCGTTCTCTGTAGAAACATAAAAATACCTGTGAGTCATATAACTTCAAAAATGAAAGAAACTGAATGCAGGTCTATGGGTGAAACATACTCCCAAGGAGCATGTGTTACTATAGAGTTGGCTTCGGTACTGCACACCGTCAGCTGTCTAGGTCTGTTAAATGTATATCTATAGGTTCAACACTGCTCTAGATCAGCTGACAATACCCCAGAATGCAGTGTTGTGACAGTTTACAATGCTATCGTGTTATATTACCCAACAAGTCTTTCCAACATGCCAGGGAGATCAGTGAGGAAAATCTGAGGATCTGCAAACTAAACGCCACCACCAGACCAGACCAAGTGTGCAAGTAAGCTGATTTAGCTGATTTTGGAAACTGAGGTTGTTTCTGTTGTTTCACCACAAGCAAAGGTGGAGCTTGCAACTGGCATTTACTCCTCAGGTCTTGGATGCCTTTATATCGTGATTTATCTAAAAAAAAAAAAAAAAACTGTCCTGGATATTTGAATATGCATTAGGAATGATTAGGTCTCTAACAGTAAAGCAGGTGGATTTGACATTTGAATGATTTAAAATAAATAAATAAATAAATAATAATTAAAAAAAAATTTTTTTTTTTACTCCTTAAGCCCACCCATGTTCGTGAAGCTCCGCCCCCAGGATCTACGGTAGCCTGTAGAGTAGTGTTTATAAGTTGACTGACAGGCACGTTCCAGACCGCAAATCATTTTTCTAAACAGCTACTTAATATACACGTGCTAAGGCTACGGCTTGAGCCTTTATATTTCATCACATTTTACATTTATTTGTACAGGTAATAGGGATGTCCCGAGCCGATATCGGAGCTCGGAATCAGGGCCGATTAAGGCATTTTTAACTGCTCGGTATCGGCTTTATCGAGCACTAACCTAAGCCCGATCCTTTGTTTTGTGTCAGCTGTCACGGAGAGCACAATTTGTAGCAGGACTATGCGGCTAAAATGTCTGCAATGTGGAAATATTTTAAATTGGAAAACGAAAGCAGTCCAACAGAGACTTTAACGTCTGCAGCGCGAGCATTTCGCAAGGCGGCAGCAGAGCTGCGTTCAATACTAGAAATGTGATAGCTTAAAACTAAACACTCAGCAGAATACTGTGAGTTCACTCAGGTGACTCGAGCAAAGGCTTCACCGAAGCAACACACACTGGAGGATACTTTTAAAAGGAGAGAGAAATTTCCTCTCCTGGAAAAAACAAATAAATAAATAAATTTAAAAACATTATAAGGAGCAGCTTGGATTCAGGCAATTTCTTTTCTTAATGCATTGCAGAGCTGTTTAATTGCACACCTAGCTCTAGGAAAATACAAGTATTGGGTCGGGACGCTGTATCGGCAGTTACGCAATATTAAATCACTCGGATCGGGGGCAAAAAAACTTGATCGGGACATCCCTAACAAGTGAAGAAATGAAACGCATCGACTTCTGCACCTTTAAAGTTTAACGTTTTTTTTTGTTTTTTTTTTACTTCCAAATATCTCTCTCGAGACAAGAAATCAGGGACTTTGTTTCGTTTGTCGTTGGTTTCATCGTTTACCCTGAAGCCGAGACTGACGAGATCAGCCTGACTGAACGTTCACAAACTAAACATGGTGCGAAAATGCTGATTTATGTTCAAGCACATTCGCTGTTGGTTTTTTTTTAACTACACTGCCATAATTTTTTTTTTGGTGCTAACATCAGGGTAAACATCTGTTTACCCTGCACCTGTCCAAAAAGCACCAAAAGCATGGATGGTACTAATGATAGTGTATTTGATTGACATTTTACTCTGGTCTTAATCCAAAATATCCCAATCATTAAACAAACAAAAAAAAAGATCCCTTGTTTTGAATGAATTTGTTTATCCTGAAGCACAGTGTGACCGTGAGATAAGAGTGAATATACCGACTGATACGCGCTGACATGGTTCTTGATTTCGGCGCAGCTCTGTAAATGTGCTCATTATAACGGTGTGAAAGCCACGTGTGTTTATGCTCAGTGCCTCTTGGGTGCTTGTTAACAAAGCCGTGCCACACTGGCACTCCGATCAGCTTAAGCAGGTCAGGAGTTTTGGGTTTCTCTGGACTCAAGAGCCATTGAGTAGAATCGATTATTACAGACAACACAACTGACCCGGTCAGTCAAAAGTTTCTGAACTTTCTTTTATGTTTCATATCAGTTTAATCACTGTGATGAAGATGATACAGAACAGTTTTTACACAAGGAAAGACAAATCTTTGTGGAAACGAATAATTGACTACGTTTACATGCACATCAATATTCCGATATTAATCAGAATTTGCCAATATTCTGATTAGTACTGAGTCACCTAAACATCGCAGTTTGATTCAAATTAAGACAATATTCTGATTCCCCAAATTCTGATTCCCACCCCTGGAACTTTTAGCCAGTTTTAATCGGAAATTTGTTGCATGTAAATACCTTACTCAGAAAATCCACCACAAGGAATTGTGGGTAGCGAAGGCAGCATCTTGAATCTCCCGGAAAATAACAGCGGGAAAGGAAGAAAGCATGTGTAGACTGAAATACTTACAACAAGCATGTATACAGGAATATTCCCATGCCTATAAGCATATAAATATTGTATTTGGAATATGGGTGCAACCCGAATATGCCAATGTCCATGGACCACAAGTTCTTGGGCAAGTTGTACGGGTCACTGTCGAGTCCAACTGCCTTTAATTTAAGCTGATAACTTTTGTTATACAAGCATTTTTGCAGCTTCCCCTATTAAAACCAGCCATTTTGCTGGATGTTTTGCCGCTCAGTCTGGTCGAGGGGACGTGTTCCAGCAGGAAAGAGACGTCACTGCATACCCTCTATAGACCTTAAACGGAATTTGATGTGCATGTAAACGTGTAAAGTGAACGCTCTCAGATCCTAATGGAACACGAAACAAGTGATTTGAAATATAAAAAAGTTAATCCTATAGATAAAGGACTCAGACAGTGCTCATATTAACTGTTAAATATAAGTATGAACGGTGCTATAAGTGCCTAATTATATTAGTGTCCAGCTCCAATTAGATTTGATCTAGATTGTTCCAGGTTAAAATAAAATGAATCTATGGTTTCTCCATTCAGTAGATTGAGCAGGGAAAAAAAAAAATAATACAATTTCACAACGTTTGACCCTAAATAGACCCCAAGAACCCTGTTTATATGAAGAACTGTTTATATGAATTAATAACATTCAATAAGTTAAGAAATCTTACTTTAATCTTCAGACTTGAGTTCATGTGTTCATGTTAATGTGAGTAATGTGTGTTCTGTTGATGAGACCAGTTACTGTGAAACAACTTGTTGAAATGGAGAGATTATTTGCATTTCTTTCAGAATTGTGGAATTAATTATTATTCATTTAAAAGAAGGTATAAAAGGCAGAACTATCGGTATCGGTTATCGGCCGATGTCACTCTGAATAATCGCTTATCGGTATCGGCTGAGAAATTTAGTATCGGTGCGTCTCTATTAGTTACACATATCGATTACACTTCATCAATATTTTCTATAACGGGTGAGAGAATAATCAATTTCAGACAGACGTTATTTTTTAACGGCATGTCCTGTCCTTCTATCAAGCTGTTTTCCAGCCTCACCTCTGAATAGTTATGTGAAGTCTGTTTTTAGGTTTTTTTATTTTTTTTTTTAAATTAATTTTAATACCCAGACTTTATTTAATTTCATTTGTGCAACACTGTAAACATATATAATGTAAGATATTAAACAATGCTGAAGAGTTGGCGTTCATACCCTATACATTTCCCCAATACCGTGTTTGGACTCGGGATCTGGACGTTCTCATTTTGCCTTAAAATTATGTCACGCTTTGATGTAAGACAAAAAGTGGAGCACAATAAAGTAAATACATAGAACAGTATAAACGAATAAAGAGTACGCATTATCTACTCTGAACAACAGCAGCAAGAACAGGATGATCCAGGCAGCATAACGCAGTGTTTGTCTCTGACCATGCATGGTGCATGGTATGAATAGGAGTAAATAAGGAAACTGCGTAAGAAAACGCAGCAGCCGGAAAGACAGGCGTTAACGGTAAACAATGTAAATATGAAATGGGGTTTCACAATAATGGATAATATGCTTGATTATGTTTTCCAATCGCTATCAGGAAATGTAGCAAACATGAATCCGCCTTTTCACCCTGGGCATTACAAGCATATCATTTCCTTCTTTCTGACCGACATTCCTTCTTTGAATCCAAAATGACTGCTCTGTAGTGATATTAATGCATACTAGTATAATAGTATTAATTATATAGTATATTACTATAGTATAGATTACTAGTATAGTACTAGTATATTAGTATTAATTATATAGTATATTACTATAGTATAGATTACTAGTATAGTACTAGTATATTAGTATTAATTATATAGTATGTTACTATAGTATAGATTACTAGGATAGTACTAGTATATTAGTATTAATTATATAGTATGTTACTATAGTATAGATTACTAGGATAGTACTAGTATATTCGTATTAATTATATAGTATGTTACTATAGTATAGATTACTAGGATAGTACTAGTATATTCGTATTAATTATATAGTATGTTACTATAGTATAGATTACTAGGATAGTACTAGTATATTAGTATTAGTATTACTAATGTTAGATATTAATATAAACACAATTAACCTTATTTGTAATTAAACAAATGCAAGTAAATATGTTAAAACATATGAATGAGGAAAATGTAGTTAATAACTAGTATATGACATTCACCGGTTAAATCCAGTCAATAGGTAAAGTTAGGTAAAATATCACTTGTGCAGAATGTTCGTTTGTTAATGATTTTGCTTTTTCATTATATACTCGGTTTCTTGTCTTTTCATGCCCTTCAACTTATCTGTCTTTATCTGTGTTTGTTTTTCCAGGTGCTGGCTAAAGCCTTGTACGACTACCAGGGCAATGGACCCGGAGAGCTCACCATGAAATCGGGCGACATGGTCGGCCTGCGCTGGAGAGTGGATGACAATTGGTATTTTGGTGATGTTAAAGGGAACAGTGGGCTCATACCCACCAGCATGGTTCAGGTCCTGGGCGAGCAAACGCAGCCTGCGCCTTTGTGCCGCGCTCTCTATGACTTCGACCTGAACAGGCTGGATCCAGATAACAGGAAGGAGTGTCTGGCCTTCATGAAGGTCTGTGTGTATGCTTTCCTAAGCAGTTTCCATCAGGGATGAAAAAATATTTCATTACTGTACTCAAGTATTGAGTGTTATTGAAATGGAGTATGCTTGCTTATTTACATATCCAAGAAAACCATGCTTTCTAAACCTTTTAAAGATTTCTATTTGTAGATTTAAAGCACTCGTTACAGATCGCAGAAGTCTCCTCTTCTCTCATCGATAGAATGGGCTTCTGCACACAATTTAGATTTAGCATCCGAACAGATTCATCAGTGTAGGAAAAAAAAACTATGAAGAATCTTGAGGTGACCTTGTCATGCTAAACAATGTCGTTATCATGCACTACAGCTTTCTGTGTGTGTTGAATATGGCTATATGGACTGCAGTGTTGAACATACAGTGTTGAACATGACGACGAGTGCCCCGGCTCTACCTCAGGAAAATGTTTCAATATGCTGGGGAATGTAAAGACTCATATAAAATGAAGTGTCTTCTTTGACTTCCTAAAAAGCATGGACTCCATCTAACCTGAAAAAGCACGTTGAGGAGAGTTCCTCAAAGTTACCAGTGTTAGCTGGCTATGCTAACTAAGCTAGCTCGGTTTCATTGCTAATGCCTGGTTAGACTAGGATTGATTGCAGTAGCTAACATAAACTGGTTAGGCAGCAAGTCAGATTTTTTTGTGTGTGTGGAAAACTACTTGAATTGGCGAAATGGCAATTGCATGAAATAGTTTTGCATGGTCTTTTGCAGTGTTGTTTGTTGGTAAATGAGACCTTTTAGCTGTACTCATGTTCGACACAGGAAACGAAGAGGCCTTTGGTTGAATGTGCGTTGTGATGACGTCACACGATGCTCCTTAGCCTGAAACTGCAGAAAATCGGCGGTAATTTTGGAAGATTTTTGAAAAATGGGGCAGTGCTGGCTCATCAGTTAAGGCTCTGGATTACAAATCAGTAGGTCAGGGGTTCAAGCTGCCACTGTTGGGCCCTTGAGCAAGGCCCTTAACCCTCTCTACTCCAGGGGCGCTGTATCATGCCTGACCCTGCACTCTGACCCCAACTTCCTATCAAGCTGGGATATGCGATGAAAATATTTCATTGTGCTGTAATGTATACGTGGCCAATAAAGGCTTCTTCTTCTTCTAAATATTGCGCATTTGCTTGATTTTTGCGTTCATTTCTGCAAATTATATATATTTTTTTAATCACGAAATCCCGGAGGGACTGATAAATAATAAAATCGACTTTTCACATGAAAACGTGACGTAATTTCGTAGAGTAAAACATTTCATTTTTACTTTGTAATACTTGAGTACACTGAATAGTAGCAACTTTGATCCTTTCATTTGAATACATTTTTCACTTTTCACTCGAGTAAGACTTTGACACGTTTATACTTTCACGCAAGTACAATTTCCTCAGTACCTCTTCTGCCTCCTGGTACCCCGTCCCCGCACTGCTGTAGTGTTTGTATTTATTCACACAGAAAAACTTCTTGTTCTTCGTGATCAGTCGAAAGCTAATTTTTGGTGCACGTGTGTGGATGTAATGGGATTTACCGAGGTACTGGTGGAACTTATAATTGAACACGAGCGTATTAAATCACCTCAGTAAAAATGCATGATGCTTTTTATACACTGCTGACTTGTGCCTTGTAAATGAGTAAGGTTTTGGCAGTAATGGGATTTAGCCTTAGTTTCCCTACAGTCACATACGCTGAGACTGTTTCAGAGGATGTTGTGTAACAGCTGTGACTCGGTGGAGTCCATTAAAGAGAGCTTCCTAGTGTGTGTGTGTGTGTGTGTGTGTGTGTGTGTGTGTGTGTGTGTGTGTGTTTTTCCTGAGACCAGATGGTTTAAATGGGTTTGGAATAGAGTTCAAAGGAAGGAGTTTGGAGCCTGCAGACACAAAAGGCACATCTTGTCTTCAGCTCGGAGTAATTACAGCTAAGTAAAGCTGTTCAGGGACATCCCTGCATCACATGTGAATCACACTCGTACGTACTGCTCGTCTCACGCTGTCGCTTTGTGTCTGTTTCTTTCTCATTTGCACTCAGGGAGACGTCATCACTGTGATTAAGCGAGTGGATGAGAACTGGGGTGAAGGGAAGTTGGGGGACAAGGTCGGAATCTTTCCTTTGCAGTTTACAGAGGTGAGACTCTTTCTTTTTTTTTTTTTTTTTTTTTTTTAAATGTGCAAGAGAAACATCCGAGAACCCGGTTGTACGTTTATTCAATAGTGCCTTTACATGTGGAATGATTATTTTGGCCTTTTAAGATGCAGTGAGCTTGTTTGGTAGCTAAAGCTAGCTGTTTGGAAACACAAAACCTAAACACAAACAACCACACCCCCAGAAAAATGCAGAGCTTAGAACTCTTGAAGTATAGTGTAAAAGGCGGAGGCTTCCTGAGATGTGCCTCTTTGGTGGTCCAAATCATTTGTTTTTTCCCTTCCATTTACAAATCCGCTGGGAAAACAGTGACTAGCTTCTGTGTAGAGTGTAGGTCGAAAACAAGAACAAAGTCAAAAACCAGAATAAACAAACAAGGGAC
This sequence comes from Stegophilus panzeri, assembly GCA_024331685.1. Taxonomy (NCBI): domain Eukaryota; kingdom Metazoa; phylum Chordata; class Actinopteri; order Siluriformes; family Trichomycteridae; genus Stegophilus; species Stegophilus panzeri. The sequence continues at coordinate 22,135,779 of JANDJT010000041.1, forward strand.
CAAGGCTTGGTAACGGCAGAGACAAAACATAACTGAGTGTATACTTCACAATGGCTGTGTGTGTGATATTGTAATTGGGAACAGGTGTGTCTGATTAGTTCTCAAGAGAAGGTGACGGGTGACAGTGTGTAGCTTTGGGAATTGTAGTCGTCAGCCATGTTTGTAGTTCGTGGTGCATTCTGGGAAATGGAGTCGCTGGTTTGTTGTGACGTGACATCAGTACTGTTTATTTTGTAATAAAGTTCAGCAGTGTTTTACTTGAGCGTTATGTTTTCAGTCAGTATTAATTTTATAATCGGTTGATTAATCGGTTATCGGCAAGTACCGGTAACTTAGTTATTGGGTGGCTGTGGCTCAGGTGGTAGAGCGGGTTGTCCACTAATCGTAGGGTTGGCGGTTCGATTCCCGGCCCACATGACTCCACATGCCGAAGTGTCTTTGGGCAAGACACTGAACCCCAAGTTGCTCCTGATGGCAAGTTAGTGCCTTGCATGGCAGCTCTGCTACCATTGGTGTCTGAGTGTGTGTGAATGGGTGAATGAGAGACAGTGTAAAGTGCTTTGGAACTGCTAAGGTTAATAAAGCGCTATATAAGTGCAGACCATTTACCATCAGTAAAATCCACTATCAGTCGACCTCTGTTTAATATGCCAGAGTATATGGCTGAGCCTAAGCACCTGAGCCTAATATGCCTGAGCACCTAAGGCATTTCCAGAGACTGTGGTCATGCCATGACTTGCTATGACTTGCTCACACACTAAGGTATTCACGAATATGAAACAGTGAAGTGAGCATGGGGAGAAACTGTCACTCTTCAGAACACTTCAGTTCTACAAGCACTGAGCACTAACTGTGCGTTCAAGTCGTCCTAGGAAGTTCATATTTACGAGTTGGGAAGTCGCAATTATGACGTCAGGTGTGTTGCAGTGACTTTGGAGCAAGATGGCAGTGTACCTTCTCTTAATTAACGACAAAAACTCTACTTCTAGAAGATGAAGAACAAAGAATGCACATCAGGTGTGTTTTTTGCTTTTTTAATGTTTTTATTCAATTATGAAACCACTGTACACTTTATCGTTACATATAACATCGTAATTTAACAATGCTAAATAAGTAAATATTCAGTTTCACCAAATATGATGCATCCATTGACCAACATGTTTTCTTAATACAACGATATTGATATATCCCTACTTCTGAGCTAATATTTTATTCACCGCTGCAAAACGTACTTCCACCTACAAATTTCTAACCCCATCTTTAAATCTCAGCTGCTCGGTGCTATGTTTTGTAACCCCCAGGGCTAATATGTAGTCACTATTTCCCAAAAAGTAAACCAACATGCAGAAATCAGGTGGATAAAATAAGTCCACTCTATAATTCGGTAACGTGTAGAGCCACCTTTAGCAGCAATAACTAATGGTTAAAGTAAATGGTTTCTGTAGGAGTTTATCAGTCTCTCATATGATTTTGGAGAAGTTTTGGCCCATTCATTTTTACAACATTGCTTCAGTTCATTGATGTTTGATGGCATTCATTTATGAACATCTCTTTTAAGACCCTGCCACAGCATCACTATGGGGTTTGAGGTCTGGACGTTGACTTGGCCATTCCAACGCCTTAATTTTTTCTTCTTTAGACATTCAGATGTCGACTTGCTGATGTGCTTGGGATCATTTTGCTGTTGCATGATCCAGTTTTAGCCCAGCTTCAGCTGCTGGAAAGATCACATTCATCTCAAGCATATTCTGGTATAAAGTGGAGTTCATGGTTGTCTCAATGACTGCAAGTTTCCCGTGTCCAAGATGACCAAACATCTCCACCTTGGTCTCATCAGTCCAAAGGATGTTGTTCCAAATTTTTTGTTGTTTGTTCAAACCTCCATATCCTCCATATGAACTCCATATAAACTCATGTTCCATGTTGTTTTTGGAGAAAAGAGGCTTTTTTCCCTACCCACCCTTCCATGAACTCCATACTTCTTCAGTCTTTTGTGCTGTCATAAACATAAACATTTAATGTGTGTACAGAGGCCTGTATATATCTCTTTATATCTCTGAGCATTTAACAGTCTGACCTTGGACTGAATTTCCTGGGACACCCAGGAAAGACTGGCAACTGTCTTGAAGGTTCTCCATTTGTAAACAGTCCGTCTCACTGTAGAATGGTGAATTTCACATTGTTTGGAGATGGCCTTATAACCCTTCACAGATTGATGAGCAGCAACAATTGTTTCTCTGAGATCATGGCTGATTTTTTTCTTGGCATGATGTAGACACACAACAGAGTGCTCCAGAACACCACAGTGCCAGTAGTTCTGTTTTTATAGAGGCAGTCCTACTTCTTGATGATTAACTAATCTTGTGTATTTTATTAGTAACACCTGCCTGCTATTTACTCTCTTAATTACTGTGGAAGTAGGAAGGGTATACTTATTTTTTCCCCCACCTGGTTTCTGAAGGTTGGTTTACTTTTTGGGGAAAAAACACAACTATATATTGAAACTATATACTGTTGTGTTTTTTTTTGCTGTCACACAATTGTTATTTAGACTCTGACAAACAAAAACATAGAATTGAAGGAAGGTGTACTTTTCTTTTCCCCATGACTGTATAATGTAAAGCCAAATCAAATCTTGTGAGTGCGTCACAAGCTTTGGTGTGTGTGTGTGTGTGTGTGTGTGTGTGTGTGTGTACTAGTTTTCAAGAAAATATGTTTTCACTGCCAACAGCACAGTGTCTTGTTTTGCATGCTCTCTGAGTTTAAATTGGCTTCTGATAGTGACGGATATTTTCATTATTCAGTTGCTGGGACAAGATAAAGGAAGATAATTAAACTGTAGATATAAACACTGTGCCTGTCGCTTGTGCAGGGTTTTATAGTTTATAATCGTGTCACTCTAATGGACAGTGACACAGCGTTTATTCTTTTGGCTCTACAGTCCAGCACAGTGAATCTGAAATGAACCAGCTGTACTGGGGTGAGCCAGCCAGGAATCAAAGCTCATTTTCTACACAGAACTTAATGGCCAGTTGTCAGCTTTGTTGTTTTTGGCCAGCTATGTGTTGTTCCTCCATTAGGTTTAGAGTTGATTTCTAAATGTAGCATCAAGACCTGGAGTCTGTTATCATTGTCTGTCCGCAAGAGGAACAAAGCAGCAATGTTGCCAGTAAGGGAAGCTCTTATGAGGCCGATAAAATTAGAAAGAAATCGATTGCAGACGAGCCCAAAAAATCAACATTGATCCAAGAACAGACCGGTAAGCTGAGTAATAGTCTAGTCTTGTTGAGAATGTTTTATTATTATTATTATTATTATTATTATTATTATTATTATTATAGTTCTATATTTGTGTACAGTGTGAAAAAATATATACACCCTGTAGGATCACAAGACTACTTCTAAAGCATTGCATTGTCCTCAAGATAAACTAAACAGCATAATTATACACTTTTGCCCTAAACATTTCAAAGATACAGTTCTAATTGGTCATTTATACTCATGACGGAAAAGATCTCGAGACCAGGCAGACACTTTTGGGTCATGAAACACTGCTCTACAGTACTTTGTGCTGGCTCATGCTATCCAGCATCTCTTTGATTTGGAGTGCCTGCGTTCTGGAAAGTGGATCAGATGCCTTATTTTAATCCAAATAAAATAAAATACTAATAATTTATTCATTTAATGAACGATCATGCTTTATTCGTCACCTCCGGCTCATTTCCATGATGACCAGTTGGTAACTAGTAATCATGACGTAATCGTGTTATCAGTCACATGTGCTTACGCAGCATGGATATGGTGAAAACAAAAAAAGGCAGCTGATATTGTTGTCCATTTTTAAAAAAGTGATGAGACAGATGAGAAAGTCTTTTTGCATTGATATTGGCATTCGTGTTGATAGATTTGTGTTATATTGTTTAATGGGCAGGATGCAGCTTTTGTAAGACGTAGTGTTCTGAGCCAAATGTTCAATCCTCTGAAGTAGGGATGAGGCGATATCTTATGGTTCGCGATATACCGGTAGAAATTCTCCCCACGATAAGAATGAGTCTTCCCGCGATAATAACGATAAAGCCTAGTTGATGACGTGTTTCTGTGTGCGACGGCGTGCGACCCGTTCGCAGCTCACGTGCAGAGCGAAAACGAGTACGGCGGAAGGCGGACGTGAATCTGAGGAGGAGTTTATCGCTAAACGAGGAGCTACCTCTACAATCTGGAACTGGTTCGGTTACAGAAAATCAGTTTTTCTTTTAGATCAGTGTTTGTGTTTCTGAGGCTCTCAAGATCACAGCTATCACTTGCAGCTAAAAACAGTGGTGCATGGTACTACATTTATATCGTCACTGATATCATTATCGCAATAAATAACAGAAAATATCATGATATAGTTTTAAGTCCATATCGCCCATCCATATTCTGGTGATGTTAAGGTTACAATCTCTCGTCGTACTGCGGTCATCATATCCATGCTATCGGCCTTAGATCTATGACAATGTTCAACACTACTGTATTACGCGAAGCTGTTGAAGTTCTGTTGTGTGTATGTTCTGGGAACTTTTCCCTCTCGGTACACACTTGCTGTTCCCTTGGTGTTCCAGTACCTCATATTTTACAAATGAAGCACTGACCCTCTCGCCTCACCTCTCTCTCAATGTGTAGAGCTTCATAATTAACTTTCTCCTAATCGCCTTTGTAAACCAAGTGCACAGACATGATTGGGAAAAAATATGACACCGTCCTGTACACATCCGGTCCTGTCATTTATTCATCGAGGAAATGCCATTATGTTTTCTCATATGTTTTGAAATCGATCATTTAATCATCGTTAAGTTTTTTTTGGTCAACATTTTTCAGATTAGTTTTCATCAAGAAAATGAACCAAAACATACTGCTTTAACTCATAGTAGGACAAAGACTCTGCTTTTCAGAGCCAGAAAAGTGGAATGTTGTTGACTAAACACATCTGGAAACCAACATTTTATGCATTTTATGAAATCATTGTATTACCAATAAAGTGAAAGCGAGGATTTACTGTTGTCTATGAGAAATAGACACGTGGCGTAGACATGGACACATGTCAACCTTTTGCATGACCTCAGAAATGCAACCAGTTTTAAAAGTGCCATTTCTAAGCTGTTTCCATATCACAGAATTTCTTAGATTACCTTAGTGCTTTGCGATATTATCGCCATGTAGTAGATCTTGCTTGTTGTTGAGTTGAAATCTTACCTTTAAATATTTCAGGCCTTTAAATTTGCTCTGCCTCAGACAGAAAAATGCTGCTCAGCTCTGCCTCTTTTAACAGCATGACCTTGTCTGTTGGGAGGAAGGTCAGAGCCATATCTCTCTGCAGTTCTCGCCTGGTTTCCCACTGAAGCTAAGCAGGGTTGAGTCTGGGGAGACCTCCCTGCAAAAACTAAGGTTGCTGCTGGAAGTGGTATCAGTAAAGCCAGCAGGGGGTGCTCACCCTGTGGTCTGTGTGGGTCCTAATGCCCCAGGATAGTGACAGGGACATATTACTGTAAAAACAGCACCATCTTCCGGATGAGACGTTAAACCGTGGTCCTGACTCTCAGTGGTCGTTAAAAATCCCAGGACACTTATCGTAAAAGAGTAGGGAATTCCCTTCTCTATCACGGCCCCCTAATAATCCCCATCTCTGAATTGGCTACATCACTCTCTCCTCTCCACTAATAGCTG
>JANDJT010000041.1:22141758-22152162 GCA_024331685.1 Stegophilus panzeri
AAACCCCACCTGTGATCTTCATATGGTTTACTGTCTAATGTCGAAACTTTATTAAAGCTGATATTCTACACTTTCCCCTTACAGTCATTATTTCATTTTCACAGTTTTTAAATCAATGGTATACTGTCTTCGCTGTTGGTCAAATCAAAGACTTTTTAGTCTCCTCGCACGCTGTCCTCCTGGCAAACAACTTCTCGGCGCTGGCCAGCCAGCCGTGAAGGCACAGTAATGTTTCCTTTGCTTTGGTGGCATAACAGCACATCACTGTAGGGGGAGAGGGAACATCAACTGTAGCTGCAGCACTCTCTCTCTCTCTCTCTCTCTCTCTCTCTCTCACACACACACACACACACACACTCTTTTCTGAAACTCACAGCAGGGCAGATCAGAAAGAGCAGGGCACTCACCCAGACGTGACTAATGGCTTTGTGCTGTCGTCTTACTTATTGAAAGAAAACTTCATGCTGAATAGAGATTTAGCAGGTGAAACATCCCGGGCAGAAGCTCAGCACTGTATCTCAGCACAGTCATTTCCATTCTCTCTCTCTCTCTCTCTCTCTCTCACACTCTCACTCTCTCTCTCTCTCTCTCTCTCTCTCTCTCGCTCTCACACTCTCTCACTCTCTCTCTCTCTCTCTCTCTCTCTCTCTCTGCCTGCTTTTAACATCTCTGCTTCTTTTTTTCCCGCTCCTCAAGCTAAATCCGACTGCGTTCAAACTCCTGGCGAGTGCGAAGACGAGTGATTTGGCAGAATTTCATTCACGGCACGCGAGAGGGAGCAGCAGGAGGGCGAGCCTAGATGCAGGCAGCCACAGACGGCTCTCCAGGACGCAGGCGAGCGCGGCCAGGCCTCCCGACGTCAGTGTCCTGAACACTCTGAACCACGGTCAGGTCCAGAGCTCAACAGCTCCTAGTGCGCCTCTAAAGCCTGGCCGACTCTCCACCGTCTCCCAGCTGCGGTCCGGAAGCACTCGGAAAAGCCCATCAAAGGTGAGGAAGCAGTGTGTGAGGGAGTTTACGTGGGAATGTGCGCGCCACCTGTTTTGTTTTTGTTTCGTTCTTCATGAACATTTAGTGTAAAACAAAACGTTTAAAATGGTATTTTTGGCATGCAGTACATTTCAGAGCAGTGGTGTCTTCCTTTAGATTGAACACAACATCTGTGAAAGGCAATCAGCACGGTCAGAGATCATGGTAATGAATTGATACGCGATGCCGAATAAATGACCCGTGAGTGAGTTATTTATTAAAAGTATATGGATTTGGCTGATTAAATCATTGAAGCTGTGATTAGGGCTGTGATGGTGGCCATGACAACCGCACCACGGTAGTTTGCCATAATATATAATATAGTGATATAAATTTTAACCCCCCAAGAAAGCAACCCCCCTCCCCACACACACACACACCCCACCCCCAACGCTCACCGCGGTGGTAAAAAGCTGCCACTGTATGATTATGAAACCTGATTTATGGATTTATGTTGGATTGAAAGTCAGATCCAGGTCAGGTGCTTTAAACAGTAAGAGTGTGTGTGTGTAGTGCCCTTTTAACTCAATTTAAAGATAAGTCCTGAATTATGAACAGCTCAGCTCCTGAACAGAGTTTGAAGCCAGTTTCATGCCTTCACTGTTATTTTTTTGTAGCAGCATGGCTAAAAAAAGATATTTTGTTATACCTTTTGATACGTGTCACTGTTATATATACATATATATATGTGTGTGTGTGTGTGTATGTGTATATATATATATCTATCTATTTATAGAGCTCAAAAACCTTCCCCTTTTCTCTATTGCTACTTTGTAATCTCATGACTCATGTGGTTATGTAACACCCCCTTCTTATCTGGTTGAAAGGCTTATTTCTCCCGCCTGAGCAGTGACTCCCTCCTCTCGCCCTTTCTTCCTTGTGCTTTCCTTCCCTCCCTCCATCCCTCCTTCATCTCGTGCATGGGGTGCTCCGTTAATAGATGATTGCGCAATTACAGAGCTCATCATCACACGTAGAGGACTCGCGCTGCCTCCAACTTTTGACGTGCACGTAGGCTGAATTATGCTTAGTTTCATCCCGCTCTGAAACACGTACTGATCTTTGTCTTTTCTTATTGTTGTACTCAGGCTGCGCAAGAATTTTTTTTTTTAAAGGAGCAGTCTGTAAAATTTTTAGTTTTTGCTTGCAACTGCAGTCAGACCCCACCCTTTCTGAATGCTTCATGACTGCCTTTTAAAGCGCACCTATTATAGTTTTGAAACGTGCCTAATTTTGTTTTAAAGGTCTCATACAATAGGTTTACATACATCCAAGGTCAAAAAACACTTTAATGTGCTCATAATTTGATCTGCAGCATTAACTTTTTTCCCCCCAGTGTCACAAACGACTCGTTAAATGATTCGTTCTAAAGGATTCATTTGAAGCTCCTCCTTTCAGAGGGCATAGTCTGTTGTGATTGGTCTACCGCTGTCAGTGTGCAGCCGATGAAGACCGGGGCTTTTCGTTACAAACCTACGTAGGTTAGTACAGGAAGTAAAGTCTGGAATTACTAACGACTCGTTTCAGCTGTTCAGAATCGGTTCCTTCTTTTAGGAGTCAATAACTTGGAGTGGCAATATATTGAAATGATATGATTTATAGCAGGTCTAGAAAGACTTGTATATTACAAACTGTACCTTTTAAAATTATATGACAATATGATACCAATATTGTAATATAATAACATCATAATATACTTTTTTGAGTATAGTAAGTATTTATTTATTATTTTTTTGTATGAATTTTCATTTGATTATTTAAATTTTTGCAATTGCTAAATGAGAAATTTAAATAACTAATACAGTAATGATATTTTTGGCACATCACCCACCCGTATGTGATTTTATTTTTAAAAAAAAATCCATTTATTTCTATTTCCTCGACTAAAATGTTTCCCATTTTAGTCCTCTTCTCACCTACCTCCTGACTCTCATGTAGCACATGTCAGCTGTACCAGTGTAGGAGGCTGAAGGCTGCACACGCCTCCTCTAATGCAAATTCTACTTCAGCCCTCACATAGAGAGAGAGAGAGAGAGAGAGAGTGCGAGAGAGAGAGAGCGCGAGCATTCAGCAGCCCTGGTCATGATCGCCACATAACACAGCTGAGCTTCCAACCTGAACGCAGTGGCAGGGCCTCATTTCTGCACCACTAAGCTGTGAAATTATCGAGTGAGTCACTGAGACTCTTCAAAACTCACCTTAAAGCATACCTGTTTTCCCACAGCTTTTAACTATTGTAGTGCAAAAAAAAAAACCAAAACATAACCGGCGTGTGTACATTTCAAAGTGCCATTAAATGAGACATGTCTGACAGGAATCAAGTGAATGAAAAAGAAAACCGCACCCCGCTAAGCACTCGTTAACCCTTTATTATTCAGTTGTTCTTCTCAAAAGACCTTACTGAGTAACTAGTAGGAAAGGTGTGTCATTATGAACGTGAGGTGATGTGACGTGTCCTGGGAGTTTAATATTTGCCCATTCCTGACAGTTTCAAAACTGTTTTCATCTTTTAATAACTTGTACCAATGAACAGTTACCCCCAAACCCCCCCCCAAAACACACATCACATAATAACACCCATCGATACAGAACATTTTACATAGTTACTGCATTATGTATGTATGTTTTAGACCATTATACAACAGGCCTGTTGTGTATGTCTCATTAGTTTGCGCTCATTATAATACATTATTGTTTTAATAATAGTTACCAGCTTACACAGGGACTTGTACGGCAGACGTACCACATAAACAGATGCATAAAAATGTGTATACCGTGGTGCTTGTGTGCGAAGTTTGTGAACCCTTGAGAGTTTTCTGTATATCTGCATAAATATGACTTAAAACATCAACAGATTTTCACACAAGTCCTAAAAGTTGACAAAGAGAACTCGGTTAAACAAATGATAGAAAATATTATACTTGCTCACTTATTTATTGAGGCACATGATCCAGTATTACATATCTGGGAGTGCCAAAAGTATGTGAACGTCTAGGATTAGCAGTTAAATCATTCCAAACTTAGAAATCTCCCGTGTTCGGGCCATGATACACGTCCACAAACACGTGTTGTGAAGATCAGACTTTGATGGATCCATGTTCATTAAATAAAACAGAGCGCTCGGTAACACCTGATCGTCATCTCATTGATTGGAAACACCTGACTCTAATTTCACCTTTAAATGAACTGCTAATCCTAGAGGTTCATATACTTTTGCCACTCACAGATATGTAATATTGGATCGTTTTCCTCAATAAATAAATGTCCAAGTGTGATATTTTTCTCTCATTTGTTTGATTGGGTTCTCTTGATCTGATGATGTTTTAGGTCGTATTAATGCAGAAATGTAGAAAATTCTAAAGGGTTTCACAAACTTTCAAGCACTACTGTAACTGTTGATAAGGTGCAGATTTCTGTAAGGAGACATTTATTTAACGTCGGTGAAAGGAGGCTTTGTAACAGTCCGAGTTAAAGCTGTAAGCTTCATTTTTCTGAAGCGGGAAAGTTTTTAAGTTAGAGGACTTTGCGCTTTGAGGTTTATGGATAACACGACAAGTTGTGTTATTTTGTCTTATTAACTTGAAGAGAGTGAAGAAAGAGAGGCTGGTGAGTGAATGGAGGTTTATAGCTGTTCTAATGTAAGTCAGTGGGTCCCAACCTTTTGTGAGCTCTGGACCCCTAGCATATTTCGAACAATCCACAAGAACCCCCTCACTCCACAACAATTTTATTTATATATATATATTAAACAGTCATTTCTAAATATGTTGCTTTATTTTATTAATATGTAACATGAATAATATTAACATTGGGCATTTAAAATTGAATCAAAACATTAACATAAAGTATAATTTTATTATTATTATTTTTTATTTTTTTTTTACATTTTATTGTTGGTGTGGCATTTAATTTGACTCTCTGAATTATCTTTTGTTTATTTTATCCGTCAATGTGACTTTCATTTTTTTTTTTTTTTTTTTTTTTTTAGATTTTCGCAAATTATCATTACATTTGTTATAACCAAATTGGTTCATTTTAAAACATATCTTAAATTGTTCTTACATTTGATGGGCGTATGATATATTTTAATATATTTTGAGATATATATATATATATATATATATAATTTAAACATTTTAAAAGCTTTCCCATGGACCCCCTGCAATCACGCTATGGACCACTAGTTTAAAGTATTCAGTTTAGTGTCCACCCGTTCCATTATTATAATTACTATTAATAGTTATGAATGTCATCATGCCACTAATGTATTAGGAACATGCACCACATGCTGTTATTGTTAATCAAGTGTGTGTGTGTGTGTGTGTGTGTGTGTGTGTGTGTGTGTGTGTGGCAAACATATTCTCAGCTGGATTAGCGGATGAACGTCAGCAGTCAAAGTACAAACAGCGTCTGGTCTGACGGCACATCTGAATAAGACATTGTGTGACTAACAGGGCAATCTGTGTCCGTTCAGATTATCCGGTAACCACATTACACTCCGTCACTTCTGATCATGAAGCCAGTCATTTTTCTTAACAAGGTGAGCTCGGGCTCAAGGCTGAATCTGCGCTATTGTTTACAAACACATTGCACAATGTGTTCAAGATTTTCTAGATCCTGTATTTCTAGTTCCTGTCAAAGAAAGTCAAACAAGCTCATTATCGTTCCTTCCCCCTTTACAATCGTCATGTCTTTCCAACATCGGAAGCACCGACTTCCACTGCGATTACTTCAGCTCCGTCGAACTTTTACACTTTTTTTCCTCTCTAAGCCATTTCACGTCGTGAAGCATTACTGTAATAACTGCTTGTAAATTGCACAAGCAATAATACACAATGACACGATGCAAGATCTTGTGAAAGGCAAAGGCAGGCTATCGGATTAGCTCCTGCTTGCATCAGGAACACGGCAGTGATAATTCTAGAGCCGGGGCGTGTGGAAATATGCAGCTCAGATCTGAGTCATGAAAAAAAAATACCCATGACTCAAACGCTGTTTTTAACCCTGACGAGAGTTTACACCTCGGAAGAGGCCACACTCTGGGTTGTTCCCTGGTTGAGTCAGCACTGTCCCTGACATGCTAAGTGTTTTCTTATGTAACTAAACAGTTCCTTTTAAGGATGAAACATTGTCATGGGTAACATTTAAAGCTGAATATAAAGGAGTGCATGCATGGAGATGAAAATATTTTGCCATGTATTAGGCAACGAAGCACGGATTTGCTCCATGTCAATCATAATAATTATAATAGGATGATCATTTATATCTGATCATTGCACTGTTGTTTCATGCGATACTGGAAGGGCTTGTTTTCAAGTTACAGTGGTCATGCGAAAAAATAAGTACACCCCATGGAAATTGTTGGGGTTTTTTTGACAGATTTGGACAAGCGAACATTTGATCCTCTTTAAAACAGCGGCTGTTAATGAAGTTGGATATACTTGAACAAAACCACGAGGGAAATGAGCTTTTTCAATCATTTATTCAACAGAAATATCGATAAATGTGAGATTCTTCTGTGGAAAAAGTAAGTACACCCCCAGCCTCAGAAGCCAGTATTGCCCCCTTGAGCAGAAATAACTTCTTGTAGGTGTTTTGCGTAATTGTCCACCAGTCTTGCTGGAAGTTTTGACCACTCTTCCATGCAATATTCTTTCAGTTGGAAGATGTTTGAGGGTTTTCTTTTCTTTTTAAACACAATTTGACTGGAACTTATTCAGCACTCCTTACACCCGAATCACCGAATCATGGGCCATATATAAAATATAAAATATATGGGCCATATATAAAATTCTTCACATGGTCCGATTTTGACATTTTACTAAAATCCAAAACATTTCTATTTATTGATTTACATTTCATTTAAAGCGATAATAAGTGTATATATAAGACAGTTAAAACGACCATTAAAACATATGTCGAGCTTTCTTTATAGCAGCTATAAACTATTATAAACTAAGTCCTTAATAACGCTGATGGGTCATCTCTGTATTATCTAATATGGAATTATGAATCTGGTTTAATATTACCCAGAGCTCACAATTAAGCAAACAGCCTGTCTACCTCTACACGTACCTCTACTGTATTATACTTACGAAAAAAACCCCACCAACATTACTGGAGAATTTTAAAGAATGATACGATTACAACAGGAAACACTTTCTCACTTTAATCATCAGCACCATCCACATCAGTCTCATCACCTGCGGTACAAGTCACTCATGGATTTTAAACACGAGCCTCGGTATCGTCTTCTACTTGACTGACCTCAGTGGGGAAATAATCACAGATTCATAAAGTCAGCTGTTCTTGCAGCAAAATTTCTTGCTTTTTTTTATTAAGTTATTTAAACATTTTAAAACTTTGTGCGCTGTCATATCTGTTTTGATGATGTGACTGAGCAGGACAAACACAGTCATTTTGACAGCCGTTATCTATGATCAGTTTTGGCCCAAACCCAGTTTTTCGACATTTTTGGCCGTTTTCCAGAATTGAGCAAAAGTGACGCAGGGCATTTTTTCCTCAGACTGCCAGACATATTAACTCTATATGTATTTCTTTTCACAGGGTGAAAGAAAGATGAACGGCGACGCTCCTCCAACAATCACCATGGCTCTCATCAACCCACAGACTCTTCCACCACAAGCAGAGGGCAAACAGTCCCCCATTCAGCAGCTTTCTATCAGTGTGTAAGTGTCTCCGAGTCTTTTCCTGGTTGTTTCACATTCCTGAGTTTGTTTGTAATTGTTAGAAGACCGGTTCCCAACCCAGCTCTTCTGGACGTCTGTAACTGAGATTAGCTCCAATCCTAATCTAACACATATGTGATTTCATGAGGGCATTCATTACGCTTTTTCTTTGTTTTATACAAATAATGAAGGTTTTTTGTTGTTTTTTTATTAGGTTTTTTTATGGTCCGTATTAATGATTTAAACTGCTGATTAACATCTGATAATGAGGTCCTCATTCAGGCCCGTACTTTGATTATGTCAACCTATGGGGTTCTAGTGTATGAGTCAGACAATACATGATTTCTCAGGTAAATGAAGTTCAGAGTCATTCTGCCACTTCCTTCAGTAGAAGAAGAATGCAATGCAAGAAGTGATGTAAAGTTTACTGAAAAGTTCCCCTAGCATTCATTACTGGGGAGGAAATAGCAAAAACTGCACATCTATGTAACAATTTACCTACAAAGAAAAAGATTTAAAGTTACAAAGGGAATGAGGGCGTGTCCTACAGCAAGAGAACAATCCAAAACAAAGCAAATCCAACAGGCAACGGTAGCTCATCAGCGGCAGGATTTCTTATTTGCTAGAGCTTCTTCTTTCATTCTGAGCTCTGAGCGGATATTTAAATACTGTGGCTTTTGCTGGATCACGGACCGCATGTCACTTAGTGGAAATCTCTTATCTGCAAATCAGTCTAGTTTTGCTTGTAGGCAAGCAACAAAAAGTGCAGAGATGCAGATGTTTCTCTTTCTGTAGGTGTGCTGCTCTGTATTCATACACTCCACATCGTGCCGAGGAGCTGGAACTGAGCAAAGGTGAGATGGTAGGGGTCTACGGGAAGTTTAAGGAAGGCTGGTTACGTGGTCTTTCCCTCAGAACTGGTAAAGTAGGCATCCTGCCTGCCAACTACGTCACCCCTGTGCTTAGGTAAGACGACGTTTGCGCACCGTTATGTGCATGCTTTGTTGTATGCACAATCACACCCGTCTTAGACATCCAGTCAACACCCTCTCATCTTAAAGATTATAATACACTCACATTTATTTTGGTGTGGTGTGCTTGCCTGATGTGTTCTGCTCAAAAATGGCCCATTTCTGCAAAAAAACCCCAAAAAACACCACCATATGCAGTATATCAGCAGTATATCCATACATTCTATTGAAATACTAATGACCTCTTTTGAGTGACCAGTTAAGTAAGAATATACTGCTGTTTAACCGATTTAAGCTGATGTTCCAATGATTTGCTCACCTGTCTAGTTGCCCAATTGTACGGCATCATGCTTACACCCTCATTTGTTCATAGAGTTATTATTGCACCTAGTGGTCAAACAAACGTTTGGGGCAGGAATCATGCTGCCCCATGCTGCTCTATGGACATTTTCAGTGGAGAAGGATCACCGAATAAGACTGATAATGAGGGGCTTGCCAAATTTGGCTAGTTTAAAAATACTCCACAGCCACCAAGATCATGTTTTATAGCAAATAATTGGAATTAAATGCAGTTAATTTCCACAAACAGTGCAGACAGTGCATCTATGATGTACAGAACTATTTCTATTATATTCTATTATGTATTGCAAAGATTGGAAGAAGGGAAAGGGGACTATGAAGGGTCTAATGTCCGTACATTAGAAATGTTTGCACACCACAGTGACCTTATTTCCCACACAAAGGCTGACAAAAACAAGAAAAATGTGTTTCGACCGAATTTTTTTGGGCCAAGTTTCAGGTCTTTTGTGTGGTTTTTGAGATGCAGTAAGGCTGGAAATTTAGCTGAAACCTGGCAACCCTGGTTGATGATCTTAGCTTCTCACGTGTTCCTATGTTAAACTTGTTAGACTCGAGCTGCTAGACTGTATGTTGACTCTTAACGGCCCATTACAGGGTTACACTAAAGATTCAGTAGATAGTAGCATATAGCATAAATCAAGTGTGTCAGCTGCTCACATTAATTTTGTTCGAGGCTATTTTGTTATTATTGTTGTCCTGCCTCACCAAAATCAATGGTCATGAGCTGGTGCTGCTGACATGTGCTTAGTTTATCTGCTAAGCAAAATTCCTCTAATAAACAGTCATAAATTATATTATAAGAAGCACAGATATGAGGCACAAAGGTGATTTTAGTTGGTCTAACATTGCCTCCATCCCTTATTTACACTCACACCTGTGCACACATGAAGTTAAGACAGATTGTTGATAATAAAATACAGTTTACAATTGTATTGTTATAAACTCAAAAGAGGGGGCCTGGCTAAATGTAAACTATGCTGAGTAGTGAAGAAAGTGTAGGTTAAAGGTGCAGTTTATGATGTTGTAAAATATTCAAAGACCTGTAAAAGTATGAAGTTTTACATCAGAGAATATCTGCAGCATGACCATGCAATGGATTTGGCTATTTATCTTCAGTGCCAGCACCTGAAATGGCTGCAACTCCAGCCGGAATAGAGGCGCTTTTAAGTTTAGATTGCTGGACTGTTACGGGGTTGTGAGGTCGGTTGTGGGGTCATTTGTATGCTTGGTTGGGGGCTTGGTTGTAGATTTGGTTGGGGGTTTGCTTGGGGGCTTGGTTGTAGATTTGGTTGGGGGCTTGGTTGTAGATTTGCTTGGGGGCTTGGTTGTGGATTTGCTTGGGGGCTTGGTTGTGC
>JANDJT010000041.1:22163482-22177119 GCA_024331685.1 Stegophilus panzeri
AACTTTCAAAGTTTTAATCAATTTAACGTGCTATGAAAATCAAGTGAATATGCATTCTCGTGCACAGACAGAAAAGGTTCAAATGAGTGCCAAATCGCTAGACATTCAGTTAATCATATAACCTATAGGTTCAATAGAGCAAACCTTAAGAATGTAAAAGAGTTTAAAAGAGGGAGAGTCCACATACAGCAATTTGGTAGGACTTACATTTTTCTCTTCCATTCTTTTTATTTATTTATTTATTTGTTTATTTATTATTATTATTATTTTTATCTCAGTAAAATTTACTTGTGCGTTAAATTTGCCAAATATATCATGTACCCCTGGTATGATGGAATGAGTCAATGGGGCATGCCACTTGATAATAACCTGCCGCAAAAGTATTGCACCTCTTGCGCTTCTTAATAAGTAGTCTCTTTACTTATTTATTGCTTGAACCGGACTCTTTCCGTTAGCAAATATTTTTACCGTTATTATCTCTCTCCCTATATATATACCCGTTTTTATATATATATATATATATATATATATATCTTAGTTTTGAAGCTGTGATCTAAGTAACACCAATATTTCTGCCGTCGCAGAAGCAAAGTTTCTGGAACTTCTTATAAGAAATCTAGGGCTGCAACTAACGATTATTTTCGTGATTGATTAGTGGGCCGATTTTTTTTTTTCCGATTAATCGGATGGGGTGGGACGGACTTTCAGTACCATTTTTTTTGCGTATTTAAAATAAAATCCGCAAACTGAGTGTTACAAATATAAATTCAGACTAAAACTTACACAACTGTTTGTACAAAACAGAAAAGAACCCAATACACACACACACACACACACACCAGAATATATAGTATTAATTTTGGACTGCAGTTTAATTCGGTGCTTTTTGTGCATCCATAAAAAATAATGAATACATACTTATATACACAATATAAACAAAAATAAATTATATATAATTTATTTTATAGTATTTATGCATTATTTTTTATGGATGCACAAAAAGCACCGAATTAAACTACAGTCCTAAATTAATAATAAAAACTCCCTTTCACTGCACCTTATGGTTTCTGTTCCTCATTGCCTTTAGACATATTATTTTACTTTTGATCATTGTGTTTTAATTAGACATTACAGATCTTACTCGCGCTCCTATTGCGCGTCTACACAGCGCGTGATCAGCAACGCGGCCTCGTTACTAACACATCACTTCCGTTATAATAAACAACAGAATTTACACTGCAAGCGCGCAAGTACAGCATATAATGACAAGAAACTTAAACTAAACCTTTTAAGCAGCTTGCACCAGTTTCCCCTGCCCCTTACACACAGTGGAGCATTATGGATATAAACATAAGTTTGTGCTCGTGCAGCACTGTTTGATCTCCGCGGTGTTTAATATAAAATGCTCCCTCGCTTTAGAGGACTTTCTTCCTCAGTCACGTGACGATTTCGCCTCCGTCGGATGGAGACTGACGTCATGTTGGGAATAAAAGGTAACGCTGACAGAAAGTAAACTGAAGAAAGTCATTATCGGTGAGTCGGGTGTCTGCTAATGCTAGCGTGCGTATGACGTCATGCGCAGTCGCCTAGGAAGAGGCTTATATTTCCGGTTAGTAAAAAAAAAAACCCGCTAGTGTTATATATGAGATGATAATACCTTTCTAAAATCCACACACTAGGGTAGAGTGCACAATACATAGTGTAAGTGCAAAGCACAACTTTAGTATTTACTCTCCGAAGCTTGTTTTCTGAACCGATTATTATCGATTAGTTGTTGCAGCCCTAAAGAAATCGCCCAGCCAGGAGACGCTAAATTGTCGTAGAAATTAGACAACACTCACAGACTCGTCCTCTGAAGTTAAAAAGGTTTATTACAGAAAAATGGTTAATACAGGATAGAATAAAGAAGGATAGAATAATGAGAGCGCTCTAAAGCGCTTGTGCTGAACCACTATTATATATACGAAACGCAGAGCGTGACACACTTCAGTATACCGATAAGAAGCGGTTTGAGGCAGTTCAAACAGGCTTTGTTTTAGGGTCTTGGAAAGTGTGCAGAAGAACATGTTTGTGTACAATAATAACAATAATAATCATTTTATGGAACTGTAATGAGCATGTAGCTGTTTGTGGATGTGCAGAGACACAGTGTTGATGCAGGTAGGTGTGTGTGTGTGTGTGTGTGTGTGTGTGTCGGTGCGCAGCCTCAGTGTATCCTGGTGATAAAATCCCCCTAAGGGCCGCTGTTTGGGATGGGCATCTGAATATGGAGAAATAACACCTCGGACACACACATTGTTCATCACCCAACCGGAAGCGAATCGTTTCTCCGTGCTCGAGTAACAACACACCGAAGATTCAGAAATGCCGGTAAGAGTGTAAAATGATCGTCAATTATCATTTCTAGCATTGTGTTCATCCCGAGGTTCTTCCCTTCTTCATTTGTTATCGTATTAGCTTCCTAGCTTCCGTGCTACATATAACCAATAAATGTCATACAGTTATCATCGCCTTGATGCTATTCACTGAGACTCTTATTTAAATATATTTATTAATTTTTGTTGCTATGGCGTCTTGACGACAATGTCGTTAATTCTACAAAGAGATAGCTGGGAGAGAGCGTTTGTTTGTGTTTAGCCAGATAGCTAGCTAGCTGACCCCGCTAGCAAAATACCGATGGTTGTCTAGACAACTAACTTCATTTTGGTAGCTACTGAGCTATGTTAGCTTAGCTTAGCTTAGCTTGTTAACAATTCTAAAGCAAAACTGACAGTTATATATATGACCAAACTTCACAGAAAGATAACTATAGTTATATAAAAATTTAGCTAGTTAGTATATGTAGCTGTTATTAAATAAATAAATAAACAAACAATAGCCATAGTTATGGATTAACCGCTAACTGTCATATCCGCTAATGTGTATATTGTTTAGCATCCTTGTTGGTTCCCTCAAAGCACGTATTGAACAGACTGCAGCATAGCTGTCCTGCTTATCGTTTTTTGTCAGGAAGTGTGTTGTTATTAGACATGTATTACATTTATTTTCAATAAAAAAAAAATAAATAAAAATCTTCATTTTGTAGCTGTCAGTAATTTGTGCATTTTTGTACCACTTAAATGAACGTTTTGTGACTTTTAGTATGAAAGTTCATCTATAAGCTAGTGTACTCCGAAACAATGACAATTCGCATTTAGAAGATATAAGCGTTCAAAATTGACAGTCTCTCTCTTCCACTAATATGGATCAACAATTTTAATGACCTCATTCTGCACTTCGGCTTCTCATCAGTTTATCTGTCCAATCAAACGCTCTCTAGAATCTGTAGTGTCCCACCCCCAACAATTTAAAATCTGTGTTCACGCTGTGTTGTAATTACCGTAATTACGGTATTCTGACTTGTTCACGTATGGGTAGAACTCTACAGAAATACTCAAAATGACGGCGATTTCAGCTATCTCGTAACATTTCTGTGTAATAATTTGTGTAACTGACTATTATTGATGTCTTAATAAGGAAAGATTAATCTGAAAATAAATGTACAAAACGGTTTAATGTAGCTGGCACGAGGACGTGAACAGCTCTGAGTAGAACGTCCGGGATGTCATCTAGTAATTACGGTACTCCCGACATGGCGTGAACGCAACCGAAGTTTCCTGGCTGTCGGGTAAGTTAAACGCCATTGGCTAGGGCTGGGCGATATATCGATTTATAATATCGCGATACACTTTTCTGAGATATCGTTGGTATGGTCATGCATTTTATTTTTTAACTTTTTTTAATAATTACAAATTAAATGGTACTGAATGGTTGCTGTTGGTTTGATGTAATTTTTTTTAAACTTAATCTTCTTTGTCTTTATAGGCATTAAAGAAAGTATCATCAAACTCAATTTAACAGTTTTTTTTGTTTTGTTTTGTTTAATTTATTACTGTTCTGCAGACAGTTTGGTAGCTAAAATATATATCGTAATGCGCAACGTGTATCATAGAAATGTCCTCAAGTATCGTGATATGATATTTTTGTCGTATCGTCTAGCCGGATATTTAAAAAGGGGGAGGAGCCACTCAATGTTTCTCCCTGACTTATGTCAACACATCCAATAATGTTCTGCGTTTCAAAGCACTTCCCGGGGACTTTAACTGTTAAATGTGAATTGAATCATATGACTAATGATTTGGTCATGCATGTGACCTGCTCTTTCAACCATCTCTGTTGTGCTTTCTCGTAGAGCAACAAGCTTGATAAGCCAGAAAAGTTGGAGGTGAGCGACAACGTGAAGGTGGTGGTCCGATGTCGACCTCTCAACCAAAAAGAGAAGATGATGGGGTACAAGCAGTCGGTCACTGTGGACGAAATCCGAGGAACCATCACCGTGAGCAAACATGAGACGCCCCATGAGCCACCGAAGACCTTCACTTTCGACACCGTGTTTGGTCTCGACAGCAAACAGCTAGACGTGTACAATTTAACAGCCCGGCCCATTATCGATTCGGTGTTGGAGGGGTATAATGGTATGTAATATACTAGAACAAGTGCTTGTCACATGCAGTCCTTGAACAATGACCTAAATAATGATTACCAAACAATACCACTTTCACATGATACAGGTAGTATTATGTGAAAGTGGTGGTGTTTGGTAATCATTATTTACTTGTATACCACAGCGTTGTTGAATTCTCAAATCTGATGGGTCAGAAGGTGATTAAATATTTGTTTTTATTTTTAATAAAAGCAGCTCTGATAGTAGTGCAGCTGCAGATCACAGATTTATATTAATGCTTGTTTTCTAATATGTTATCATTTCTATAGTAACAACTCATTCAAAAAGTCCATACAGCTACTCGCTGAGGTTTTTTTTTATATTTTAATTACATTTTTTTTGTGATTGTTTTGGCCAAAAACGCTCGATTTTGCTGTGGCGTTTTCAAAATTTGTGATGCACCTTGCAGATGTGCTAGTGACCCGGACGTTCTACTAGGAACTGTTCATGTCCTCAGACTCGGGATGATCCATTCCTACAGGGACATTAGATAGATATCCAATTCTGTGCTAGCAACATTAAACGTTATTGTATGTCTTTTTTGGTCATGTATTGTACGTCTTTTGTTTATTTTCAGATTTATTTTTCATTATTAAGACATTAATAATAGTCAATTATACAAATTATTACACAGATGTTATGAGAGAGCTACTTCTAACTGCTGAAGCCGCCGCCATTTTGAGTGTTTGGAGCTCTCAGAAAATTCCTAGCTTACAAGTTGTAATTATGAGTTCTACCAATACGTGAACTTTATACAAGTCAGAATCCTGTAATTGAGGTAATTACGACATGGTGTGAACCTTAACCTTGTTTCATCACACCTCCCAGTTGTTGATTATTTTCCTATAACAGCGTGCCGAGTCATGTTTTATTCCTTACTTACAATTGCAAATGCATGAAATATGCCACAGGGTACAATTTGTATTATTCTTAATGAATACATTTTAGTTAAATGAACACAGGCCAGTATTTAACCGTGACCCATCACGGCTTCAGTACTAAATATATTGCACTACTGCACATACAGTTGCATTAAAAATTATTCAACCCCCCCATTGCAAATCAGGTTTATTGTCAAAATTTTCACACTTTCAGCTGTTTGCAATGAATAAATCAAACAAAAGCAATTGAAATAGTTCAACACAACGAATGCTTCAAGTGGTTTCCCCAAATTCAACTCAAAATGCAACTTATAATGATTTCTCCAGTTTTAAAATTATTCAACCCCTTCATGGGAAGCATCTTTAGTACTTAGTAGAGCTCCTTTTTGCTGTTGTGACCTGCTGCAAACGAGATGCATAGCTTCTGGCAGTGTTCCTGAGGAATCTTATCCCATTCCTCATGAGCAATGGCCTCCAGTTCAGTAATATTCTTGGGTTTGCGTGCTGCAACCGCCTTCTTCAAATCCCACCACAGATCTTCTATGTTCAAGTCAGGTTAAGTTGCATTTTCAGTTGAATTTGTGGAAACCACTTGAAGCATTCGTTGTGTTGAACTATTTCGGTTGCTTTTGTTTGGTTTGTTCATTGCAAACAGCTGAAAGTCTGTAAATTTTGACAATAAACCTGATTTGCAGTGGGGGTTGAATAATTTTGGTTGTGTGTAGCAATATAAAAGCAGTATGCTGTTTTTGCAACTTCACTGCTTGATAACAAACAGCAAAACCCCCTTTTCTGGCTAAAACGTTATTGGTAAACTTCGGCACTACACGTTGCACATATTATTCATCACAGTGCAGTTGTTCTTGGGTGTCAAGTACACAAATGTCTTTCTATTTATATAAAAAAAAAAAAAAAAAAAAGTAGATGCTTAATTTGCTTGACAAAGGAAAGGTGGAATAATGAAAGAATGAGTAAAAAATAACTAGTTACTGCTTTTTATTATGACTGTCAGTGGTGTTAGTCTTTGTTATTACAACTCAATACTAATACTTGTATATCATCCACCATTACTCTTCAGGAGACACTTTGATATTTATGGTGTGCCAGTTTGAAGTTTGAGCATCTGCAGAGGTGCTGCATTTAGAGTTGATGTGTCTATATGGGAGAAACCTACATTACCAGTGTGAATGAAATTTGCCCAACAGAAACATTAAAGCATTTACTGAAATGTTAAAGAGAGTGGCAAATGAAAATGCTTCTGCTTCAAGAAGTGGTTCATTTTACTTCACACTGATTTTTATCTAGTTGATATTTAAACCTGTAATGTCACAATTCTCAGTCTTGTGAGCCAATAGAAAGCAAGAAGGCAGGACTGTACTCACTGGTCAGTTTTAAAAAAAAAAAAAAAAAAAAAAAAAAAGTGCAGTCGGAAAGTACTGGACATCTGCGCCATTATTTTTTTTTTTTGTCTGAGTTTACATCCCAGAAAGTTGTTTATGAATAAGGCCGTAAACCTTCATCAGCTTGGGTCAATGCTTGTATTCTGCCTCGTTTGTAGGTTAATTTGGATGAAATTCTCGGCCATATGAGTAAATTTAAGCAAAATTGCAATCCTGTGCAATATTAGGTGCAGGATTTAGACAAGGTCCTGTGTGGTTGTGTTTTTATTTATTTATTTATTTATTTATTTATTTATTTATTTATTTATATTTTTTTTTATTGAAAGGTTGTTCATGCTGCAATGCACCTGATATTTGCGTACTAGTTGAGTTATATAAAAAGAACATGAATATTAGGTCTCGTTAAAATTTTCAGCATCTTTTCAGTAAATTTGGGTGTAAATCCAAAGTGAACTAAAAAAAAACATTTCTGCCAGATTTACAAAAGTTCCTGACTTTCTTCGTGTGTGTGTGTGTGTGTGTGTGTGTGTGTGTGTGTGTGTGTGTGTGTTCATGGTCACCCATGAAGTGCAAAGCACGTTCTCGATGCAGCTCATTTGCATGTAGTGACGTCCATAGAACTCCAAAGAAGTTCAAGTGTACAGACGGCTGGAAGCGCTAACTGATTGATCAGAGTAAATGCTGAAAAACAGAAGTGGAAGTTATCTTGACTAACGTCTATGCCAATGATGATGATTATAATTGAATGATGAGTTTAATTTGTCTTAATTTATGGGTTTGTGTTGGTTCTTCTTCCTCTTTATTTACTTTTTAAATATTCTTTTATTAATGCCAATAATATAAAATGACTAGTTTTCACTGAGGTTCTTAGTCCCTGACCTAGTGAACTAGCATGAGGATGTGTTTTTGATAGACACCCCAGTGCACTTCTATTAGTCGCTCTGGATAAGATGTCTGCTAAATGCTCTAAACATAATTAAAAAAATAAGCTGTTTAAACTCGACGGTATATTCTGTATATAAAAGTGCAGTAATCCATGCAAATTTATGATTTTCGAGGTTTGCGTCGGTTAGTCGTCTTGTGTAAACTGACACACACTCGGGAGCAAGAGTAGGATGCGAACGTTTTTTGAATATACAGGATTTTCATGAATACGCATACAAATGATTTACGAATAAATGAGCTTGATAAATGAGGCCTGATGTTTTGTACGTAGAATAACAGTGAAAACTTGCACGTTGTCTTTAATGTGTTCCCAGGAACCATATTTGCTTATGGACAAACCGGCACTGGGAAAACCTTCACCATGGAGGGAGTGAGAGCTGTTCCTGAGCTCAGAGGGATCATTCCAAATTCGTTCGCTCACATTTTCGGTCACATTGCTAAAGCAGAAGGAGACACCAGGTGAGCACATCATCAGTGATGAAACTTGTTTTATGTGAGCAATTCACAAATGTAAACTGACCTTTGTTTTTGTCAGGCCACAATAAAATCCATTATAATACAATTTCCATTAGATTTAATGTATTTACTCGCCATATCCAAATGATGTAGTTTGCACTTACCCGTAGGCGCATATTTTTCATTTCATTAGTCTCAAAAAAAAAAAAAACCAATACAGATGCACTGCTGACTAAATGTTGCTTATTTAAAAAAAAATTACAGGTTCTTAGTTAGAGTTTCATACTTGGAGATCTATAATGAGGAAGTGAGGGACTTGTTGGGGAAGGACCAGATGCAGAGATTGGAGGTGAGAAACAGAATTTCACACTTGCATACATAGTGATGGAAAATATTAAGTGCTGACACAAGGCACACCCTACCTAACTTTTTATTGTTGCATGACCTGCCTGTTAATACAGAAATGCTAAATATGATGGGACTTGTAAATGTATATTTATTTTTATTTTTATCCCCCCCCTCAAGCAAAAAACAATAATGAGGTGAAAAGTCTGCTACTTAATAATCAGCAGTGTTGCCTTATTTTTTATTTGCCAAAGAGACCAGAGTCTCGCCTTTTTGTTTCAAGCTAGTCTGTAACATACCGTTTGCATCTCCACTTAGAGAGGCTCGCAGAAGGTTGACATTTTTGGTCCAAAACGGATCAGATTTTTAATATTACACCCTTTTTTTTTGTGCCGCTCCACCCACATCAGTGTCACATTTTCATTTATGACCACGCAAACAAAGAAAAATGCAAGACTCCACCTAAAATAGCAACACACTGGAATTTACTAGCAAATTATGCTCACGCCCTAATAGTGGACGGTTTCCATGCAGCTTCAGAGTGATGTGTTTAGCCTGGAAAAATAAAAAAATAAAAATATGTATATATATAATAAACCTTGCAACACACTGATGAATCATGCTATTTATGCGTTTTATTTTTTTTCTAACAAATGTGACCTGATATCTGATAAGAGTTTCCAGGAACCGATTTTAGTAACCTGTGGTTATGACTTGATGGTTTGATAAAATGTGGACCTGTCAGTAGTTTCTTTCTCATGTTTTTTTCTCATTAACTTCTTATTTTCTTCATATTTTATTCATATATTTAGTGTATTCATAAGTTCCCTTAACACATTGCACATTTTTTTTGAAAATCCCCCAAACAGGTGAAAGAAAGGCCAGACGTGGGCGTCTACATTAAAGACTTATCTGGCTACGTTGTGAACAATGCCGATGATATGGACCGAATTATGACTCTGGGTCACAAGAACCGTAAGCGTGTATTACTGTTTGCATATTTCTGATTATACTTGTTATTAACATCAACGATACCTGGATGTTGGATCTGGGCTTCTATACAATTATCAGATATTCACAAATTTTGCTTTCATATGCTTATTAAATGGTTTCAGATTACAGTATTAAATGAATTTGAAAACGCTGCCTTAAGTTCACTCACCAGCCACTTTAATAGGAACACCTTCCTGTACACCTGCTCTTTCATTCAATTATCCTATCAGCCAGTCACATGGCATCAGGGCAATGAATAAAGTCGTATGGATTTAGGTCAAGAGATCTTGGTCGTCTCAGCACCTTTGACCGTGGCATGTTTGTTGGTACCAGATGGGTTTGTTTGAGTATTTCAGAAACTGCTGATCTCCTGGGATTTTCACACACACAATCAATCTCTAGAGTTTACACCGAATGGTGTGGCAAAACAAAAAACATTCAGTGAGTGGTACTTCTGCAGGCAGAAATGATTGGTTAGAGGAGAATGGCCAGACTGGTTGGACTTGACAGGAAAGCTATGGCAACTTACATAGCCACTCTTTACAACAGTGGTGAGCAGAAAAGCATCTCAGAATGCACACCCCTGAGGTGGATGGGCTACAACAGCTGATCACCACATCTGGACAGTTCAAGATGGGGGAAAAACATTGCCTGGTCTCAAACCAGCCCGTTTGGCATCAGTCACCATACCTCAGTCAAACTCACAGAGATCACCCCCCTCCCCCTCCCCCCATTCAGAATGTTTGATGTGAACATGATATGAAGCTCTTGACCCATATCTTCATGATGTTATGCATTGTGCTGGTGTCACGTGATTGGCTGATTGGATAATTATATGAATGAGCAGGGATACCTGAGCAGAGAAGTGTTCCTATTACAGTGGCCATTGAGTGTAGTGCTAATATGATGATTATTATTATTATTATTATTATTATTTTACCCGTTTAACTTTGCCATCTTATAAGAGATGGTAATATTTATCATTAACAAAATTATTATATTTTTTTTACCTGCTTTATTCATCCGAATGTAAACGAACACAACAATGACAAAGCAACGGTTATAATTATGGGAATCGATTACAGAAAGTCAGAGTCAGCTGCATTCTGATAAACATTTTATATTCCCTACATGCTGAAACACCTAACTGGTGTTGTCTTTGTTTCTGCAGGTTCTGTCGGTGCTACCAACATGAACGAGCACAGCTCCCGATCTCACGCCATCTTCACCATCACCATTGAGTGCAGTGAGAAGGGCATCGACGGAAACCAGCATGTGCGCATGGGCAAACTGCACCTGGTGGATCTTGCGGTGAGGAGAACAAGCCTAAAAACAAGCATAACATTCGATGTTTTTCTTCGTTTAATTAAACTGAAGTGCTGCGATGGATGTTTCTTGCTTGTCAGGGATCTGAGAGGCAGGGTAAAACAGGAGCCACCGGGCAGCGTCTTAAAGAGGCCACAAAGATCAACTTGTCCCTGTCCACTCTGGGCAATGTGATCTCCGCTTTGGTGGACGGGAAGAGCACACACGTGCCCTACAGGAATTCCAAACTCACGCGCCTGCTGCAAGACTCTCTGGGAGGAAACTCGAAAACCATGATGGTACAGGCACACACAATTTAGGCTCTCGGGGCTCTTTCACACATTATTCAATTCATAGACCTAGAGTTTTTTTTTTTTTTTTCTGTTTTGGGGGCACAGCCAGCTTAACTACAAGGCAGAACTAATAAAATAGAAATCTGTCTAACTTCTAAGTTAACTTCAATTGGTGCTTCTTCTTTAGTGCGCAAACATTGGACCAGCAGACTACAACTATGATGAGACCATCAGCACCTTGCGCTATGCAAACCGTGCAAAGAACATCAAGAATAAAGCGAGAATCAACGAAGACCCTAAAGATGCGCTCTTACGCCAGTTTCAGAAGGAGATCGAAGAGCTCAAGAAAAAGTTGGAAGAAGGTACACTAGAGTAACCAACAGGCTTGCACCATTTCATTAGAATTATGAATGAGTAAAGGATAAACGTGCCATTTCTAATGTTTAAAATGATTCTAGACCTGTTCCTAATCAAGTTATTACACAGATATTTGTTTTGCAACAGCTCCAATTTCCTCACTTTCAGCCCAATTTGTCGGCCGGTATGTAAACAGAGCAGCAGCTCTCACCCTTGAGGTATACTTGATCTGCATCTGAAATGGAAAACCTCTCATTTGGGCGAGGCTTAACAGTTTACTCTCGTTGGCTAGAGAGATTTGGATGGACCGCTCCCTGTCCAGGAAGTAGTGACGTGAATTTTGGAGAGTGTTCTGGATGCAGTTCTCTGTATAGTTAGTGTTTGTACTTTGTAGTGGAAATTATTTACTTAGTCAGTATATTAGTTGGTAATTAATATTTGAGGTTTGGGTAGTCTCATCCGATTATTTATTTATTTTATTTTATTATTATTATTATTATTATTTTTTTAGATAAGCTCTCGGGAGCATCTTTATCGTCGTCATCCTCCTCCTCCTCAGCTGGACACTTGAGCTGTCGATCCAAATCTCACTAGCCATTGGAAGGAAATCGCTGTTAAGTCCCGCCCACACGAGAGATTGATCCCAGAATGGCGAATGTAAACTTGCGGCGCGTAAACGTAAAGTTTGAAAGTGTAAATGGAAACTCCGGCAGCGCGTTCATAAACCACGATTAGCAAAAACGAAGCTTAGAAAACTTAACAAAGAACGCTGTTTATTTGAGGACCGTGTCACATTTTTGCCTCTGAGTTCACTGTTCACCATTTCAGAGTGTTTTTCTTCTTTCCCATTGTATATTTTTGTTCGTTTCTTGAAATGTTACACTCAATACTTTTGGCACAGATTTAATAATATAGTAATACATCATGCAGGTATTAACAGTGCACTACATCTCACTGTTTTTTCCCTCAATGTGAACACACTATTTTCAGTAAATGTATACAAAAAGTGCACCATTTGAAATGTGGCTTCAGAAGTTTTAGCAGAGGGAGTGGGGTTTGGTTGGGGGTTGAGGGGATTTTAATGTTTTTGTTGCCTTTGCAATTTATGTCTAGGGCAAAATTTTTAAATATATAGATATAATGCATTTTTTTAAGTATAAGGATATGCAAATATACAGTGCTGATTTCTTCTGTTTTTGTGCATATCTCATACTAAATTGTTTCAGAAATGAAAACAAAATCTAGGATAAAACCAAGGCAAACACTTTCACAGCACTATAAATATAATAAAGAGGATGATGATGATGATGATGATGATGATGAGTAGGGTTACTGAAATGTGTCTGTCTAGTCGGCATTATTGTTTATTTTTTTACTGTACAAAAACTAAAAACTGGCTCTAACTGTGTGGTGTTAATACATGAGGCTCGACTGTCTTATTTCCAGGAGAGGAGATCTCGGGGTCAGAGGGCAGCGGCTCTGAAGAGATGGACGAAGGGGAGGATGAGACTGCAGACGGTGGAGAGAGACGCAGGAAACGACGAGGTTAGAGTCTCCAGCTGTCACGCATGTGGTGTTAGCCGGATTTTAATAATCAGATAGCGAGTTAATCATGTGTTGCAGTTTGTGGTTGAGCGAGTTGATCCTCCCAGTGATGAATTGCACCTACACTCTTACTCATATACCGGTAAAGTGCACGGGGGATTTCTGAACATGCTTCATTACATGCTTCATTATACTTGATGAAATAGGATATTCCATTTTGGTTCTGATGCAAGGTTTACCGTTTCTTTACATCATCGATTTGGCCTGTGCCAAATATCGATTTTATGCCAATAGTGAAAATTTGTTTCACTACTGAACAACTATTTAATATTGTGTGCTAGTCTAAATGAAATGAATGATTTTAACCGTTGAATATCTTTGACTTAAATAATTTAATAAATGTACACATTGTTCCTTACAGAATTAGTCTATATCGGATTCTATATCAGAATTAGTCTCTCTCTCTCTCTCTCTCTATATATATATATATATATATAATATATATATATATATATATATATATATCTCACAAAAGTGAGTACACCCCTCACATTTTTGTAAATATTTGATTATA
>JANDJT010000041.1:22213749-22227085 GCA_024331685.1 Stegophilus panzeri
TATAATTGATTAAAAAACAAATATAGCCACATTGATGGCTCAAGAAGGTGTAATTGTTCAAATAACATATTGTTTTATTTTAAAATATAAATACATTGTAACAATGAAGTGTTTTTTTCAAGTGTAATCATTCTGTTAAGTCCAGGGACAGAAAAATGCACACTTCCGTAGAATGACCCTGAAAGTACAGTTCCTTGAGGTGCGCCGGTGCACATCACTGCATTTAACAGACTGCCCTGCAGTCATACATACTGTGGTCTGCTGGTAAGATAGTCAGTGATCCAGACCACCATGTTGTGGTCTACTCACATGGCTGACAGCTTCGCTGCAAGCATGATGGCCCGGATGGTGTTAAATGCAATAGAAAAGTTGAAAAACATGACCCTCACTGTGCTTCCCAGCCTCTCCAGGTGTGAGTAGGCCCTGTGCAGCTTGCCTCTCCCAGTAGCTGTTTTTGGCTTTCCTCAGTTCCTTCTCAGCTCCTTTTGGACTGACCTGGCCTCTTCATTGTCTCCTGCTATGAATGCTCTCTTTTTTCTGTTTAGGAGGCTTTAATGTCTTATTGATCCATGGCTTATTATTTGAAAAACAGTGGACCTTCTTTGTGGGTACAACACTGTCCTCACAGAAATGTATGTAATCAGTAATACAATGGGAGAATTTCTCAATGTTCTCCTCGTGGTCCTCTCTGAACAGGTCCCAGTCTGTGGTCTGGAAACAGTCCTGCAGGGCCTTTTCGGCCTCACTGGACCACACCTTTACAGACTTGGGGGTGAGGGGCTGCTGTCAGACAACAGGCTTGTACACGGTAGATCAGGTTGTGGTCTGAAGTGCCCAGAGGGGGAGGACAGTGCAGCTGTATGCCCCCTTCGCATTGGCATACAGCTTATCCAATCTTTTATTCTCCCTTGTTTTGCATTTTACATACTGTGCAAAATTTGCTAGGGTTTTAGAGAGGGAGACATGGTTGAAGTTCTCGTTGATTATCATGAGTGGATGATGTCACAAGCGCGTGCCACCAGTGCCAATGGTGGAATGTACACAGTCACAACAATGGCGTGAGAGAACTCCCTGGGCAAGTAGTATGGTCTCAGCCCCACAGCAGGTAGCTCTAGATCTGAAGTACAGATGCTCTCTTTCACCATTATGTGTACAGCATTACACTATTTTGAGTTAACAAAAACGGCTATAATTCCTCCCTTCTTCTTACCACTCTGTTTTCCTCTGTCTGCTCGCACTAGTGTGAATCCAGCTAGCTCAACCGAAGAGTCAGGAATGTTCCCTATTAGCCATGTCTAAATGATTGAAAAAGCTATGTTTCCTTGTGGTTTCATTCAAGTATGTTATTTGATAGAGTGTATCAACTTTATTAATAGGGACTGTTTCAAAGATGGTCAGATATTTGCTTTACCAAATATGTAAAAAAATAAATAAATAAAAAAAATTTTCCATGGGGTGTACTTATTTTTTCACATGACTGTGTGTGTATGTATGTATGTATGTATGTATATACACACACACACACACACACACACACACACACATATTGCAAATTTTCTCTTTACATTTTGAACACATTTTAATAATTGATTAATTTACCATTTTAATCATATGACATTAATAGTATTATGAATAAGAAAAAAACAGCACTAAGGCAACATTATATTCAGAACATATTCATTAATTAGAATTCAATAACATATGAAACATAAATATACCTATAAATAATTTATTTAAATAAATGGTAACTGATTAGAACAGATGATACATTCATATAAATACTGCATTCATAAATCTTAATGCTTCATCTTAATCTTAATCTTAGAGTGGGAGTTACATGAGTTTCTGTAATGATCTTGAGCACACAGTTTTATTTCTTGCAGAAAGTGGTGAAGCTGAACTTGGTTAGCCGATGAGTGGTTAACTTTGCAGGTGATATTCTGTGGGGAATAAATTAAATCACATTAAATCCACAGTAAAATGCTGAGAAGGGTTTTTAAAATGAATGAATTATTTATTAATTAATATCTCATCAGAATTAAATGGCTTTTTAATTAGCTGTACACATTAGGAATTGCTCCAGATTAGAAGTGTATACTGCATGCTCAAACATGTGTAATAGACTTTAATAGTCTTTTATTCTTCAGTTTAATTAATTATATTTAATATTCTTTAATATTTTGGCCTGATATTTGATTGCATTGTGTCTGTAGTGTTAATAAAATCAGTTTTATTTTATTTCACTGCAGAAAGAAGATGTTTAAAATCAGTCTCTGTTGTTTGTTCAAACTAATTGTTAAGGCCTTCACATCACAGTCACTCACCCTAGTGTAGGCTTCCAGCTGCCTGTGAAGCCGCCAGTCTTTTTCCTTTAGTCCAAGATCTTGTGCTTTATACTTAAACAGAACTACCCCTGCTTTACAGAAGTTCTCATGCTAGATAGATATTGCATAATGTAAGATGTACTGTAATTATAGTAAAACTAATGTAACATGTAATGCACATTTATTTATGATATAAACTTTTTATTGGTTAAAGCAAAACAAACAAACAAACAAACAAACAAACAAACAAAAAAGACCAAACCAATGGTAACTTACAGTGCAGTTTTTGGATATCACATTTTCAACACGAATCTGAGAACTCTGGAAATATATAATTGTTGGATCACTGTAATCATTGTATTATGGGTTTTACTCATGTTTTAAAATTGCAGCACAGAGATTAAAACAATTAATATATCTTACCTCTTTTAATTTGTTCACGCTGTCAATGATTTCTCTTAAAAGAACACGCTGAGTCTTACATTTGTCTGATACAGTTAATGCTACAGTAACCATCAAGATGCTTAGAAGCAACAGCAAGGAGATCTTCATGGTGCTGATAGCTGTCAGATCTCAGAGTTCAGTGGGTCTGTCTTTTATACCTCTCTCTTCTTATAGTGCTGAGGAAGGATGTGACTGCATGACGTACCTCTTGTGTGGGAAACCTATTTAATATCTTGATTAAGATATCACTGATTAGCCGTTAGAGAGACATTTATGCTAACCTCACATCATGTTTTAGGGAGATGAGAGGAAACCAGAGAACCTGGAGGAAACCCACACGGACATGGGGAGAAGGTGGGAAGCTATGCATACTAATGGGTCCCTAGTTCAATCCCAAGCTCAGGTTTCTTTCTGTATGCCGTTCTGTGCATGTTGACCATTGGGGTGTGTGTGTGTGTGTGTGTGTGTGTGGTGCCCTGTGCCCTGTGATGAACTGGCATCCCATCCAGGGTGTATTCCTTCCTCACATCCACCACAACCATGACCAGGATAAAGCACTAACTGAAGATAAACAAATGAACGATACATACTGATAGTAATACATACTGAGTAATGAGTAAATGTAAGAAACAACTGAGAACTGAGACTGAGAACTGTGTTTGTTGTGATGAAACAGCACAAATTAAACCTAGCTAAGAAAAAAAGAGATTCATTTTTCTTTATTTTATATTATATCTGTCAGAGTGATCCATTTGATATTTCACTAATTTCATGACTATGATTAAACAATGGAAAAAACTATAAATCATGTACAAGTGTTCCCTAGTTCATTAAGTATCAGCAACCACAGCTGCTTGATGAAGAGGCACAAGTTGTGGCTCAGTGTACTGTCACATCTGATAAAAAGGCCTTTTATGGTGCTTCCTGTTATAGCACAAATATTCTCTACTGCTGAAGTGTTAGCATTTTTATCCTATTTAGCATTTAAATCCTACATCTGTGATTTCATAAATCGGTTTCTCACTTTTCACTGTAATAACAATTCTTCTTGCTTGAATTATTATCAATAAGTCCTTTTTCTTTTATCCAAACATGAGCTTTCTGAAGAGTTACATCAGTAATATCTAAGTCAAGACATCTTTTACCAGACACAACAGTTAAGTGATGCAGTCGAATCGTCTATTTAAACTATTAGAAGAGAGGGGTATAGAAGATAAACAAGGCACTTGCTACACTCTTGGTTGGGAATCAGCAACACCATGAACATCTTCATGCTTTTCCTTTGACCCTTGCTATGGGAAATAGATGAAACACCATTAATACAATTTAGTATCATGCAAACTGTGAATAATGTCAAATCAGTGGCTATTGGGTGATGGTGTCTCAGTAAGCAAGGCTCTGAGATACTGATCAGAAGATAGAGATTTCAAGCCATGGCAGTGCAAAGCTGCTTTGGGGTCCTTGAGTAAGGCTTGTAATTAAGTTTGTGTTTTTGTTGAGTAAACACTATGAATTATATTGCAAAAACCAGGACACCATGGCATATAATAAGTCTCAATTAGGCCCTTTTAAGTATTAGAAATGTTTTAGCACTCATCATTATCTCTGAGTAATGCACATCAATACACTGAAAATAGCACCCATAGCACTCCCTTATCTTTAAAATGGAAAAACTACAAACATGATGCAATGAAGTGTCCATGCATCATGGAATATCCACATTATCTAAAGTAAATATATTTTGGTAATTCTACTAAGTAGATTCATTAATTTAATCACACGCACATACTGTGTCATATGACCACCTAGCTATGAAATTATATAAAATGATTATTTTAATTATCACAGTAACATATCAATGTCTGAAAAGATTTTGAGTTATGTACCCAACATTCCATTCTACTGCCTTACATTCTGTCCTGCCAGGTTGTTTTCCTTTAGAAATAGCAGAGACCCTTTGAATTTTTACCAAGCTAATAATGACCTGGCAGTTAAACCACCATCTTCAACTACAGCCACAGCAACATCCAAAAACTAGTGATAATCCCTCAAACTCACCACAGAGCATTTGGTGGGCAATGAAGCATCATTCAATTTGTTAAATTGGGTGAATTTCAATTCAGGTCAGATTCAGATTTATTGTCATGTCTATCAAACAGCAGTATAATAGTGGCAAAATATTATACTCCTGGTTAGTGTGATTCAAAACAACAGGCACAATATAGAAAAATACACTCATACAGTTGGGTACATACAGTCACACTACCTGTTGTCACAGGTGGGACACAAACCCCAGGTGTGGTGCTGGAAATCCAGTGCTCTAATAACTACACTACTGAGGGGTGAGGGCTCAACTGGAGAGAGACACTGGAAGTAGGGCTTTGAGTAATATAAACAGTCTTTACTTAGTGTCTTCATAAGTGAGCACAACCAAAAGAAAGCATCCAATGCAGGGCTGTAACAGTTAGCAACTCAAACATGGCTTGACAAAGACAGCAATGTCCAAAGTCTACAAAAAAAGGGTCAAATAAAGAACAATCCTGAGCAAACAAAAAAAAGGTCCAAAAGGGTTAGATAGTAATCCAAAAATAAGTCTAAAAAAGTTCACAAAGTTCAGATAAACTCTCAGAAGCTCTGACAACAAAAGAAACAAAAGGGCACTAACAAACGTGGAATAGGTGATCTCACTGAACTAATAATGGGATAATGGGAAGTCAGGGGGAGGTTGGTCTTTTGCTCTCTGCCTCCCTCTGCTGGACAGGTCATGTTGTGACATGGCCCCTCCCTCTAAGCCTGGCTCCAGACAGCCCAGAGCAATCAGAGTGCTGACGATCAAAGGTCTGGGTCAGGTCTGGGTCCAGGATATGTTGTGCAGGCACCCAGGTATGCTCCTCTGGTCCATACCCTTCCCAGTCAACCAGATAGTGAAAGCCACAGAGTCGAGAGTCTAGTAACCTCCTCACTGTGTATGTGGGGCCACCATCTATAATGTGAGGGGGAGGGGGATCGGGAGCTGGAGGAGACAAAGGAGAGGTTACCACAGGTTTTAATAGGGATACATGAAAAGTAGGCCTCACTCTCATAGACTTCATGGTACGTGACAAGGTTAACTCGTCTAGTGAGCTTAAATGGCCCAACAAATCCTGGGGCTAACTTTCTAGATTCAACTCATAACGGCAAGCCCTTCATCGAGAGCCAGACCCTCTGTCCTACATTGAAACACTGGATTATCCTCCTTTTCTTGTCAGCTTGTTTCTTATAGCGGGTTGAGGCATATTTCAAAGTTACCTGAGCCTTCTTCCACGTCTTTCTGCATCACTGCATCTCTCTGCACTAGGAACACCGACCTCCACTTCTTGGCTGGAGAACAGCGGTGACTGAAAACCAAACTGGCATTGGAATGGAGATAAGCCAGTGGAGTAACTTTGTATGATGTTGTGCACCAGTTCTGCCCAAATCAAGAACTGACTCCAGGAGGATGGCTGATGGGATGTGAAGCAGCGGAGGTATTTCTCAAGGTCCTGATTCACTCGTTCTGTCTTACCATTTGACTTGGGCTGGAAACCTGAAGAAAGACTGACAGAAGAGCCAAACGGAGACCAGAATGCCTTCCAATAACGGGACATGAACTGGTGACCCCAATCAGGAACGATGTCAACTGGAATTCCAAGGATCCTGACAACATTTTGAAGAATATTAGTTGTTTCTTTGGCAAACAGAAGTTTAGGCAAAGCAATGAAGTGTGCAGCCTTAGAAAAATGTTCCACCACCAGAATAACAGTGTTACCTTCAGAGCTTGGAAGCTGGTGATGAAATCCATGGAGATATGGTACCAGGGGCACTGTGGAATGGGCAGGGGGTGTAAGAGACCAGAAGGGCACTGATTACAATACTTCTGCTGGGCACAAACTGGACAGACTTGCACAAAAGTTCAGACATCTTTCATCATCTTTGGCCCTCAACACCATCTTTGAATAAATTCAGAGTTTTTTTGTCCACCCCACAATATCCACGAAGTGGGAAACATGGACCCATTGAAGGACGTGAGATCTTGCTGCTTGGGGAACAAACAAGCATCCAGCGGAGACCCCATCTAGAATGGGTGTGCCATATAGACCCTCACAGACAGTATCTTTAATCAACTGGCAAACAGGTGCCAGAATGCAATCCCTGGAGATAATGAGTTCTGGGGGGTGGTCCCTCTCTGAGCAGTCATATTGGCAGGACAGGGCATCAGCCTTAACATTCTTTGAACCTGGTCTGTAAGAAATGTCAAAATTAAAACGTGTGAAAAAGAGTGCCCATCTAGCCTGCCAAGGGTTCAGGTGCTTTGCCTTCTGTAAACAGGACAGGTTTTTGTGATTTGTCTATTTAGTGAATGGATGCTTGGACCCCTCCAACCAGTGGCACCATTCTTCTAGTGCAAGTTTTACAGCTAGGAGCTCTTGGTTACCAACATCTTAATTTATCTCTGCTGGAGACAGGCATCTGGAAAAGAAGGAACAAGGGTGAACTTTGTTATCTGTGGTAGACCTCTGTGAGAGAACCGCTCTTACACCCATTTCAGACGCATCCACCTCAACAATAAATGGTAGTTCAGGGTTAGGGTGTTCCAGGTTGGGGGTTGAAGAGAAATGTCTAACTTTTCAAAAGCATTCTGAGCTTCAGTGGTTCAGTAAATATGAGGTGGTGAACCCTTAGTGAGAGCAGAAATGGGTGCTGCAATAGTACTGAAGTTACAAATGAACCTCCTGTAAAAATTGGCAAAGCCAAGAAATCTCTGTACCTGCTTCAATGTTTTGGGCTGGGGCCAGCTGGTGATGGCTGATACTTTCCCTGGTTCCATCTGGATGCCTTCTTGGGA
This sequence comes from Stegophilus panzeri, assembly GCA_024331685.1. NCBI lineage: Eukaryota > Metazoa > Chordata > Actinopteri > Siluriformes > Trichomycteridae > Stegophilus > Stegophilus panzeri. The sequence continues at coordinate 22,221,382 of JANDJT010000041.1, forward strand.
GACAACATAACCTAAAAATGAAACTTGGGAGACATGGAACTCACATTTTTAAGGCTTAAAGAAAATGCTAAATGTTTTCCTGTAGAGAGTTAGAGAAGATTAGTACATCATCTAGATAACCAAACACAAAGTGGTTCAACATCGCCCTCAAAACATCATTAATAAAAGGAATGAATCACTGCTGGAGCATTGGCTCACTCAAAGGGCATGACCTGGCATTCCCAGTGCCCAGTTGGGGTACTGAAGGCGGTCTTCCATTCATCACCCTCTTTGATGCGTACCAAGTTGTATGCACTTCACAATCTAGTTTTGAAAAAGTCATAGCTTTCTGAAGCAGTTTGAATGCAGATGACAGAGGAAGAGGGTAACGGTTCTTAATTGTTATTTTGTTAAACCCACAATACTCTCTACAGGGGTGAAGACCACTGTATTTTTTGGAAACAAAAAAGAAACCAGCACCAGTACATCCTGGTTATACTCATGTGTGGCTCTAGTATCTGGGGTAGAGAGGGAATAAACAACCTCTAGGTGGGAGAGTGCCAGGGAGGAGGTCAATAGCACAATTATAGGGCCTATGGGGGGCAGTTTGGTAGCACATTGTTTTCTAAATACTTCAAGTCATGGTATTCAAGAGGCAATAGTGTAAATTCTAAAGGAGTCTTCAAAGAAGACACCCACTTCATTGATTGCTGCAAGAATCCCTTGAGTCTTAACCAGAGGATGCAGGAAGGGTGGGATGTTGGATGCAGGATTCCTTGCATACAGGCCCCCAATGAAGCAGAGTCCCAGACGTCCAAGAAAATTGAGGGTTGTGAAGCTGCAACCAGGGTTATCCAAGAATCAGGGGTTCCTTATTAGATGCAAGAAGGTAAAGGGAAGTTATTTCATGGTGGCTTCCCCCCAATGGTCAAACGTAGAGGCCTTGCTCTGAATTTGATCACTCCAGACCTTCAGACCCAGATAGGTCTGCCATCCAGGGCCTGCACCTTCCAGGATGATGGACAAGTCTCAAATGGAAGGCACATCTTTCTCGCAAATTCAGTGTCCAAAAAGTTGTCAGCTGCACCTGACTCTACAAATGCTCTTACTGAGACAGTCCTTTCCTTGGTGTTCCTCCAAGTAAGGCTATCTGACAACAACAACCAGGAGTGAGGAGTGTAAAATTGGGCTGTCCCACTTGCTAAGGTCCTCACATCCCCTTGCTAAGGTTCTCACATCAGGAGCTAGTGCATTCAGAGGCGATGTCATGGGCATGGCTGAGGTGGTGCAGCGCTCTCTCCTCCTCTACCAAACACGGTTATCAATGCGGATGGCTATGGTTATGAGTTCTTCCAGGTTAGAACCCCAGTCTCTACTAGCAAGTTCATCCTTTACCTCTTTGGAAAGACCATAGTAGAGTCTCTGAATCCCATCTACTGCCAGATTCCAGAGTGCAGAACTCAAATGGCATAATCTGCCACAGATGGGTATCCCTGGCATAGGTCTAGTAGCTGCCTCGCCACTTCATGGCCACTGAGTGGATTGTTGAACACCTGTTGAAGGGTGTCCATGAACACTTTTAGATCCAAGCAAACAGGGACTGCTGTCTCCAGAGGGCTGAGTGCACGATCACATAACAGATAGATTATGTAAGCAATCTTGGGGTTATCTGGAGCAAAGGCAGAGGGTTGGAGGTCAAAGATGAGGGAAACTTAGGTTAGGAAACCCTTGCAGGTGCCAGGCATCCCATCGTAATGCTGAGGGGCTGGGATCTTGGGTTCCTCAGAGTCCAACACTCCTGAGGTTCTTGGAGAGGACTTTGCAATCCAACTGTTGAAGTTGTTCCTGGTGTGTTTATAGCAAGGCTCCTTGTTTACTATTGCTCATTGAAACTCTTCAGACTCTGCTGGGTCCATCATTACTCTGTCTTGCTGTCATGGGAATCAAACCTCTGGTGGGGTGCTGGAATCCCAGTACTCTAACAACTACACTATGCAGGAGTGAAGGCCAAACTGCAGAGAAACACTGGAAGCAGGACTTTGAGAAATATAATTGCTAAGTATTTACTTAGTGTCTTCATAAGAGAGCACAACCAAAAGAAAGCCAATGCAGGGCTGTAGCAGGTAATAACTCAAAAATGGCCTGACAAAGACAGCAATGTCCAAAGTCTCCGAAAAAGGGTCAATCCTGAGCAAAAAAAACCAGGTCCAAAAGGTTTAGGTAGCAATCCAAAAATAAGTCCAAAAAAGTTCACAAACTATATAAAAACTTACATAGACACTAGCAAATGTGGCACAGGTGATCTCACTGAACTAATAATGGTACAATGAACAGGAATTCAGGGGGAGGCTGGTCTTGTGTTCTCTGCCTCCCTCTGCTGGATTGGCCATGGTGTCACAGCTGGAGGGCCTATGGCTAAGTGTTGATAAGTTGAGTGTGTTTTTGTCTCTGTACTGCACGATGTTGACTGTAGATTTTATCAAAAACTTTAAGAGGTGGTTTGCACTGTCAGCTTAATGACATATGAGATCTGTGCTGCACCCTTTAGCTAGTAAAACCTACAAATTGTGTGATAGGATCAGTCTTTGGGGCCCTGGACAAAACAGCGTGAGCATGGTCCATTCAGACAGGAGTTTGAAGGAGTTACCCTCCCAAACTGCTATTTGGTGCACATGCAGGACATTTTACTGCTTGAAATAATCATGCATAAAAATTCTAACTGCAAGACCCTCAGCCTGGGACAAGTGATCAGGAAGTTTGGTACTGGAGTCAGTACTGTCCATGGATGTAAGGCAGACTATATCTGTTTTATGCCTTTTCCATCTCACACACTAACTCAGGCTCATTCCTCACCAGTTAAGTGATATTTCACATTCCCAAAGCCAGGTTCTTCTGCAAGGGTCTAGTCTGTCTATGCCTGCTGCCCAACTGGCATTGCAGATGACCCCCTCCATTCATCTTACTGCTTGTGAGTCCACAAGATGCCTTCATGTCAGCATTTTTGGTTGTGCAAGACCAGGTTATCTAGATGGCCTGCTCACCATCACTTGCCTTTGGATATCACCCCCAGTCCTGGCTTCAGGGGTGGGTCCCAGTAGTTAGTTAGTTAGTTAGTTTATCCTTTATAATCTCCCTTAGGAGAAATTTGTCTTGGACAATCGAGAGAGCAGGTCAACATACATCAGTTCACTATACAATTACACTTCATCCATACAGCATACAATATTTCACTATACCTACACTTAAGACATAACACAATACCCCTCATATTACACATTTGCTCTCACCCACACACAAATCATTCGTTATTATTCAGTAATTTAATTGACAGTGGAATTAGAGAGAATTTATACCTATTCAACTTACAGATTGGTACCCTATATCTCCTGCCCGAAGGCATCAGCTCATACTCCTCATGAAGAATATGGCTTGGATCATCAATAATTTTAAGGCTCTGCTTCTTTACAGACCTCCCAAAAATCTCCTGTAGGGGAGTTAGGGGCAACATACCAATTATTTTTCCAGCTCTTCTAACTACATTTTGAAGTTGTGACCTAAATTTAATGGACAGATTACCAAATCATATTATAAAACCATAACATATAATAGATTCAATAGCTGATCTATAGAACAGTAGCATGATACTTTTATCCACCCCATAGACTCTTAGCCTTCCCAAGAAGTGCAAGTGCTGACTAGCTCATTGTCATGTTTTTCCCTCGAGCCAGCGCTGCAGTATTGCAGCATGCTGGAAGACCCAAAGCGCGAGCTCGATGCGCGAGCCGATGCGCAATACCCAAAAGCAAGCTCTTAGCGAGCGCATGCTTTTGGGTCTTCAGTGACACTGACTTTGTTTACTTTGGTCATGTGCTTTTGTTATGGTTTTTGTCCTGTCTCCGCCCCTGTCTTGTCATTGGTTGTTTCTCGAATGTGTGTCATCATTGGTTTCAACTGTCCTGTGTTTAACCCATGATTACGTTTGTTATTTAATCCCCTCGTGTCTCTGTGCACATTGCGTAGTATTGCGTTTATCTCTTTACCAAGTGGTTGTTCTTTGTTTCTCATTTTTCGTTTTGATTCATGTTATTAACCTTGTTTCTTGTTTCTTGTTTTGATTCTAGCCTTGCCCTGTTTATGCCTGTTTGTATATCACCTGACCTTTTGCATGTTATTAGACCATGCTTAGGATTACCATTTTGGATTTGTCTGCCTATCTCTCTAATAAACGTCTTTTAATGCACTTGCATCCGTCCTAATCCTCCCTTACGTTCCGGAACGTGACACTTGTCTACAAACATACTCCACTTGATGGACCCACTGAAGCTGAGAATCAAAGTAAATTCCTAAATACTTATGTAACCAGTAACCAAAATTCAGACAGGGTACACTTAAGTCTTTTAAAAATACCTTTTCAGTACCCTTCACCTTTATGATCAGTCTTTGTTTGACCTTTCCCCTCAGATTTGTTCACCAAGGATGGCCTTATTGAAAGCTTTACGCTCCCAGTAATATAGCCCTGAGATTTACTGAAGTACACAATACCCTTCTTCATGACAAAATCCTCAATAGATGAAGAGGAGTTTAAAACTATGCCTATGATTACATCTCTTACCTAGTCATTTCATTAATGATTGTAAATTATTTCATTAATATGATTCACCATGAATGTTTTGTTAAATCTTTTAGTGTTTATTTTTGACTCAAATTAAGACGTGCTTTAGAAATTAGATTAATGAGGATATTAGTCATGGGATTCGCTTAATGATTTCTTCATCTTACAAAACTGCTTTGGATATGAATAAATGGCAAATTATTGTGTGTGTGTATGTGTGTGTGTGTGTGTGTGTCCTATATGAGCTACCACAGGGGTACCATAGAAAAGCATGTAATGTATATTACCATTAAAGCGTTTGTATTTACTGCAAGGCATAGCATATTCTCTTTATTTTAAAAATAACTCTCACAATTTTCAAATATGTTAAACCTTGACTAATTAAATACCACATGAGAAAGCTGTAAAATTATGAAAAAAGAACAAAAAGAATTAACACAACATTATAAGCAATATGTAAAATGCCAATGTAATATGTACTGTGCCTTCATTGAAATACTTTAAGGTTAAAAAAACAAAACAATTTATGATTAACTGAACATACAAGTATAATCAGTTTCTCTAACTGAGAGATGATCTGGTAGATACATCAAAAGATTTTGAGTACTCCTTCTGAGCACAACAGGGGATGTTATCCAGAAGCTGGGGAAGGTTAATTCGGTCCTCTGATGCTGGGTCCTTGCAGTTTATGTCCTGCACAGGAAAGAGTCACATTCAATTCAGACTATGTGTTTACTATTGTATAAACAAATTCAATGCGAAACCTTCCAGATTTGGAGGTCCATATAACTCATGCTAAAATGTCTTTGTGAAGTGCTTGTAAAATGCTTTAAAGTTATTTTACATGCTCTGAAGATTTTGAATTGTACGGAGTCCCCCTAGTGTCAGGTAAGAAAAAAAAGTGCATGACCTGGGCAAATGTATAAGATTTTTATATGTCACAATAATTTATATGTGTAATAAAAAGGTATATAATTAATAATATATATTAATAATAATAAAAAAAATTTCTTGATCCATACTGTATCCTAACACTGCAATAAGTTAGATATCCTGTGAAGTAGACGACTATAAACTTAGTAGAATCTTATACAGTTGCCCAGGTCATGCACT
>JANDJT010000041.1:22227867-22251885 GCA_024331685.1 Stegophilus panzeri
TATTCCTATTTAATGTGTATTCTTTCCTATCTGTTTTTGTGTAATTGAGCTGCTGTAACAAGGGAATTTCCCCAGTGTGGGATCAGTAAAGGTTATCTTATCTTATCTTATCATCATGGAGCCTAGTAATGACATTTGGTTGGCAAATGTGTTATTGGTGAAGCTGGAGGGCCAACTCATCAGTGGATTAACTTTGGTTACAGGAATGTCCATAGAAGTTGTAACTCTTACTCGCCTTAGACTAGAGAAAGAAAGTCACCCTATCTCTTACCTGGACGCAGTGGATTAAGTCAAGTAAGTGGTTGCTTTAAAAACCTTTCCAAACTGAAATGTTTGTCTTTTGCATGTGTCTCAATCCCCATCAAAGTTATAGCATTTTAAGTCCTGGTTACCAAAAGTAAAAATGGATAAAATTTTATTTTAAAAGATTGTATTCCAATTCCAGAAAGATGCCCCACCTTCCTCTACATTTAAAATCTAATCTACTTATAGAAAAACCAAATAAAAGTCATCATCATCTCACTACTCAACTTATATCTGTTCTAACATCAGTGGGAAAATAATTGCTGATTCTTTCAGTTATTTCTGTACTGTTGGCTAAATTTCCCATTTTTTATTAGGTCTTTTAAACATTTTTAAAACTTTGTCTGCTGTCATTAAGTCATGGAATTACAGAAATGTCAAAGTATATTACTGGCAGTAAAATCCTGATCTTCATTTTGTATATGATCTCTATTTAACTTTTTTTTTGGCTGTTTTCTAGAATTAAATCATACCGACATCTGATTGGTTTTCCCACACGACCACACAAATACTGGAACCAAACAGATTTTTAATCCTTTTTAACTATTCACAGAGAGAACACATTACTTTAAATTTTACATGATTTATAGACTGACTTGTTTTTCAATTATTAAGGTAAGGTATAATCCCATTCAATTGATCAGTCAAACTGGAAAACAACTATAAGAACTTAATAACAAATAGCTTTGATAATGGTGGGTTGTGCATTTAATCACTATATATATTCATCAACATTTGGTTTGTCTATTGGTGGTCCAGGGGTCAGTAAAGCATAGTCAGGGGGTCTGGGATTTAAAAAAACAAATCAAAAAACAATGTGTGTGTGTGTATGCATGTGTGTATATCTATCTATCTATCTATCTATCTATCTATCTATCTATCTATCTATCTATATATATATATACTGTGCAAAAGTCTTAGGCACATGCAAAGCAATACTGTAGAGCAAAGATGCCTTCAACAATAATTTTATTAAATGTTTCTCCATTTTAAAAAATATTTTAAGCAGTAATAAATTAAACAAAGTCATTATTTGGTGGGATGACCCTTTGCTTATGAAAAAAAAAAGTAGTCTCCGGTAGAATTAGTGCAGTTTTATCTTGCAGAACCAGCCACGGTTTTTCTGGAGACTTTCACTGTCGCACTTTTTTCTTATTTTTGCAGCAAAACCCAGCAACCTTCATTGTGTTTTTTGTCTGAAAAGTGTCTCTTACCACTTAATATGCTGGTTTCTTTACTGACATACAAACATTTTTCTGTAACATTTAATTTTGTGCAAGAAAACTAATGTTTAGAAATCTAAAATGTTTTTTTGGACAACCAATAGACAAACCAAAGGTTGATACCTATATGTCAAAGTCACTCACCCTGGTGTAGGTTACAAGTTTCCTGGGCAGCAGCCAGTCTTTTTCCTTTAGTCTGAGATCCTCTGCTTTATACACCGACCAGATATTGTCTACTTTGCAGAAGTTCTTATGCTGGAATAAGAACTTGCAGCAAAGTATTGTTAGATTTAATAGAAATTGTAAAATAATATTAGGAAGAAAGTGACAAGAAACTTACAGTGCAGTCTTCAGTCGTTATCACTTTTTGAACAAAAATCTGAGAAATGATAAGGTGAAATGTTAATAGATTAGTGACTTTATTCTGTATTATAAATTGAATTATAATTAATGATTATAATCAAATAAAAGACTAATTCATAGCTCACCTCTTCTGTTAGGCTGTCATCATTTCCTTTATATTTTGTATTATTTCAGCTAAAACCATATGCTGAAGTTTATGTTCATTGACTGCAGATGCATGAGGTGCTGCAGTAATCCCCATGAAAGTGAGGAGGAAAAGCAAGAAGATCTTCATGATGCTGCTTGCTTGAGTTAAAATGTCAGAGTTCAGTGCATCCAGTGCTGTGTGTCTTCTTCACCTCTCTCTTCTTATAGTGTGGAGAGAGGATGTGACTTAACGACTTAGCCCTGGTGTCTGGGAATACCTCCTGATATCTTGATTAAGATGTTCTCGATTACCCGTCAGAAAGAATTGAAGCTAACCTCACACCACTAAGCACAGTGTTCTGGCAGATGAATATCTGACAGTTTAAAATTTTTTTTTATTAATCTGTCACTGAAATCTGTCAGCTGTCAATTCATTAATTTATCTTTACTAAGTTCTTCTTCATCAGGGTTATGTTGGATCTGGAGTCTTTTCCAGGAACTCTGAGAATAGCCTATGTCATAGCCCTATGCTCCTACCGGCATATTTTTGGGAGGTAGAGGAAAGCCAGAGAACCTGGAAGAAACCGACACAGACACAGGGAGAACATGTGGAACTTCACACAGACAGTATCATCTAAGACTAAACCAGGGACAGTGAAGCTGTGAGGCAGCAACACTACTCACTGTACCACCTTACCACCATCACAGATTACTATGTGCGCAATACAAAGTCAGCTTGTATTTTGTATTCTGCCCCAGTGAAGACAAACGAATAATTACACCACCATGATCTATTCTAGCGTGGCGTAGTAGTGCAGCAGGTAGCGCAGCCCAAATTCACCCTGACCAGGATAAAGCACTTCCTGAATACATACTAATAGTAATAACAACAGACTAATAACAACAATAAAGTAATGAATAACTGCAAGAAACATTGGAGAGCTGAGTCTTGTGTTTGTTGTAAAGAAATGTGCATTCAAGAGTGATCCAAGATGGGTTAAAAATGAGATTTCATTAACTTACATGAACTTATCAGAGCATCAACCACTGGTATTTCACCAATTTTGTGATTATAACTAAACAAAGGAATAAACTGAAAATGTCACATGATTCACTAGTTATCAGCAACCACAGCTGCTTGCAGAAGAGAAGCAGTGATAAAAACAGATAAGGCAGCCCTCACATAACTGAAAATGATGACATCCTAATTGCAAAGTTGTGGCTGAGTGTAGTGCAACATCTGACAATTTAGACAATGCCTTTTATGGCTCTTCCTATTACACTGACTGTAAGTATTTATTAGCACACAATTGTATGTTTTCCAGAAGTTGGCGAAGTTCAACTTTGTCAGCTGATGATAAGTCAATGCAGTGAGTGTCCTGTGAGGAATAAATATAGTAACATTAAATCCATAATAAAATGATGAGAAGGATTATGAAATAAACATCCATGATATCTCTTATCAGGAGTGATTCGTCTTTTAATCAGCTGTACACATTCGGAAATGGCTCCAGGTTAGGAAGTATATGTTGCATGCTCAAACATGTTTAGCAGTCTTTAATGGTCTTACATTTTTAATATATTTAATATTATTTAATGTTGATAGATCCAGTCCCCTCTGAAACTATTGGAATGGCAAGGCCAATTAATTTGTTTGTGCTATACACCAAAGACATCTGGGTTTGAGATCAAAAGCTGGATTTGAGATGAGAGTTTAAGATTTCAGTTCTTATTTCCCGGTATATACAGCTAGATGTGTTGGACAATAGAAAACACATAACCTTTTCTATCATACCACCCAAATTTGAGGTGCAAATAAGTATAGGAACAAATAAGTAAATTAAAATAAATAACACTTAATATTGGTCGCATCAAGCCTGAGACTCATTGACATCACCAAATTGTCAGTTTCTTCTTTTGTGATATTTTTCCAGGTTTTTACCTTATGGGTTTCTCGCTTCAGTCTCTGATAAGTTTACTATAGGTTAACACTCTTCCCTCTCTGTTCCCTTGTTAACATTTTCAATCGGGTAGAGACAGATAAAACCCCTCACCATATGCGTGCATTCCTATGTCTTCCCAAGTACCATTTGCATGCATTTACATACCTTCCAGAATACCATTTGTGTGCATTCCTATGTCCTCCAAATACCATATATGGAGTTGTTCCTCTCTTACATTGACATGTTTCCTGTTTTATGCAAATATGCCCTTCTGCCTAGCCAATCAATAGTTAACCCATTGTCTCTGTTGTGTGACAAGCAGTATATATACTCTGCTTTTCTTTGAATAAAGAAAGATCTTGCCATTTGAATTTTGTGTATCTGTGTGTCATTTGGTAACTCTCCCAAGCACTTGATACAAAAAGTGTGTAGCAGGGCGAGGGCGCCTTGTTTTCTCATGTACTTTCACTTTCTCTTTTCTTAATAATCGTAATATGAAGATCACACAACAGTCTTCTCTTCAGGAGGTGAAATGCTACTTAATTGGGGTAAGGTCTAGTGATTGACTTGGTCAGTCAAATACCTTCCACTTTTCCCCCGGATGAAAGTCCTTTGTTGAGATGTTCCATCAGATCTGTTCATTAGTGATGGCCCTTACTGTACACCCCTTACTGAACAGTTTCATTAATCATTGTCAGTTATATCATTAATATGTTTCATCATGAATATTTGGTTTAAACATTTATTGTGAAGTAGTTTTGACACAAATTGAAAAAATGCTTTAGAAATGTGGATTATAACTTTGATTATTAATATTATGTAAATATTTCCCTCAGTAAAGATGCTGAAACAGAAAAATCTCAATGCACCCTAATTTCTCAATATCAAGATATTAGTTGTGATTCCCTTAATGATTTCTTCATCTTGAAAAATTACTTTGAATATGAATGAATGGCAATTACTGCAATGCCATTTAGCCAGTGAGCCTTCATATCATTCTACATAAACTGTAGCACCATTTAACAACAGCTATTTTTTTTTACCTGTTTCATTATATGCACTGTAAAAAAAAGAAGGGATGTTAATTACCACTAAAAGTGTGTACATTTACTATGAGACATGACACATACTCCTTGTTTTTATTAGAATTTATTTTTAAAATAGCATTTGTATTTAGATTTTGCAAATATTTCAATCCCTAATTTAATACCACATTATGAAATGAATTCGTGAAAAAAGGGGAAAAATTAATAATTAATGCCACATTGTGAGCAATATGCAAAATTCCAAAATAATATGTAATGTGTTTACATTAAAATACTCGAAGGTTAAATAAACCTTAAGATCTCAAAACTTTATGAATGTGTGTACTCCTTCTGAGCGCACTGCAGTATGATATCCAGAAGTTGTTGAAGTTTAACTTGGTCCTCTGATGCTGGGTCCTTGCAGGTAATGTCCTGCAAGTGAAACAGTCACACTTATTTTCATTTAAATTAAAATGATGTGTTTACTATTGTATTATGACTTTTCAGATTAGAAGGTCCACATACATTGTGCTCACATGTCTTTCTAAAGTGCTTGTAAGTGCTTTCATGTTCTTTTATATGCCTTGAAGATTTTAAATTACACTGTATTAGTAGTGTTAATGCTCAAGAGGACAATTGTTAAACCTTTTTGCACCTTTAAAGGGAAAATTCCACAAACCCCATCAGTACATATCTATTTTATGAACATAATCCAAATAGTCAAGTATTATTTTAATTATTTCTATATGTGCAATAATATTTCGGCAATATGTGTAGCAGCCTAGGAAAACCCTTGATATGGTGAAGGTTTGACATTTTATTTCAGTTTGAAAGTCTGTAGTTTTTAGGGCTATATAGTATATGTTTCTCCATCCATCCATTTTCCATACTGCTTATCCTACACAGTGTTACAGGGGAGCCTGGAGCTTATACAAGGGAAATTGAGGCACAAGCAGAGGACACCCTGGACAGGGTGCCAACCCATTGCAGGGCACAATCACACACACATTGACAAACCAGTGCCAATCAGCCTACTACACATTTCTTTGGAGTAGGGGAGGATGCCGGAGTACCAGGAGGAAACCCCTGTAGCATGGGGAGAACATGCAGGCTCAGTGCACATAGGGTGGGATTCAAGCTTCCAACCCTGCAGCTGCGAGGCAAACGTGCTAACCACTGAGACCCCCCTAAAATATGTTTCTCTTTGGTATGTATTTAAATCAGAATTTCTAGAATTATAAAATCTGCTTATCCTGCAAAAATCTAAAGTTTTTCTTTTAAATATATATTTCAAGTTGTCCGAAATTCAGCAGTACACAGCGATATCAGATTAATTTTCCCAGGCCACCAGACATATTGAAGCCATAGTGATTTTTATTCATTAAGCTGTCACTGAGAGGACACTTTCTGACTGGTTTTGTTAGTTATTGGGGTTTGATTGAATCCATAAAATTGAAGTGACCAGTCAAATCAGATAATGACTAAAAGAACTTAATAAAAAATCATTTTGATAATGATGGGTAAACAAACAAAATCCCAGACCCCCTGACTATGCTGAACTATAGAGAACCACGTTTTAGAATTGGTTTTTAGAGGACATGTCTGTACATCATAGTCACTCACCCTGGTGTAGGCTACAAGTTTCCTGGGCAGCAGCCAGTCTTTTTCCTTTAGTCCAAGATCCTCTGCTTTATGTGCTGAAAGGATATTACCTGCTTTGCAGAAGTCCTTATGCTGGAATATTGCAGCAAAGTATTGTTAGCTTCAACAGAAATTATAATATAAAATAAAAGAAAGTGAAATTTATTTTCTCCAACTTACAGTGCAGTGTTCAGTTGTTATAACGTTTTGAACAAAAATCTGAGAAATTATAAGGTGAAATATTAATCGATCAGTGACTTTATTCTGTATTATAAATGCTCTCAAGTAATTTTTCAGTGACTAAATTAAAACACTAAATAATCTTACCTCTGCTGTTAGGCCGTCTTTCACGTCCTTTATACTTTGAATGATTTCTTCTAAAATCACACGCTTAAGTTTATGTTCATCTGATGGAGATACATGAGGTGCTGCAGTAACCATCATGGTGGTGAGGAAAAGCAAGAAGATCTTCATGGTGTAGCTTGTTCCAGTCTGTCAGAACTGTCAGTGGGTCCAGTGCTGTGTGACTTCCTTCCTCTCTCTCTTCTTATAGTGTGTAGAGAGGATGTGATTGCGCGTACTGCTCGTACCTACTGATATCTTGATTAAGATGTTATTGATTACCCGTCAGAGAGAAATTTAAGTTTCTAAGTTAACCACACAGCACCAAGTACAGTATTCAGTATACAGTACAGTATATGAATATCTGATATTTTCAAAAGAAAATTTTCACTGAAATCTGTTTCTGTATGCCCTGCGATGAATTGGCACCCCATCCAGGGTGTACCCTGCCTTGTGCCCAATGCTCCCTGAGATAGGCTCCAGGTTTCCCACAACCCTGAAGGATAAGTGGTATAGAAAATGGATGGATGGATGGATCTATTTCTGTACTTGAATTGTTTTATGCCTTTACATAAAGGTATCTGCCTAATGTGTGAATCTATAGGTAGAATAAATTTAAGAATACTTGTGGAGAAATCACTAGATAATGTGTTCAGGATATTAGTTCTTTATTTGTAGTTGTTATAAGTACAATCTATGATTAATGCTGTAATTAGTGAGAAAATACATTTAGGCAAATCCAGCTGCATGACGCACTAGACACAAAAGCAATAGGAACTATTATTTTTAGATTAATTCGAATAATTTATTTACATTTATGAAGTGCTTTTAACAATCGATATTGTCACAAAGACGTTTAACAGAAATCCGGATATATAATTTATGCCTAATAAGCAAGCCAGAGGCAACAGTGACGGGGAAAAACTTCCTGAGATGACAAGAGAAAGAAATCTTGAGAGGAACCAGACTCAAAAGGCAACACATCCTCATCTGGGTGACACCGGATAAATAATTTCTTTTCTATAACTGTATACTATTATCAAATGGTGCTAATTGTGTTAACAGTATCTTGAGTATGAGCATCAGCTTACACAATTGATGGATGATTTTATCTGAACCAGGAACCACTGGCTAAACTAAGCAATCGTCTTATGAGGCACTACTATTAGCACAACATGCATTAAAACACAATTCAAACTAAAGATAAAGATTCTAACCAGATTTAAATAATGTCTTTGATGTGCAATGCAAGGAAAGAAATACACGGCTCATGAAATGTTGCCTTTTTGTCGAGAGTCAAATACAGTGTGCTACATCAGAGGGACCAGGAATTCAAGTACTCATTTTCTTTAATTAGTTGTTTTGCTTGTTTGTTGCATGCTGCCCCAATTTCATACTAATGACACCATCTTGTGAGGTATTAATAGTAAAAAAACTAAGAATAATGGGTCTCATTTATCAAACTAAATGCTAAAGAGCATTTACACAAGACATATGGTATTTATGAGAATACAGTTAATTTAGAAAACATTTCTTATCCTACGAGAGCTCTTCTCCTCAAATTTATGCATAAGGAGACTTGCTAATATGAACTTTGACTGATTGGCTTCAAATCATATAATAAGCAATTTACTGCAAATTTATATGGATTACTCTGTTATGTTTAATAGAATTGATTAGTTACAGTTGCATGCATGAATTAAATGAAAATAGTATTCATTGAAACAAATAAAACTAACCATTCAATTAGGACAAAAGAAATGGCACCCTATAAAAGAAGGATGTGTTAGTGTGTATTTGTGGTAGCTGATGGGCTGCAGTGGCAGAGCTGCATTAATGGGACATTTTTCACGCACCATGCTTGGGAGGCACTCTTTTATCATTTGGTCATCATTTTGTTCTTTTCAGCTCACTGTAAGTTTTTGCCCTTTTATGGTGTTTTGTGGCTGTCACTAAATGTAAATAAGCTGAGCCGTAACATGCTTAGTAATTTACAGCTGATTATCATTTATCATCATACGCACATGAGGGCAAAGTAATTGACTACTACCCAAACTTTTGCCAGGAAGTCTTAGTTTGGTTTGGCATTGTTAAGTGAGGGGCAAATGATAAAGTATCTCAGTAACTGCATTTTCAACTGCAACTGCCTGCAGAAGAGATGCAATGCTATAAAATTGATAAGGCAGCTTTCAGAAAACTGAAAATGCTGACTAATCCTAATCATCCTAATCACAAAACTGTGGCTCTGTGTACCACATCTGATACATAGTCTTTTCTGACTGTTTCTGTTACAGCACAGAGACGTTGGCCCAAACTGTTAGCAGCATTATCTTATACACTGTTATAGACAAGTGATTCAGTACATCATTTTCTCACTTCTCAGAATGTGTTTTAGGTTTATAATCCATAAACATACTTTATTTTCTTCCAATTTGTGGAAACATTTTTTGGCATTTAGTTTTGATGCTTATCATAAGACATACTATGTCCATTGGAATGTCATGACAGGTGGTGTGATAGCTTCATAACAGATAATCATCGAGATCTCATCCACCAGTCACAACGAGATCTCAGTCACATCATTTTACCCTTACAAAAAGACTGAGGTAGAAGATACTCCTACCTCACTGAAAACAGTGAACTCAAACCTGATGAACCTTCTGATTTGCCTTCTGACAATCATGGCAGTTACTGCAGTGCCCTCCAATGAACTGGCACCCTTCATAAAAAAAGATACTCCACAATTCACATTACAAATAATAATTAAAATTTCCCAGTCAAACAGTATAAAACTATTCACCTTTTTGCTAACATAAAAGCATTCTCTTGACAAGCCCAAAGCAAATGCAAACCAAATTCTCCTCCTAAAAAAGGGTGAAATATTTTTAATTGGACTCACTCTGAATTCTAAGCATAAAGGCTGGGTCATGGAGAGATGCAGTGTGACCATCCATTCATTTTATAGCACATGTGCTACCAGCATGAGCACATGTTTTATGAAGAATATCATACAAATGTGTCAATGAAACATGGGGGATGGGGCAGTCAAAGTTGGCCCAGTTCAGTAAAAACATGACCTGGGATAGTGGATAAACAGTTGATTTAACTTTTTTTTTGGTTATCCATGAGTATCCACTAGTGTAAAACCACTTTTCTATGTAAATGCAGGTTGCACAATCGTGCCATCATTGTAGATCATACTTCTGAATCTAATCTATCATTCTACTAATTTTAATCCAGGTCAGGGTTACAGTGGATCCAAAGACTACCCTGGGAACACATTTTACAATTACGGAATTTGGCAGATGCCCTTATCCAAGCATCAGTTACAAGAAGCCATTGGATGAAGTGTTGCAATGGGGTGTTGAGAGAGAACTTTGGGAGGTTGAAAACAAGTAATGCAGCTACATTCTGGATTAATTGTAGAGGTCAGATTGCATATGGGGCAGACCAGCCATGAGTGAGTTGCTATAAATCACCATCATGGCAAAGAGGAGTGCAGTGAAAATTGCTGCTGACAGCAACCACCTCTTTGTTAAACTGCCATTGTGGAGGCACTACAGGTCCATCACCTCCTGACCTATACACAACCAGCACAGTTTCTTTCTGGATGCTATCCAGTTAGTCAAATACCCCAGTCCATAGCAACTCTTACTGAATCACCTCAAAATTATTTGCATTGCACTTTGCACACACCTTGTCTTACATCTCATGTCCTGTCCCTGTGTAATCATAAATGCTGTTGCAATGTCTATTGTCTTTGTATGCCCAAATTATAATGTTGTGTCTACTGCACGGCAGCCCTCTTTGTTTGTGGCACTCAGGATGGTTCGAGCTTACACTAGCCCTAGTTTTTGCCTGTGAAGACCGCATTTGTTGTTAAAAAGGATAAACCAACATGAAGTCCAGAGAGCTGTATATGGGAGAAAAGCAAACCATTTTGAAGCTGATATAAAAGGGAAAATCTATCAGAGCCATTGCAGAAACATTGGGCATACACAATACAACAATTTGGAATGTCCTGAAAAAGAAAGAAACCACTGGTGTACTAATAAAAAGACATGGAACAGGCTGATGAAGGAAAATAGCAGCAGTTGATGACAGAAAGATTGTGAGAGCTGTGCAGAAAAATCCAAAAACAACAGTTAGTGACATCACCAACAACCTTTATAGGGCAGGGGTGAAGGTATCACAATCCACCATTTGAGGAAGACTTCAAGTGCAGAAATATATGGGCCATATAACAAGATGCAAACTCAACAGCAGTAAGAATCAGAAAGCCAGATTGGAATTCACAAACAAATACAGAGATGAGCCACAAATGTTCTGGAACCAAGATTAACCTCTACAAGGTGGATCAATGGTTAAGGCTCTGGGTCAGAAGTTTGTGGGTTCAAGCCCCAGCACCACCAAGCTGCCTTGTGGGGGTCAAGGAACCATCTCTGCTCCAGGGGAGCTGCTTCACTTTGCTCTAATGTGACAAATAAAGGCTTCTTCTTCTTCTTCTTCTTCTTCTTCTTCTTCAACGTGATGGAAAGGACAAAATGTGGAGATCTGCCCAAGGTCCTCAACATCCAAAGCATGGTGGAGGTAGTGTCATGGCTTGGGCTTGCATGGCTTCTTTCTGGAACAGGCTCACTATTCAGAAGTCTACAGAAACAATCTGTGTTCCAATTTACAGAGAAATGCATACAACCTAACTGAGAGGAACTTTATCATGCAGCAAGACAATGACTACACACTACCAACAAAACAAAGGACTTTTATGGGGAAAAGTGGAAGACTTAAGACTGTTCAACTCAATCACCAGACTTTAACCCAGCTGAGCAGCATTTCACCTCCTGAAGAGGAGACTGAAGGGAGAAACCCCCCAAAACAAACAACAACTGAATAAGTGGCAGGAAAAAGCCTGGAAAAGCAACACAAAATAAAAATGCAGTATGGTGATATCAGTGGGTCACCGATTTTGATGCAGTCATTGCAAGCGAAGGATATGCAACCAAATATTATGTGTAATTTACTTAATTTTAATTAAATTTGGTGGTCTGCCATCAAAGGTGCCATGTTTTAAGTTGTTTAACACATACAGATGTAAATATCAGGAAATGAAAGCTGAAATTTTGGTCTATTGACTCATATTCATCTTTTGAGCTCAAACCTAATTGTTTTCAATGCATAGCGAAAATAATTAGAATTGGCTTTGCTGTTCCAATACTTTCAGAGGGTCCCCCCATAGTACATGAGGTACTATCAATAATACTGAGACATAATGACAAAGTAACAATGCAGTGCAATTGACAGGGACAAAATGAGTTTGTTACAATATAAAAAAATATAACATTAAAATAATGATGCTTATATTGATTATGCAATTTAGCTTATAAAAATTGTTATAATGCACAATCCAAAGTTTTAGGTAATTTGGTCTTAGACTTATTGCTTACTGTTATGGTGTTAGCTCTGCAAAATGACACATTAATACTTTAAAAAGTTACTGCAAAACATCATATGAGATAACATACATAGCATACCTTTATCTTTGACCCATTTCTCATTGTCCTCCTTTCTCTTTTTCGAAATTGAAATCCTGATGGCTTTGATCTTTTCATTCTCAGATATTTTTAGTCTCACTCACAATTTCGCTTTTCATTATGTCACACACATGCTTGTAAACATCACCCATCCCATTCTGCCCCCATCAATCAACAGTCAAGACTAAACCATTCCACATTTGTGGTGTTCAGTCTCTTATTGTCATTTATTAATGTTTTATAGTAATCCAAGGAAATTGCTATTGTATGTCACTGGATCTACATCAGGAGTAGAGACACATTTATTTTGCAATTTCACTTAGTTAATTTTTTTTGTATGGCACTATTAAAATATCATCCATCCCCTATTTGAGACTTCTAGCAGGTGACTTTTCATGAACAGACAAACAACAGCATAGGTGTGAGGGCTGACAGAAAGAGGGGATGTACCACAAGCTAAAGAATGAATTTTTCTGTGTGAAACTGCCTCAAATTAATTATAAAGAAGTGAAAAGTGTGTCTGAAAGTATGACACCCAATGCTGCCTCTGAGCATTTTGCCACCCTAGGTGGCTGCGTATATGGCCAATGCCAGGATCTGTCACTGGTCGCACTTTTGTTTTTGCTACACTGTATATTTTGAAGTATTGTTTAATATTGCATAATGGCACCAAACCAAAACCAATTCCTGTGAGCACAACTCACAGGCAATAAAGTGTTTCTGATACTGATTCTATAGTCTAGATTTGAAATGACAAGGAACTGAACAAGCACCTGAGTGAATAGAAATGGCTGGATCTTCCTGATGTCCTGAAGTAGAAACCTTCATGACTGAGTCAGTTTAGTGATATGAGGTAATGAGGGAAGTTGTTGCCTATTGGCTGTGACGATGTGTGGGCAGAGACAGATGGCGAGATCTGAGAGTTGTCCAGGAATATCACACGGGATATAACACGATCTTGGCATGGGGATGTACAGCAACTCGGTTTTGTTTGGATTTAGTTTCAGTTGATGAACTGCCATTCTTGACGAGATTGCTGCCAGACATGCTGAGATCCATGCAGAAACATGAGTGTCTGAGGGAGGAAAGGAAAGGATGAGTTGAGTGTCATCAGCATAGTGGTATAAAAACGACCTCTCCGAGATAGTGGTTTTTAATGGAGAATAGTGGAGGATGCAGCACTGAATCTTATGGGACACCAATGGACAGTGTGCATGAAGTAGATGTGGATCTTCCCTATGTCACCTGATATGACTGTCCATCCAGCTAAAAAGGAAACTATTGCCTTGCTGTGTCATGAAAAATTCATGGAGATGGACAAGAGGGTCTTCTCATTGACTGTGTTGAAGATCAAGTGAAATGGTCAAGTGAACTGATGACATTTTGACTGATCTACAGTAGTGGCATGAAGCTTCTCTTTAACAGCCACAGGGCTAGTTCCTGGTGCTTCCAAACTTCTTCCATTTCTCAATAATGGAACCAATTTTGCTCCTGGAATCATGCAAATTATAAATGGTTTTATAGCTTTACCTTTACCCTTTTACAAGGTATATGGCAGGCACTTAAAGGAGATCTGGTTTGATGAGAATTTTTTAAAATCTTTTTGGGCTAAACTCCAGATGCTACATCTGACAAAACCAAACCAAAAACAATTGCCTAATACCATCCCTCTAATGAAGCATGGTGGTGGTGGAATCATCATGTTATGATGGTGTTTCTCAGCAGCAGGGACACTGAGAATGGTCAGAATTCATTTCAATTCAGTTTTATTTGTATAGCACTTTTAACAATGGACAATGTCACAAAGGAGCTTTACAGAAATATATAAATTCTAAATTTATAGATCTAAATTTTAAATTGATCAATTTATCCCTAATGAGCAAGCCAGAGGCGATGGTGGCAAGGGAAAAACTCCCACAG
Source organism: Stegophilus panzeri (assembly GCA_024331685.1). Classification (NCBI taxonomy): domain Eukaryota; kingdom Metazoa; phylum Chordata; class Actinopteri; order Siluriformes; family Trichomycteridae; genus Stegophilus; species Stegophilus panzeri. The sequence goes on from JANDJT010000041.1 coordinate 22,242,285, forward strand.
ATGATATGATGAAGAAGCCTTGAGAGGAACCAGACTTAAAAAGGAACCCATCCTCATCTGGGTGACACCGGATAGTGTAATTATAAATAATTCCTTTCCATAACTGTGTGCTACATGATAAAACAAGAAGTGCAACTGTGTAATCAGGAAATTCACCACAGTCTCAACATGAAGTCTATTCCGCTGAAATCATGAATTGTCCACTGATGGAGACCCGATCTCAAAGTCTGTTTGTGCAATTGTTTGTGGCAACTGCAGTCCCAAACCATCACCACAACCACAGTCCCAGACACCGCACCAAAATTGCCCGCATCAATTGCAGTCCAATGCCATCTTCACAGCTTCCAAGTGTGTCCCCAGGCTGTCCATATGGGGCCATCCTCAACAACAGTGCCTGTCCTCCAAGCGATAAAAATTCCTGAAGCAGGGCACCAGGATGGTCCAGGCTGGCCCTGAGCGCAGAACGGGTCAGACCCGCTGCTACTCCAGGAGCAAAAAGTTTAGAGCTTGTGATTGTGATAATTAGATGCTGGTATCATCCAAAGTCTTCGCAGGCATTGGTGTCATCTGGAATCTTCGTAGAGGCTGGTTCTGAGCTGTAGCTGGCACATTCACTGACACAGGAACAGGAAACAAAAGGAGAAGGATTAGCATACAGTTGCTGCTGTTCATGCATTTCAGGCACAGATGACCATGTGCAGTTGTTATCATTTTATCAGAGATGACTGGACTACAAGGTTATGAGATGTGTTATGTGAATGATAGGCTAAAGAAATGGGTTTCAATCTGGATTTAAACTGAGAGTGTGTCTGAACCCCGAACATTATCAGGAAGGCTATTTCAGAGTTTAGGTGAAAAAGTTTGACCTCCTTTAGTAGACTCTGATATCCTCGGTATTATCAAAAGTCCAGAGTTTTGCGACCTTAAAGAGCATGAAGGATTGTAACGTGATTGGTTAAATACAAAGGAGCTTGGCTGGTTAGGGCTTTATAGGCGAGTAGTAGTATTTTATAATCAATATGGAATTGAGGGAAGGATAATGACAATGATTCAAAGCATACAGCCAAGACAATACTGGAGTGGCTTTGGTATCTGAATGTCTGTAAGTGGCCCTGCCACAGCTCAGACTTAAACCCCATAGGACATCTATGGAGAGACCTGAAGATGGGAATTCACAGATGCTCCCCATCCAATCTGCTTGAGAGGATCTGCCGGGAAAATTTGAGAAATTTCCCAAATCCTGATGTGCCTTTAAGAAAGACTTACCCAACAAGACTTCATCTGTAAAGGTACTTAATAATAATACTGATCTAATTGAGGCAATTCAGTTTTTGATTCTTTGATTCTAAAACCTTGTTTCTGCTTTGTCAGTGTGGGTTACTGGGTGCAGATTAATGGCCACCAAAGAAAATGTATTCAACTCTTCTGTATTCAACTGAATCTACAGTTATAGCACAATAAAATGTGCAAAAAAGTAAAGGGGTCTGAATACTACAGATATCACTGTAGATTAAGGTCAACCCATGAGTGCAAATTAAGGTCAACCCATGAGTGTGAATATAGAACATATAAACAAAGAAATCAAATATCTGTATAAAAAGCATCTGCAATCTTTCATATGCTTTCACTTTAGCAAACTGCTACAATGTAGATTGGAAAAGAAAACCCAGAGATTAAAAAAAAAAAAAAAAAAAAAAAAACTTGGTATTTTTACATTCATTAATAAAGATCAGATGCTTTGAATATTTGTTTTCACAAATTTTTGCCATGAGAGTATAATGTGCATTTGCAGTAAATAGCTTACTGTGCATCATACATCACGCATCAGCATTTTGTAAGTAAATGTGCTTGTGATATCTGCCTGTGATGTGGCATTGGTATATGTGAGAGTGATGCTTATCTCTCACACAGTTCTGCTTCCTGCCCAAATAAAGTTTGCCATGTTCAATTCTGGGGCAAGCTTTTCATGCAGAAATTATTATTTGCTGAAGAAATGTGAGCTATTTAACAAAAAAATCAAAACAAACAAAAACACATTACCACAAACACACAAGGCCTTTTCTGAACATTTGGGGGCCCTAAGCGACAACTTACTCATTGTCCCCACCCACAGCAAGAGGATTATTTTATTTGTAAGTATGAACATAATTAAAGCTGCCTCATCTTTGAAGTAAAAAGCATCTTGCATGTTAAAATTAACCTCTTATCACTGATGATACAAAAAAAAATTGACTGAATCCATTTAATTAACATTAACTTCTTGCTGGTGTTTTGGGTCCATTTCTCCTCTTCTGCTGTTTTTCTTTTTGCATTTCCTGCCCCAGTTAGATAGATGCCCCAGAAGGCTTTATGATGCTTCATTATGATATTCTCCCATACAATACATTTTTAAAATCATGGGGCCCCCTGGTGGTCCAGGGGCCTAAGAGACCACTTATGCTGCTTATTGCAAGAAAAGACTCTTAAAATGCAAATAAATTGACAGACATACAATTCTATACATTCATTCTCACACTAAGGTCAACCACATTAGTTGTGGGCTCTGTTATTGACTGTGTCTGTTATGGTAATGAAAAAGGTGGGGATGTTTGCATCTTAGTAAACATGGCTTTGTGGATGGACACTGGGATGACTGAGACCCACTGTTTGGCTAATATCAGGGTCTGTATAATTAAGTGCAGACCCTTCTACCAGCCCTGTAAATTCGTATGTACCATTTTGCTGCAGTCTATGTCTCTCTAGATGCTAATGCAAGTGAGCCATGAAATGACTAGGTACTGCTATTATAAAGCTACAAACAGCACACCCGGAAGGAGCATTTATTGTTGCTAGCAATTTTAATCATGCCAATTCGAGGACTTCTCAATTAATAACACGAGAGGGGACAATACCCTGCATCACGTCTACACCAATGCTACTGAAGCCTAAAGCCTACACCTTGGGCAATCTGATCACCTTTCTCAGCTTTTACTTCCCAAATACACTCCCATCATCAAACATGTACTGTAAAATCCTCAGTAAAGACTGCAAAAGTGTGGCTAGAAGAAGCAGATTCTTCACTACAGCACCAGTTCCATCACACATCACATCAAACTGGAACACATTTGCTTCCAAGGCCACCATGGACCCGCAAGGACATTAATATCTACACAACCCTGTTCTGGACCACATCAACAGGTGTGTTGACACAGCCACCTGTAAGAACATTAAAACATCAAAAGCTGTGGATGAACAAGGAGATCTGAGTATAAAATGCGAATAGAGGACAATGTCAATAACGCTGACCCTCAATGCACATGGCAGGGCATCCAAACACTTATCGACTACTACGATCAACACTCCCCCATCAATCAGTGATGCCTCCCTTCCTGAAGAGCTCAACATGTTCTCTGCCCACTTTGTGAAAGTTCACTTTCTGTGAAAAACACAGAACTTACCATCAAAGCTGAACTCCCACCCAGTTACCTATATCATGCTATACTGTGGTGTATGAACATGTTACTTTTGTACTTTAATGTCACCCTGCCTCATTGTCTTTTCATGCACCATATGCTCATTGCTACCCAGATAGCATCCAGATGTGGGCCACTTCAGGCAGTGATGCGGCACTGCTGGCCTTCTTTTGGTCTTCTTTTGGCCTGGACAAAATGGATATGAGCCTGAAGTGGCCCATACGTAAAAATAGCCCAAATATACCAAATCACAAGTGGTCCTTTTTAGGCAGATATGTGATGCTCATGACAATGTGTAATCTGGGTTTGACCCTAAAGTGGCCCATGTGGTAAACAGTGAATATGGCCCCAATATTGCAAAACAAATGTGGGCCACTTTTGGCAAAAATGTGACATAGACGACAAAGGCTAATCTGGGTGTAACCCAAAAGTGGTCCACATATGTTGCAGCAAACGTGGCCCAGTTATCTTAAAACATATGGCCCGAATACATTACAACAATTTTGGACCACTTTTTGCAAATGTACGGCACAGTCAGCATTGGCTAACCAGGATATGACCCTAATGTGGCCCACATTTGACATGATAAATATGGCCCAAATATTGTTGAACAGTATTAGGCCACTTTAGGTAAAGATGCGGCACAACTGGTACTGGATAATGTGGGTGTGAGCATAAATTGGCCCACATATAATGCAGCAAATGTGGCCTAGTTATCTTAAAACATATCTGGGCCAGTTTTGTCAAATATACGGCACAGTCAGCATTGGTTAATCAGGGTGTAAGCCTAACATGGCCACATTTGACATGGCAAATATGCTCTAAATATCATAAAATAGACATGGGCCACATCTGTCTTAGATGCAGCATTTTTGACATTGGCTAATTTACATGTATGCCTAAAAAGACTCACATTTGAAATGGTAAATATAACTTGGATATTTTTCAACAGCATTGGGCTAATTTTTGTTAGGATGCATGTCATGTCACAGCAAACCAGCGACTCCATTTCCCATAATGCCCCTCAGCCTACAAACATAGCTGCCGCAAACTACAACTCCCAAACCAACACACAGACATGTTCACCTTCTCTGGAATACTAATCAGATACACCTATAGAGGGTATGCACGTGATGTCATGGTAGCTTGCCATGGTCACGCCCACTGAGTGGCAAAAAGACTGAGCGGCAGCATAAGTGTACAGCGTAAAAATGGGAATCATCTAAAATGGGAAAAAGCTGTTGTGTGATCGACTGTGCTAACAGATTCAACAAGAATTCGGAGCTATCTTTTTACAGAGTGGCAAAAAAACCATTCAGTCCTTTTTTACTAAGTCGAGCAGTGTAAGTTCTTTTAGTTGTACATGTTGTACAATGATGAATAATTTGCTACCTATTTCTTTTTAAAAGCTGCCTATTTCCACTGATGAATACCGGGGGCTCATTCATTCTCTGACTGTGATTTACCTTCACAAATATATAACGTTAGTAAGTGGAAGCAGTGTTAGCTACAAACAAACTAGGACTAGCTAGCTTACGGTTTACCAGATAAAATTATATAATAAAATAAAAATATTTGTACATACAACCAGAATGTTTATTGGTGTTCTTGTCACTTTAATTTCTCCAACAAATCCCACCTTGAAGTAAGACCAAGCGTCAAGGCTTTTGTATGCATTCAGACTTTAGGTACATATAAATGTTGGGAAAACAGATTTCTGGCCACATGCCAATGTCCATGGACCACAGGTTCTTGGGCAAGTTGTACGGGTCACAGTCGAGTCCAACTGCCTTTAATTTAAGCTGATAAGCGTTAGTGATACTAGCGTTTCGCAGCTTCCCCTATTAAAACCAGCCATTTTGCTGGATGTTTTGCCGCTCACTCCGGCCGAGGGGATGTGTTCCGGCGGGAAAGTGACGTCAATGCATACCCTCTATTAACAATCACACACACACACCCACACACCCACACCACCCTTTAAAGGGTCATGAAACCTCCCTCTTCAGCTCAAGTCTTCCTCTCAGTGTTTTGAAAAATGCAACTTGGGGGGAGTGGGCGTTGCAGGGAAAGGCAGGAGAGGAAGGGGGGGGCTTCAGAACACTCACAATAAACATGGATAGTGACAAAGTTTGCAGATGAAGCAGAGGACTTCTCTCATCCTGAATCCCCAAGGCTAAATGGAGACACAATAGATAGCAGTGCAGGTCCTCTGCCCTGTCTATTTGAACCATTAGCCCCTGGCGTGACTATGTAGGAAAACATAAAACAAAACCGGAGGCAGCACGGATGGGAGAAGTGTCAGAATGGTAGCTAGCTAATAGGCTCGAGCTTTTCACAAATAAAAGTGGGAACGCTCTTCCCTTCAACAAGGGCTCTCGTTGTATAGTTTTGCACGTGACAGCCTGTGGAGCTTTAAGCAGTTTAATTACCTCAAAAGGGAAGTAAACCTTTCATGGTTAAAAATTAGACAAATGCCTCATATGAAGGGATGGAAAAGTCCTCGGGACTGAGTACTGCATCATTGTGTAGACACAAACTGCTTTCATAAGCAAGTCCGAAGTCCACCTTTCTCCAATTCTCATAGCTCTCCCGAATAAACACAATTGAACTCTTACACCACTGAAACAAACACCTGCGACCCATTTGGATGCCTCTCTCATCTACTACATCTGTAGGAAAGCACCACGTTCTGTCATGAATAATTATGAGACACTGACATGTCATCGACACTATAGTACATTGCCATGTCACCGCCTGTGACGTGTGACAGGAATGAGGTTTTAAACCAGGAAGACGAAAAAAAGCTCAAAATTGACCAGTTTTCTCCTACAATTAAAATTAACGGATGCTAAGATTGGCTTTTATGATGTGCGACACGGACACCTCTGTTAAAATCTCAGAAAATGTAGTTTAGTGTTTCATGACGCTTTAAAAAGACTGTTCGTCCATACAGTCTTTTTTGAAGTATACGCTCAGTTACCGTTGTCTCTGTCTATACCACGCCGTTCTCTGTTGTTGTTTCTCTGGTTTTGATTCTGTTTTGCTTAATCTGTTCCAGTCTGTTTGCATGATCGCTTGACCTTTGCCTGTCTTCGTTTTTGATCTTTGCCCTGCGTTTTGGATTGTTGTTTTCTCATTAAAGCTGCCATACCTGCAATTGCTTCCTCTCAGCCTCCATCACATGGCAATGCATCACAGTTGGTAGAGGCTAATCTGGATGTGAGGCTACATGTGACATATCAGTTGGGATCAGGAGTCTATTCAGGAAAATTCTCATGCTAAAAGGAGAATTGTTACAATCATTTTTTATTTTTTATTAAATAAAAATTTTGGGCATTTTTACTTTAGACAGGCACAGTGGAGAGAGACAGGAAATACTGTCTGGTGAATATTGTTGATGCAGAATTCACTTACTTACAGTATTATTGATATTCAGTCCATGAGTCACCAGAGTTTTAATGGCACAGCATGCACACACATACGCACACACTCACACACACACTACAGATACCTACCTGATTTTGTATAAGGCTGAGATTACAATATATATAATATATCTACATTTTAGCCCAGATAAGGTACAGTTATGGTTTATTTGGTTCGTTCTTGGCTGACTTGTGGCCATGCTGTGACCTGCTTGTGGCTTAGATTGGGTAAACATGACCACATCGTCAAAGTGCCATAATTCCATGCAGCATTTGGGCCAGATGAGGGAACGGAATGTGGATCAGAATAGAAACAAACTATGGCCCAGATTAGGGTAAATTGTGGTTTATTTTGTTTATTATTTGCTTACATGCAGCATTGCTATGGCTTGCTTGTGGCGCAGATCTGGCAAAAAGGAGTGGACCGCCCAAGTGCCATCATTCCATGCTATACGTGGGCCAGAGAAAGGTGTCAGATCTGGGTCGGATCTGGGCCAGAATTAAAATTAACTGTTGCCTAGATTTGGGCCAGTTCTGCTTTATTTGTTTTGTTCTTGCCTTACATGCGGCATTGCCATGGCTTGCTTGTAGACAAAATCTGGGAAACAGGAATGGACTGCCCAAGTGCTATCATTCTATGCTGTATATGGGCCAGGTGAAAGTGTCAGGTGTGGGCCGGATCTGGGCCACAGCAATTTTGCTATATGGGTACTTGCTATTTTGCACTTCCATTTTGATGTTAACTGCATTTTGTTTGCCATGAACTTTGTACTATGCTCAGTGACAAATTTGACTCTAATTTTATCTCATTTAATGAGGTTTTAATGTCATTCACTGGTACTGAATCTGGCTTTAATTGAGAAAACAGTATGTTCCCTTTCAAAGGGAACTTCACGTTGCGTTTAGCATAACACTATGGGAACGCCCCTCGCGTGACTAGTATCTGAAGCTTGTGTAAAATCATGTCTATATATAGGCCTGCCATGATCAGGTGACGTGGCAATTAAGCGCGTCACATGATATATATATATGGCACCTGTGAACCACGCCGTCAGCCTTATTATCTTCAGCGAGACTGCATGTCGGTTGTTTGTGTAAAGAAACAAAAAGACGCTTCATTTCCTCTCTATCTTTTCTCAAAATCTCAGAACTTTTCTACCCCTTTAAAAAAAAAGAGAAGAAAAAAAAAAAGGAATGAGCGAGAGAGAAAAATATGAGAGAGAGAATTCAGGAAGTGTGTTACAGCTTGCTTCCGTTTCATGACGGGGAGTAGTGCACACTTTCTGTGTGAAGTGTCTAGAGCTTGAGCATGCGATGGCAGCCTCGAGAGGCTGTGCATTGTAACGCCTACATCAGGCAGCTCTGCTTGCGACTCGCTCTCTTCTCGGAAGCCGAAGCGCCGGGGCAGCTAGCTGTCTCAGGTCCGGGGGATTTCTTATGGATCCAGAAGAGGAGCCAGAGACGAGCGAATGCTCTATCTCTTGCTCTGTCGTCCGGGTCTGGCTCTCCGCTGGATTTTGGAGCTCGCGTCGCGACTCCTCCTTCCACTATGGAAAGCCAAAAGGAGAAAAAAAAAACCACACAAAAATAATGGTAATAATTCCTCTCTGACTCCGAGGAGCCAGAATGGTGTACTAAAAACTGAGAGCAGCATATAAAGAGCTGCTTGAAGTGATTACTAAGGCTGGATTACTAAGACTGGATGATTTTTCTCCCCAGTGAAAGTAAATCCCTCACACTGCAAAAAACTCCCCTTTCTTCTGAAGGTGGAGGAGGCGCTTGCAAGCTACCTCTCTCCATCAACGGCAGGTAATTTAGGGAGCCCGGCTTTGCCATCCAAGCCACCATGTAAGGCCACCGTGGCATTGGTGGGAAAGGCCTATGCAATAGTAGTCTTGCTTGTGGGTCACTGCAGACAATGACAGTGTTGCAGGCCTACTAAGCAGACCTGCTAAGTGAGCTCGACATATGGTGGCATTCAGCCAGTTCCTTCCCTATTGTGTCGTGTTCACCCGGGCATGCACGAGTGGAGCCCAGGCCAGCATTAGTGCGAGGAAGACACAGAAGGCGAGTATGGCAGCCCGCCAACCCCCGCAAACAGCCAGGGGAACCAGGTGGCCACAGTGGCGGCCTGCTACTAGGCCTGATCTGAGAATGGTCATAAAGGCCAAGCAGACAAAGAAGAGCGGTCCTGAGGGGACAGGGGACATGAGGTTGTTAGGGCAGTTAGCCCCCAGTGCTACTGTAGGGCCTCCCCTAGCCAAGGTGGTCCCAAGTTTTCAGTGTTCTCTAGTCAGCGAGCTGTCACAGGGCAACGAAAATTTGATGCTTTCCCTCCAATAGAATTTGGAATAGTTAACGTTACTAAAAGACCGTCTGGCAGCGTGGAAACTACTGCCAAATGGGTCTACATGGGTTCTGTCTACCGTAGAAAAGGGTTACCAGGTCGACCCCCCCCCCGGTTCAGAGGTGTGCTCACCATAGTAGTCAGCACAGACCAGAGCCCAACGTTAGCGCAGGAATTAAGAGCCCTCATGGACAAAGGAGCCATGGAACATGTACCCCGTTCCTGAGGGAGGGAGGTTTTACGGCCGTTATTTCCTGGTCCGCAAAAAATAGAGGAGTATGTGGCCAATTTTAGATCTGTGTCATCTGAACTGTACTCTTCAGACATACAGGTTCAAGATGCTGACGCCCAAACTTATCATTCCACAGATTCAGTTT
>JANDJT010000041.1:22255979-22270372 GCA_024331685.1 Stegophilus panzeri
CCCCCCCCCCACACACACACACACACATAAAAAAAAAAGAAAAAAATTAAATTATGGTCTACAAGACAATTTTATGTAGAACACATATTCTATATTCATTCTGTGGTCTGTGTTAGAAACTTTATCAGGCCAGTCCCAACCCACATGCCTTATGTTTGAAACATTACTTTTTAATCAGTAATTAGGAGAAGGATGTTTAGATTAGTCTAATTTAAACCCATCCACATTTTTCTGTGTTTAACTCAATCTTATAACATTTTGTATACAGATTGTTCCAGGAAATGCACAAGGGCCTAATAACTGCAACAGGAAGCTGCATAATCAATGTTTGATGCTAACTAGTGGCTACTGTAAAGCAGTACAAGCAATTTGTTTACAAGGCTTTCTAGAGAGCATTTGATTAATTGCAAGTCATCTTTTTTTTAATCCATTTTCCCAAAAGTGATACAAAATCAAAATAAGAATAGTTCCAAATCAGAGATTTTGTAATTGAGCTACTCCAGCTGCTTGCAGAAGAATAGAAATAATAATAAAAAAATGTCCATTCTAATAAATGTTATGGCTCTTTAGTGGGTATTCCTGTCACTTATGTACATGTGCTTTTTTTGTTTTTTATTTTTAATAAATTTGCAAAGATTTCAAACAAACTTGTTTCACGTTGTCATTATGAGGTATTGTTTGTAGAATTTTGAGGAAAATAATGAATTTAATCCATTTTGGAATAAGACTGTAACATAACAAAATGTGGAAAAAGTGAAGTGCTGTGAATACTTCCCAGATGGACTGTAGATAGATAGATAGATAGATAGATAGATAGATGGAAATTCACCTATTACAGCAGCACAGAGAGTTAGAAGAATCTGGAACATTGGTAAATAATTTATTTACTATGTTTTACAATTCATTTCAGATATAAAGTCACAGTTAATAAGTAACCCATAAGGTGGCACTATTTGGTTGGGTTTGTGTTTCATGCCAATCAATTCTTCAGCTCTTTATAAGGACAAGTTTATTCTGCTATCTGTCAGGTAGTGATATACAGTCCCCTCCAAAAGTAAGGCCAATTCTATAAGACATTTGGGTTTGAGAACAAAAGAGGAACATGAGACGATAGATCAGAATTTCAGCTTTCATTTCCTGACATTTACATCTATATGTGTTATACAACTTATATTAGACCACCTAATTTTTAGGTGAGCAAAAATATTGGAACAGATACTCTTAAAGTAAATTAATGTAAATAAACACTTAATATTTGGTTGCATATCCCTTGCTTGAAATAATTGCATTAAGCCCAATCAGTGACTACTGATATCACAAAACTGTTGAATTTTTCTTTTGCAATGCTTTTCCAGGCTTGTACTGCAGCTTCTTTCAGTTGTTGTTTGTCTCGGGGGGTTTCTCCCTTCAGACTCCTCTTCAGGAAGTGAAATGCTCCTCAATTAGGTTAAGGTTTGTTGATTTTCCTGTGATGAAGTGCTTTCTGGTGTTGGCAGTGTGTTTTGGGTCATTGTTTTTTCTGCATGATAAAGTTCCTCCTAGTTAGATTGGATGCATTTCTCTGTAAATTGGAAGACAGATTGTTGCTGTAGACTTCTGAATTCATTCTGCTGCTACCATAATGAGTTACATCAACAAAATGAGTGAGCCTGTACCAGAAGCAGCCATGCAAGCCCAAGCCATGACACTACCTCCATCCTGCTTGAAGCTTCTGTGTTTTGGATCATGAGCAGATCCTTTTTTTTCTCCACACTTTGGCCTTTCCATCACTTTGGTAGAGGTTAATCTTGGTTCCAGAACTTTTGTGGCTCATCTCTGTATTTCTCTGCGAATTCCAATCTGGCTTTCTGATTCTTATTGCTTATGAGTGGTTTGCATCTTGTAGTACGGCCTCTACATTTCTGCACTTGAAGTCTTCTTTGAATGGTGGATTGTGATACCTTCACCCCTGACCTCTGGAGGTTGTTGGTGATGTCACTAACTATTGTTTGAGGAGTTTTATTCACAGCTCTCACAATGTTTCTGTTAGATAGCTTGCTTTTCTCCCACAGACAGATCTCTGGTCTTCATGTTGACTTATCTTTTTTAAATAACAAATGCAATCTTCACAGGTGAAAACTAGGGCTCAATCCAAGAGTAGACATTTAGAGCTATAAATTCTTTAAACAATCGATCTAACAGGGCACACCTGGGCAGCAAGGAACACCTATACGTTACAATATGTTTGATCACATGAAAAAATGGGTGGGTTCAAACAAAAGGTGCCATATTCTGCCAAGTTGTTTAACACATCTAGATTTAGATATGAGGAAATGAAAGCTGAAATTTTGATCTATTGTCTCATATTTATCTTTTGATCTCAAACCCAAATATCGTGTATGAATCTTGTGTCCGTGTATAGTGAAAACAATAGAATTGGCCTTGCTGTTCCACCTTTGTGGGGGACTGTAAAATTAAACCATACACAAAGAAAATCAGTCACATATATTAAATAATAAATGTCAAGTCAAAGTACAATACTAAAATTCTTGAAATGCCATACAGCGTTGTCTTTGCTAATTCACAGGATACTCATGCTATTAAATTGCCTGCCAGAAATAACTTAACCAGGAAACTCTCAGCTGATTTCAGTATTGAGATGTAAAAAACAGCATGCTTTGATTCATCTGTAGAGCCAATAGGTAGCAGTAAACAGAGAGTCTGCACACAAAGGCATATTTTAGTTTCACAGGAAGACCTGAAACCCTGTGAAGATGGAAACATGCAAAGTAATTTAGAAACCTATGAAAATACACTTAGAATATGGAATCTGGAAAAATGTAATATCAGTTCAAGAGCAACCTTATGCAACACAGCAGCAACAATAACCACACAGATAAAGGAGATATGATTTGGGGTTTTTTATTTTATTTTATAAATCTGTTTATTAAGATTAGATAAATAGTGCATGCAAATTTATAACGCAACTGCAAAAATAAAATGCTAATTACTATCTGTAGATTTACATTGTTTTTTGCACTAAAAGTGTCCTAACATGCATTAAATACATTGTAGACCATGTGTCAGCATTTGTTTGTAAGTATATGCATGATGTGGCATTGACAAGTTTGATTCCTATCTCACACTTCCTGTATGATCAAATACAGTCAAATCATGCATGCCTTGTTCCTATCTGGGGAAAATGCAGAAATGCTCATTCATTTAAGAAGTGTGAACAATTTCGTGATAGTTTAATTTGATACCTTATCAAACACAAGCTGTCACAATACAAATAGATCAGTAGTTCTCAAACTCATGTCTGGAGTAAGGCATGGCTGTAATGGCAAGGAATGGCAAGAAAATCTCTGATTTAACAACAAAAAAAAAAGTTTAACTAGAGCAGTGGAAATCACAACCTATAATTATCAAAGCTTTTATATTCATTATTCATGTTGTATAGTACAGTTGTATGTACTGCTTCAACACTCAGCATCTAGACAGCTGGAGGGGGAACTGACAGTAACAGCAAGTACAACTGACATATATACATGGCATTGTGGATTTAAAGGCTTCTCGATTGGCACATTTAGGAAAGAATTTAAAAAAGAAAGAAAGAAAGAAAATTTTCAGGCAGGTCTGAAACAGGCCATCTGTAAAGTGCCATCTGCTGGAGAATGTGAAGATGTTCAGATATTTTCTGTCAGTCCTCTTTGATTTCCAACTGCTTTATACATTACATAATGTTCCTGAGCTGCTTTGTGAACGAAGCATGGTTATATATCATGATAACTCAGATGAGAATGGAGAGCACAAGCAAGCAATAGGAGATTATTGATTTTACGATTGTGATCTCAAAGTTTTGAAGAGGTTTGAAGGGGACTGTAACAGTGAGGCATGTTCTGTCCTCAACAAGCTTCGATGGTAAAGTAATGTACACAAAGGGATGACCATACGATTGCCACTGTGGTCAGTGTTGAGAATAAACCACCACTCTAATTATATGTGGTCTTGTGGTGGTCTCTGATGTACTGTAAAAGGTCAATGAGGTTGACCTATTATGCAGAGCAAGAGATGGGTTACAGTCAGTAGGTTGTGGGTATGGTAGGTTCTGGTAGGTTTTTCTGATAAAATTGCCAGCAAATGTAAGGCATAATGCAGCTCGGCACCAGGTTTTATGTGGATGGAGGCAGCCATGTCGTTGAAACATAGAACTGGTTGGAGGAGCCCAAATCCTGATACAGAACTGAGTAGAGTGCAATTTTGTGCTCGCTTCATCATTGCTCACTACCTTGAACTTCCTCTCTTTTTTACCTGTATGTGGTAATCTGTGTACTTTCCATCACTCATGGGCATCATCAGCATATTTCTGCCACCTGGTGGACATATAGTCATGTCAGCAAACACATCAGCCATGAAGACAGTTGGGATGTTTTTGTGGTGGGAAAACTGTCAGGTCATTCTGTAGAAATGGCGTCTGAGTCATTTACAGTGTGGTTTAACCTAAAGGTAGACTGACACAGGGACAAAAGCAGTTTGAAAGGAACGAGCGTAATGGCAGGAACGAGAGCTGAAACTTCCTCCAAATGTGCATATCATCACACCATCTCTCTTAGGTGAGAGGAACTTGAGCACCCCATACCAGAAATAGCTGCTGAGTATCAACCACTAGCTTCCAGACACATACTCAGCTATATTTGCAAACTAAGCCCCCTACACAAATTTGCCTATGCATGACTCACCAGATGTTGAAACTAATGTTACAAATCAAAATTCTGGAAAATAATGTGGAATTATGATGGAAAATAAACAAATAAGAGCTTTTCAGTAGGAATACATACTGTTTACAGGAGGGAAACTGAGGACAATTTGGCTAGTAGGTAACAACGATTATGGTTCTACGATCTTATAATTATGGAATGATTTAAGGTAGAGTACAAGTTTGCAGACTAGCTGCGGCATTCCCCTCTACCTATACTCTCGCCCACCTTGAAAAATGACCTTTTGACACCTACATAGCAAATCGTCCTCTTTAAACTAACACTAGTAGCAACGCTAGAGGTTCAACCAAGATCTTGAGGTTACAATGACAACAGGGTAACTATTGTCTTGTGGCTTGCTCTGTAGACTGTTTCGCTGTTTTTTTTTTATGTTTACGATACAAACATCACATGAACTAAATAAAAAAAGACAAAAAATGAAGTACATGTTTTTTTAAAAAAGCCCCATTCGGGTGAATTCCACTAAGCATAAACTTAGGTGAGGAAATGGAATATGCTGTTGAACCCAGCTTAGATGGTGTAGAGACAAGCCCCAAAGTGTTGTTTCATTAAAAATGACTCAGCATCTCGAAAAGTTGAGTAATACGCACTTTTGTGTTTTCCTTAAAACACATACTTTGTGAAAAGTAAAGGCGCAGTTTAATTAAGGGCAGGTCAGTAATGTTACTGCATTACTATTAGTGATAAAGATTCATGTAAAACATGATGCACCATTACGAAGTAATACTATGACAAACTAAATTCGTATTTCCAAAACCCATACAGAATAGACAGAGAGAAAATAGAAAGCTCACATTACATAAGAAACCTGTGAGCAAAAGACGTGCATGGTAGGCTTATTGGCATGTCCACAATGTCCGTAGTGTATGAATGGGTGTGTGTATGTGTATGTGATCGTGCCCTGAAATGGACTAGTACCCTGTCCATGGTGTCCCTTGCCTTGTACACCATGCTCCCTGGGACAGGCTCGAGGTTCCCTGCGACCCGGTAGGATAAGCAGTACAGAAAATGGATGGATGTTGGAATTTAGTAGCTGCTCATAGATGAATGCAGGGTTGTTGAACAGGTGTGCACCGTGTAACGAATAAAACACTTTGGGGCATGCTGTTTTAGGAAACTAATCAGTCACTAATACAGCCCAGTGCGAAGTGTTGATTATTTTCAAATAACATCACGTACCAAAATGTTTTATTCCTCTTATACCATTTCAATTGGCAAATGACTACAACACATGATAAATTTTTTATCCATTTATAGTTTCATTTAATGTAGCGAAACATCAACAAAACAAGTTCCTGTCATAGCTTAAGTTATAGAAGTCTTTCTTGTTATAAAGTGCTGACACAGGAGTCTCCTTCCAAAAAATGGTAAATAAACATCAAACCAGAAAACGTCACCGTATCAAAAATTACACAAGGTTTTTAATCTGTTTATTACAAGCATCCATACAAGTCCCGGTTTAAATTGTTACTATAGAACTATATACTATAGCTGCTGTTCATTTCATAAATCATTACATTGAGATTCGAAACAATTTAGCATGGCTTCAGCTTGGGATAGGTGCCTCATACAGGTTTATGTTTGAAACATATGATGTGACTTTTACAAAGCAAATACTGGCACATATCCAAAGGCCTGCCTCAGTGTAACATTTCTCACGGATGTCGTACTAATACCACTGTAATAAACACTTCCTCAGTATCTGAAATAAATAACTCAAGCATATGCAGGGGACTTTAAAGAGGGGATGCTCACAGCAGCTATAGGGTCATTCCAACTGAAGTGTTGAAAAACAGGGTGCTTTTAAATGGTCATAATTATTCTAAATGGCACACACACATGCACACGCACACACACACACACACACACACACACACACACACACACACACACACACATCTATCTATCTATCTATCCACATCAATTACTGATCTCTCTCCAAGACAATAATTCACTACTGCATTTATTGCACCTTCCATTAAGTCTACACGGTGTCCCAAAAGTCTCCATACACAGGGGACTATGTTTGCCAGCACCACGTTGGTTGTACCTTCGTCAGTGTATATTTGTGGACTTCCACTTTTCGGTTGGTCCGCAACACTTCCAGTCTTTTTGAATTTGTTAATAAGTTTGGCAGCAGTGTTGTGCGTGATGTGCTTGCCATGTTTCCTGTTAAAGTCCATCTCAGCCTTGCGACAGCTTCCCGATCCAGCCATGAGAATGATTTCAATACGTTCTTCTTTTGTCAAAGGTGGTCTTAAAGGCTATCTGAAAAAAAGTATATAATATAAACTAAGCATGAAAAATTTTGGTTGACATTTTGCTAAAAAGTGTTAATTTCCCCTATGTATGGAGACTTGTGGGACACCCTGTAGATGGTCATATAAATGCTGTTGTGTACTAACACTGATTAAATAAGACACATTCAATCCAAGTGTACACCACTGCAAGTAGTGTTGGGACCTCACAGCTCTGGGGATCTGGGGTTTGATGATGAGTTTCAAATTTTGTCTCACAGTTTTCTCCCTATAACCACGTGGGTTATCTCAGATGAGTCAGTGGGTGTACAATGCCCTGTAATGTGTCACATGGTATTGATGAGACATTGGTACATATGTATCTGGTGCAGCTCATCGTTAGGATGTCTGAACACCTCCACATATCTGTAGGGTTGTGGTAGTCTATCAACCAAAAATATCTAGCAGCAGCAGCAGCAACCATGTGATCAGAAACAGACACTGATGAAAGACTGGAGGATGATTCACACACCCTGCATGAAAAAAAGTCAGCTATGGTCTCTAACTGTACAAGATGACCAATAAGGGAGGAGTGTCTAGTGACCTAGTACCCTGTAAACTATGGTTGACTGAGCAACATTGCAGTGTGATACATATGCACCAATACAACACACATTATCATGTCATTTTCACAGCTAAGCTGTGAATGGTCCCCCAAAATATATGTATAGTGTATAGTGTATATACATACAGTGTATTAATAATACCATATATTAATAATACCACAATGCTGTTCAATTCTCAAATCTGATTGGTCAGAATGTACTGATACAGCAGCTTTACGTTAATGCACTCCTTCACGTAACAGATACTAGTATGGTGGATGTTCCACATAATCTAAACCTAATAAAAATCAGATTAAATATTCTGCAGTTATTTAACAAAGAAATAATTTATAATCGCTGCTCTTGCGAAATGTTTGGTGTGAAGTTTTTTTTTTTTTTTTTACCATTTACAATCAGAGCTGCTCCTTTAAGTTAACATTAAATGAAATATAATTGGATAAAATGAATGACCTGTTATTTATTTATTAATAAATAAATACATTGTAATTGTTGGCAAAATGCTGTGGTATAAGAGGAATAAAACACTTTGGGATTATGCTACCCCATTGTTGAGTATTTTCCCATAAATCTTTTTATTCCGTATTTACCCTTGAAATGGATTCTAGGAATAACTTTACCACATCTGACTGCACTTCAATACAGCTAAAATGGACTGGGCCAGGATTCACAAGCACTATAGAAAGGCATTTATCTAATTTTACAATTGCAAATTGTCCACTGTGATGCTACATGATTTGACTTTGAGAGTTCTGCTAAGTAACCAGACTAAGACCTGAATGACACTTGTATTGCATCACACTGTACCTACCAGTATATTCACAGCACTCAGAATTTCACATACAAACCTCAGTGACATCTTTCAGAACACTGCATTGACCAGATTGATAGAAAATATGACTCTGTGTCTATATTTGGATTAGATATTCAACTAATCATTTCATGAATGAGTTGCTGTGGTCAGAAAAAATGTCTTTTTAAAACTTATAATGATAAACCAATAATTAGCTAAAAGCCTGAAATTAGAAATATAGATATTAAAACTACATCATAATGTTGTACGTTAAGCCCAAAATACACATAGAGGGAAACCTTTTTAATTATGATGTAGCAAAATCTAGGAAATACGTCACTGTAGTGCCCCAAAACACATATATGTACTGGAGATATATGACTCAGAGCTGTGACTCTGGCATTCACGCAGCTGACATCATAGTCTATTTCTGAAGTGCGATCTCTATGTGGCACTACACAGCTATTTCCTCTTTACTATGAAAGGTGACAAACTATGTTAATTAATGCACTGTTTTTGCAATGCAAGCCTGCAGAATACAAAAAGAGGTACAGCATTGTGTGGTGCAAGAAAACTTCCTTTACTACTACTACTTCAGAGAATAAACTCATTGAATACTGTAGACTTGTACCTAAGAATTGCTGCTGTAAATAATAAAGAGCATGATGCTTATACAGAACATTCTTTCAACACACTATATAGTATATAGTGGGGGAAGAGTAATAATGTATAACTGGTGTGAATGAATGAATGAATGAAGCCAAATGAGACATATTGGTCTTTTTTTTTCCCCCCTCAGGGTATTTTTTTAATTCAAAAAAAGCAAGCATGTTGTCTCACTAACTGCAATATAAGGTTTTTTTGTTTATATATGAGTATGAACTTAAATGTATTTACATTTACAGTTATTCATTTAGCAGACGCTTTTATCCAAAGTGACTTACAAATGAGAAAATACAAACAAAGCGATATATCAAGCAGAGAACAAGACAAGTAGTGCTACCATACAAGATCTATTAAATGAGTTCTAGAAGAAGCAAAGTGTGCAGAGTAGAGGTGTAAGTGCCAGAGGAAGTTATTTATTTATTTATTTATTATTATTATATATATTTTTAAAATATAGATTTACATAATCTATGTCTGCATGCATGTATTTATATTAAACGTACTATAATTGGACAGCAGTTACTTATTTTTATGCATTTATATGTGTGGTTACATAACATGGCATGGCTCAGAACATAAGTGATCTTATCTGTAGTACCACAAACCAATGATCAGTAATCAGCACTAACTGATTACAGTTACCAAATATACCAGAAACAATCTGATAAAGGCAATGTGATAATCATGTGTTGTGTTCATAACAAGCTTATAATATATGCTGTATATATGAGTTTTTACTAACTCATGTTCCAAAAAGAACAATAAGCAGACAGATGGATTGCAGAGAGAAATGCCTCATTTAGTTGGTCAGATGTTTCTCAGCTGAGTCAGTGGGTCTTATTACTAGATCATTGTGCTGTCTCAGACACAACTCGTAGGTTGGGTGGGTTTAGTGGGCATATCTTTTGTATCTTTTTTGTATCTTCATTTGTAGGAACCCAACCTGAAATCCAATGGCGACACCATCGGTAATTTTCTTATGAAAAGCAGGGTTTATGAAGTTTTCAACTGAGATGAAATAATTCAAGATAAAAACCCTATTTTATCAGTCATGTGTGTCATGACTGCAGGTATTCTTATATATGTATTACATTTTATATTATCTACATATTCTATCTAGAAAACCTAAAAGAAGTGTCTCCTGCTTACCTGCAAACATCATGTTTTTTTATAACACATATGTAGAGACCATTAAAAGGCATTAAGAGTCATTAAAACCATCATCTGTTAACTTAATAATATAAACCAATCAGTCAGTGAGTGTGTATATTTTTGTACCAATGCACTGCTGGGAAAATGATAAGAAGCATAATTCTTCACAGATCACAGTGGGTGGCTTCTCTAGCCCATCTGGCCTCTAAAACTAACATAAGATGTCACCTCTGGGAAAAAAAAAAATTATCAGCTGTCATCAAAATAAAAATAAATTGAGGGAGTTTTTAACACACAAACTGAAACCAAGATCTGTGGTCAAATAACAGTGAGATAGGCTGCAACGTTCTGACTACGAATTAAGTTTATGACCTGTGATGTTGCTGTGAATCATGGAAAGCATACAGGGCTTTTTACAACCCTAATTCCCAAAAAATTGGGACGCTGTGTGAAATGTAAATAAAAACAGAATGCAATGATTTGCAAATCTCATAAACCCATATGTTATTTACAATAGAACATAGAAAACATATCAAATGTTTAAATTGAGGAAATGTACCATTAAAAAAAAAAAGAAGGTCATATTAAATTTGATGGACGCAACATGTCTCAAAAAAGTTGGGACAGGGCAACAAAAGGCTGGAAAAGTAAGTGTTACTGAAAAGAGACAGCTGGAGGTTAATTGGCAACAGATCAGTACAATGATTGGGTATAAAAAGAGTGTCTACGAGAGGCAGTCTTTCAGGAGTAAAGATGGGCAGACGTTCAATAATCTGCGAAAAACTATGTGTACAATTTGTGGATAAATTTCAGAATAATGTTCCTCAACATAAAATTGCTGAGAGTATGAATATCTCATCATCTAGAGTACATAATATCATCAAAAGATCCAGATCATCTGGAGCAATCTCTGTGCACAAGGGACAAGGGTGAAAATCAATATTGCATGCCCGTTATCTTCGGGCTCTCAGGCAGAACTGCATTAAAAACAGGAATGATTCTGTAATGGAAATCAGTGCATGAGCTCAGAAACACCTCCAGAACTTGTTGTCTGTGAACACAGTTCGCCGTGCCATCCACAAATGCTGGTTAAAGCTCTATCATGTAAATAAGAAGCCATACGTGAACGTGATCCAGAAACGCCGCCGTCTTCTCTGGGCCTAAGCTCATTTAAAATGGACTGAGGGAAAGTGGAAAACTGTTCTCTGGTCAGACAAACTGAAATTTGAAATTATTTTTGGAAACCATGGACGCCGCGTCCTCTAAACTAAAGAGGACTAAAGAGGAGAGGGACCATCCGGCTTTTTATCAGCGCTCAGTTTAAAAGCCTGCATCTCTGATGGTATGGGGTGCATTAGTGCCTATGGAATGGGAAGCTTTCACATCTGGAAAGGCATCATCAAAGTTGAAAGGTATATACAGGTTTTAGAGCAACATATGCTTCCATCCAGATTCCATCACATCTTTACTTCTGAAAGACTCTGCCTCTCTAAGATACTCTTTTTATACCCAATCATGTTACTGACCTGTTCCCAATTAACCTAAATAGTTGCAAAATGTTTCTCCAGCTGCTTCTTTTTAGTAACACTTACATTTCCAGCCTTTTGTTGCCCAAATATGGTCCACGCACCAAGATTATAAATTCTAGTTTCCAGAAAACATAAACCCTGTGTACGCTCATTCATATTTTATCAGTCAGTGTTATGTTGGTAAGGGGAATGAGAACAAATAGTGCTTAGCGCAACCTTTCAGATCTGCAGGTAAAAGTGATACGTTTGAATGTTCTAAACCAGAAATCTTAAAAGAGTATAAAAAAACATTGCTAACACAAGTGACTGGCATTTATTTTTGTCGCTATTTTTGTTTGCTCAAAGTTAAAAAGGGGGACATGGATCAGGATTTTAAAGCACCAACTACAGCACAATCAATAATCAAACGAGCGCTAGTTAAATTTTTGTTGAAAAGCTGTTTCTGAAGACATCCTCTCAAAGCAACTTTACAGAGATCTGAAAAGAAAGGCTCAAAAGGGAAACCATCCTCTTCTTGGTGACACCAAATAGTGTGATTATAAATCATTACATTGTACAGGGAACTAGAGAAAAGGCACTAAATGTGTTGAAGGAATATTGAATGTTCAGTATGAGAATATTGTAAACAGGAGTCTTGGGTGCCTCGCATGGTTGGGGTTTCAAATCCTGCCTTTGCCCTGTGTACATGTTCTCCCCGTGCTTCGGGGGTTTCCTCCGGGTACTCTGGTTTCCTCCCCAGTTCAAAGACATGTTGTAGGTTGATTGGCATCTCTAAATTGTCCATAGTGCGTGAATGTGTGTGTGATTGTGCCCTGCGATGTGTTGGCACTCCATCCAGGGTGTCCCCTGCTTCATGCCCCCAGTTCCCTGAGACAGGCTCCAGGTCCCTCCTACCCTGTGTAAGATAAGCGGTATGAAAAATGGATTGATGGATGGAGTCTTGGGATGAGAACAAGATATTTTTATGATGCATAGGTGCAAGTCTACAGTATCCAGGTGATATTATCCACTAAAGGAAGAAGTGTATGGACAGCCAAATAATAAGAGCAAGAGAGTAGAGTATCAGGATGAATCAGGTAGGTCCAGAGGGTGAGATTAGCTAGAGCAGTAGAAGTGTGCCAGGATCTGGAGTACACATGTACAGCTTGAACATGAACATTAATCACAATATAATGTGAATACCTACAAGCTGTCGACATCATTGGGTTAAACACCACAAACTCACCATCACCATCTTCATATTTGCCACTTGTTCATGTGTCTTCTGGAGCACAAATGGAGCACAGTTCATAACTGTATCTCACCTATCAGTCACGTGATGTTCACCAACCAACAGTTGCCAAGTTCCATCTATTTTCTATACTGCTTATCCTACTGGGTCACAGGGAACCTGGAGCCTGTCTTAGGAAGCATCAGGCACAAGGCGGGGTAGCCCTGGATGGGGTGCCAATCCAATGCTGTATATAACTGTGGACATTTGAAAACAAACAAACAAACAAACAAACAAACAATTGACAGTTCACCTCAGTGATCTTTAGAGATAGCAATCTGAGTCCAGATGTCATAAACTCAAAAATGGTTATGAAGAAGTATTTCCTTCATCTTAACATCATAATTAATAGTCAATTAGTTACAATATGTGTAATAATGAGTGATAATTACACATGGGATGAGTGATAATTACACATGGGATATGTATACGTGCCTAGACCATGTATGCAAATCACACATGCACATGCACGCACGCATGCATGGCAAGTGTGGGTGGTTGTATATAGACTATACGATGAAGCATTCATTGTGAAATGATGGAAAATGACTACCTACTACGCACAAAATCATAAAAATATCTTGGTTTTGTTTCACCACAGATCTCCAACAAAATATTTAAAAATCCAGGCATTGGACAATTTGGGGAAGTGCCAAAATATGTGTCTCAATGTGACAGCTAGGAGACCATATCTGTCAAAATCTAGGTCAATACTGGAAACATCCTAGGTATTTAGGGCACAAACTATTCAAACATGCAGGAGATGAATGAACTCATCAACTCAAAACAAGATCTTCCCTCCAACTAAACTGAATATGAGTTAAATTGTAAATATATAAAATTGTACATCTCGTTGATGGCTTAAAGGAAAACAGGGTCTAGATTTGGGTTGGTTTGGAAAATTCTGAGCAAATCATCATCTAAGTGCCTATCAAATGGATTACAGTTTAAAAGAAGAAAATTTCCCATCAAGAAAATTTCCCATCTATATATAAATAACTTTTTTTTTTCCATGCCGTAATAAAATTTTTAGCAATATTGATTAATAGAGTTAAATTATTATTAATTTGATTGAAATATTATTTATTGAAAGTACTTTTATTATTCTTGATAAATTAGGGGAAAAAAGGTCAGGTGGTCCTGGTGCTAGAAACGTTGTAAGTTTTCTAGTACAAATTAACTGTGTAGGACATAGAGAAAAATCCAAAATAATATGCATTAGCACATATGTACAGTATCTCACAAAAGTGAGTACACCACTCACATTTTTGTAAATATTTGATTATATTTTTTCATGTGACAACACTGAAGAAATGATACTTTGCTACAATGTAAAGTAGTGAGTGTACAGCTTGTGTAACAGTGT
>JANDJT010000041.1:22283854-22321100 GCA_024331685.1 Stegophilus panzeri
CTTATACTAATTTATTCAACTGAGCATCATCAACATCACTTAAATACTGAAAACTCACAGAATATACATTATACATCGATCTCAACTTGAATATTATTAATTATTAATTATCAATTATTAATATTAATTAATTATTAATTACAAATTATTATTATTATTATTATTATTATTATTATTATTATTATTATTATTATTAATATTAGAGCAATTACTAATGAGATATGTTGAGGAAATTTGACAGTAAGTTATCAATGAAATTCACTCAGCTAGGTGTCCGCAATTACTCAAAGCCTATTGGCTGATTTTGGTCATGTGACTGGACTGTGATCATTTTTCCATAGCATGGCTTTATTTTAAATGGAAAATTCTGTGACCCTTTCTATCATCCAAGTACATTTATGAGATCATTCTTCAATGCTCAATCAACAGCCGTGGATGCACAACAGCAAAAATACAGTTTTGTGAATCGTTTTTTCATTGTAGTCTTCAGTTGTCAGAGATTTCCCCTCAGAAGCCTGTAGTGCGACAGCAAGCGTTTCCGTGTTGACAAACTTTTGTTTAGTTTGTACACGTGTGTTTTGTTATGGTTTATGTCATGTCTCTACCCATGTATTGGTGTTGGTTGTGTCCCTAATAAGTCTCATCTGTTCTGTGTTTAGTCTTGATTAGTTTGTGTATTTAAACCCCCTGCTCATGTCTGAGGCTGAGGAGATGGCCTACCAAGTCCTGCTCATGCCTGAGAGCAAAAAGGTGGCCTACCAAGCCCAACCTGAGGACATTCAAGTGTCCAAAAATGTAATGTTAAAGCTTTACCTCAGACTGTTACAAAGCACTGACTCTAGAGACTCATTTCAAGAACTTTTAACATACTGTAGGTCTCCTTACAGAAAACTTCACCTTACAACAATTATAGCATTTTCTTTGTTTAATAACCGGGCATTTTTAATCCATTTATTATTAGAATCAGATTTCAAGAATCATGTGCTATACAAGTTCATGTACAGTAAATGAGCTGTTACTATAAAAACACTAACATATCAAAAGAAGAATATTAATATAAACCTGTGATGTGCCTTGCAGTCTGTACTAATGACAGAGCAGCTGTTATATCAGCCAATATCAGTCAACATCGTCTGATCAATCAGATCCAGAATTCAACAGCACTGTGTTATAAATCAAACACCCTCATACAATACAACAAAGTTCAAGTAAGCTTTATAAATCACTGTGAAAAGTCTTATTCATGAATCTGGTTCATTCTGAAAGCCAACATGAATGAATTATCTTATCTTAATTAAGAAATGGTATAACTAAACATTACCCCTAACCCTAGCCCATGTAACCTTTTACACAAATTGTTATGATTTTTGCAATGCTGAGGCCATTTTAATTAAAAATGATTTTTTTTTTTTTTTTTTTTTTTTTGCTGTTACCATCAGTTGTCAGTTCGGGATTTCATCAGTGATTGGTCTGAGAACTTGTGACCTGAAGCATTTAGATCATGGCCAAAATTTCAAGTACCAGGTCGAGCAAGAGGAAAGTAACTACAAAAATAAAGAAGAAGTAAAAGAAGAAAAAGAAGAAGAAGAAGAAAAAGTGTACAGTGACGAATAACACTTACAAATTTACCTTGTTGAATTAACATATGTAATTTGGAACTAGCATTGTGTGTTATACTAATATCACTGTTAATTAACTGAACACTAATCATTTCATTTCATTTTGCAATTACCATGGTATAATTATGGGTTTGTTGTTATTTCAATACCTTGTGCTGTATTAACACAGTGTTAATAAGCACACTGTACAAGTTCATTCAGTAAGTTATTTCAACACTGTGTCTATTAATTAAACTCTGTATAAACTAACTGAACATTAATCATTTGGTTTTGCCATTATCTTAGCATGATTTTTTTTGTTCATTGAATACTTAGTGTTGTATTAAAACATTATCAAGTTAATGACCATATTAGTTAGTGAAGTAATGAACATATTGTACGCTCTAAAAAACACTGTGTTAAAAACCCAAATTGGGTTATTTTTAGCCCAACTGCTGATTAAATATAGGACAGAACACGTTTTGGGCATAGGACATAACCCATCAAGTTGGGTTGTTAATTTTAACCCAGCAAATGGACTGTTTTTCAGTCCAAAGGATGGTTACATTTTTACAAAAATACTAGGTTAATTTTATTTCATAAATGGGTTCATATTTTCATGGTTATTTTTACCTTTGAAATTGTCAAATATACCACATTATAAACAAATATATCAACATGGTATCTCCTTTATTTATACACAAGAAGGTGTTCAGAAATATATTGCTAGAGCTGCTAAAGTGGTATTTATATATAGACTTTGAAGTAAATGAGACTTATAAGTCATATATTTAAGACAAACACGTCAGATTTGGATAAAAGTAGACATTTAAAACGTCCAAAAAACTGAGTAACCAATTTACGATCCAGTGTGCATTACAAACAAGTATGCCAAAGCTAACGAAGATAGCATTTAATGTCATGTAAACTGGACTGTTATCACATATTTTTGCTTTTTCTAGTGTACAGTAATGATTTTATGGATAGATATATTGATACGAACCTTATTTCTCCAAATAAATCTAACAGTCTGTCAGTGTGAAAACCCGTACCTCCACTTGAGCTGAATTCAAACAGTCCTCACTGAGTTGATTTGAGCCAAGGAGCTGGGCTGAGGCGTTTGGGTGGGGGAGGGGTGCATTAATTCAACTGTCAATGAAAATAATCTAGCCACTAACCCAGCGGTTGGATTACAAAACACTACCCAAGACTGAGAAAATAACCCAATTAAATGACCCAAAAGGCTCAACCCAGTGTTTGGATAGAAAAAATAACCCAGCATTTTTTTGAGTGTACAATTTATTTCAATATGTTACTTCAACTCTTTAAGGGCGAACTGAACACTAATCATTTTGTTTTTGATTTACTTCTTCTTTTCCTTTTTTTTTTTTTTTTTTTTTTTTTTTTTTTACAATACCAACAGTGTACTAACACCTACAGTGTCAATTAACACTTACAATGTTGCATTAAGACCAACACATTGGATTACAGTGTTGAAATAAAATCTTGCATTGTATTAACAATAATGGTGTATTAACATTTACACTGTAAAGAAACATATTGTAATAAACCTCACAAGTCTGAATGTGCAAGTTCAACACTCCAAAAGGTAACAAAGGGTTATTTCGACTCTGTAAGGACTAACTGAACACTATTTGGTTCTTTTTGCCATTACTTTACTTTAATTTATTTGTTGTTATTTCAGTAGTGTTGCATTAGCACAGTGTGAATTCACTATGCTAGTTCAACACTGTACGTGTTAAACCAACACTGTAAAGACTTTAGTCTAACTGAGTCTATATGTTGTTTCAATACATAGTGTTGTATTAAAACCTACAGGGACAAACAGCACAATGTTACGTTAAGACCAAAGTATTGCAACACAGTGTTGAATTAACACAGATAGTGTTGAAATAACATCTAAATAGTGTTAAATAAACACCTACTGCAGTTCAATCCAGTGTGATATTAAGGGCCAACAGGACATTTTGTTTTGTAATTACTTTAGTTTAATTAAGGTATTTTGTTGTTTAAATAACCAGTGTTTTATTAAACACGTACAATGCCGAATGAACACTGACAATAAGCACAACTAGGATACAAACAAATTAGGAATTTAGCCAATATTTCTCAGAGTTTGTTTGTTTGTTTGTGTAATGAGTGTAAAGCTGATGGAATAGGGGACACTGGAGGATGTCCTTGGGGTTTAGGTTGCTGCTGGATGAAACCTGAAGCGCTGAGTGCGTGCGGCGGCGGGAACGGCGCCTTCTCGCCACTCGACGTCAGTGCGCGAGCGCGGCACGGGGCTTGCGTGTCCCGGTTTGGCTATCTCACATCGACATGGACGCACCGGAAACCACACGGCGCGTTTAGAGTTTATGCAACACATCCTTTTCTTCCTGCATGGATATTTATCCAAGCTGAGGAGCATTTCATCGAGCCTTTTGGGGTTTCCCAGGATCGGGGAGTTAAAAACACGCGCGCTGAAAAGACGAGCTCTGAAACCCGTGCTATAAGTTATTTCTTATGTAAGATGCATGGAATGAGAAGAAAGGAATAAGCAAATGGAAGAACAGTAAGGATAAGGTTTTTTTTTCCCCGTTAAGGAGAGTATACTCGGTTCTTGGGAATACAGTTTTTGCCTGCATAACGCACAAATCATGCAATCTGGAAATGATGTGCTTTACATCAGTATTCTTCATTTATTCTTTCTTTCTTCATTTATTCATTCTTAATTTAATGTATCAATGTGACTGAACCGTAGCCGTGCGCTTTGGATGACTCTGGATGGCTCTGCTGGAAAGCAGAACATTTCAGTGCACAGAGAATAGGAGGAACAATTACGGTGAGTGAAATAATAATAATAATAATAATAATAATAATAATAATAATAATAATAATAATAATAATGGTGGTGATTGATGATGTTGATAACTTTGGCATTAACATGATTTAGGTGGCAAATATTGTTCATTAATTTATAAGAAATTCATTTACACACAGTGACTTTTGATATGCAAGAACATAATTTGGATGCAGCAAGGAAACCAACTGATGTCGCAACATGTCTTCAAACAACATCATGGGAAATAAATGTTTGAGATTTTGGCTGTGAGAATAATAAACCAAACCTCAAGTACAGAACAGGAAGATGCCAATGATCTTATCATCTATCAGGCTCTGCTCTCAGTCTTTCAGTGGGTTCCTGTTTCTTATGATGCATTGACTTCTGGAAGGAAAAAAAACTTGCAGTGATGGATTTGAACTTAACAGTGATTGACAGCGGTTTGTTGGAGAGTGACCAATCAACGCGAGTTCTCACTGGCTGTTTCCTGTCTCTCCTCATTCTTTCCACACTGCTGGGAAACACGCTAGTTTGTGCAGCAGTCACGAAATTCCGTCATCTCCGCTCCAAAGTCACCAACTTCTTTGTCATCTCACTGGCTGTGTCAGATCTATTGGTTGCCATCTTGGTCATGCCTTGGAAGGCTGTAACGGAAATCATTGGCTTCTGGCCTTTTGGATCATTCTGTGACATCTGGGTGGCTTTTGATATCATGTGCTCAACAGCATCCATCCTCAACCTTTGTGTTATCAGTGTAGACCGGTACTGGGCCATTTCCAGTCCATTCCGCTATGAGAGAAAGATGACTCCCAAGGTAGCATTTGTGATGATCAGTACAGCTTGGACGCTGTCTGTGCTCATCTCCTTTATCCCAGTGCAGCTTAACTGGCACAAGGCACAGCCAGTGAGCTTCCCGTTGCAGAATGATTCTCATGGGGCACCTTTAATGGACAACTGTGACTCTAGCCTCAACCGAACCTATGCCATTTCCTCCTCCCTCATCAGCTTCTATATCCCAGTGGCCATCATGATTGTGACCTACACACAGATTTACAGAATAGCTCAGAAGCAGATTAAGAGGATCTCTGCGCTGGAGAGGGCTGCTGAGAGCGCCAAGTTCCGGCACAACAGCATGGGCAGCAACTGCAATATGGACTCTGAGAGCTCCTTTAAAATGTCTTTCAAAAGGGAGACCAAGGTGCTAAAGACCCTGTCGGTTATAATGGGAGTGTTTGTGTGTTGCTGGTTACCCTTCTTTGTCCTTAACTGCATGGTGCCATTTTGCGAGCGTAAGCTTCCATGTATCAGTCCCACCACCTTTGACATCTTCGTGTGGTTTGGATGGGCAAACTCTTCTCTCAACCCCATTATATATGCCTTCAATGCAGACTTTCGCAGAGCTTTTTCCGTTCTCTTGGGCTGCCCTAGGCTTTGCCCAGGTCACAGTGTCATAGAGACACATAGCCTAAATAAAAATTGAAATGACCCTGCTACACGATTTTCTTCCTCCATGGGGTCAGAGGATATTCTTACTATGTGGGGGACCCTGCTCTAAAATACAGCCTATTGCACATTCCCCTGTGCCAGAACAATCATGTGTACAAGAGGGGTGAAGGGATTTGGGATTAAGGCTCTGAGAAGAAAGCCTTACTGCTGTGCTGGGCACCAGTACTGATGTTTCTGTTAAGGGGATAATCTTTTTGACAGGTAATGCTCCTGACTCCAAAGACTGATTGCCTTGAAATCCTGCAGCTATGGACTATTTCAGGCATGA
This sequence comes from Stegophilus panzeri, assembly GCA_024331685.1. Taxonomy (NCBI): domain Eukaryota; kingdom Metazoa; phylum Chordata; class Actinopteri; order Siluriformes; family Trichomycteridae; genus Stegophilus; species Stegophilus panzeri. The sequence goes on from JANDJT010000041.1 coordinate 22,290,072, forward strand.
GCAAATTATACAACTTTAAGGGACTAGGCCTTTAGGAATTTTATATTTCCTTCCCTATGAATATGTTTCACTTGTGGACCTTAAGAACTATAATGAACAAAGAAGAATGTTTATATGGAAAGGAGGTCAAATGTGACTGAAACCTGGATAATGAACAGTCTATATATGAACTGGAATTGAAACTAATGACTTCAGCTGGGCAAACACAGAATACAGTGGGACGTATTTTCTGTAGTGCTCTTCTCTCTGCAGCTCATTTACAGTTTTTAAGCTGGTCTTTCAAAGATAAAGACACATCAGTATAAGGTTACATTTTTGGCATTCACATCAAATTATTTGCTGTTGACAAATGTCTTAAGGTGGATTAGATTTTTTGAGTTCTTGCATAACCAAGTGCAACAAATGTTTGTAGGAAATATATACAGAACAGTATGAAGAAGAGAGGCTAGGGCTGTTTTCTTTCTAGCCCAGACTATAGATACATGCAGCAGACAGAGACAGTCGTGTGAGTTGATTACAAAGAGTGAAACACCCCCTAGATTTGATCTCCATTTGCACTTGACTGACACATCTGCAATACAACATCAGCAGTGATTAATGAAACTTTCAGGAATTCTACATTACGATATTTGGCAGACACCCTTCTCCAAAACAACTTACATTTATCTCATTTATACAACTGAGCAGTTGAGGGATAAGGGCCTTGCTCAAGGGCCCAGCATTGGCAGCTTGGCAGTGCTGGGCTTGAACTCACAACCTTCTGATCATTGGACGTCTTAACCTCTGAGCTACCACTGCCCAATTTGAATCATGAACTCAGCTGCCTATATGTCGTAATAGCATGTATGTAATAGTTTGCCCCACATCATTATTATTATGCCATCAATGAGACCTTGTGCTATAATGCATTACTCAACCCTAATAGTTTCATTGTTGAGCCAATAATAGATATTAGATTGTAACCCTTCCATCTAATATTTCAACCAACCATCACTGCTAGCAAGGAACTGTATTAAATTTATTTCTTGGTCAATAATTGAAACATCAAGATGAATATAACCTGGTTGCAGAAAATAAAAATCTCCCAGATTTCATTACATATCCCTTAAACCTCACTATTCATAAGATGAAGCTTTATATCCGAGCTTGTTCCAAAACAAGTGGGCAGATGGTCAATTATGAGATGGTTGTTCCGTGATTGTCATTATGAATATGTATGCAGTTCACTGGTGCCTGTGCTCCTCTAAACTTGCTTTTTTATTACAAAACTCAGACAGCTAACTACCAAGACAAACAGAACAGATGGCCATTAAATATGAAAGCAGAGGTGGAAATGAACAATGATGAGTGTATGAATGTGTGATGGGTTCATTGTTATTATGACCACTACTGTATTCAGAAGATGCCTATGCTGCTCAAGGATATTCTACCTTCATCTCAATAGTAAACAGCATCCATAGCTATATGAATTAATGTGTGTTATGTGCAGTTCTACAATGTGGCTATATTGCTAAAGTGCTTTGGGAACAAGAACTGACAGTGTTTACGGGAAATGGTGGTTGAATTTTAGGAGTGCACAAAAGTTGACCTCAGTTCCTTCATTGTTTAGGAGTGAGAATATGATGTTAGAGGTGTGCTTAGAGTATCAAAGTGTTTACAGAATGGAAGATGAGTCACTCCCTCTATAAGGCCCTGTTTACACTAGTGCATTTTTGTTTTAAATTGAAAACGATCCTCGTCCACACTGGCGTTTCCGCTGTGTTTCAGAAACGATCTCCGTCCACACTACACGACCGACTACGCACGTCACATGACCATTCATGCACACTGGGCATGCGCGTACAAGTATAAACAGGAAGTTGGTTGCTAGTCACCGGCAGGCACAACAATGAGCATGATTGCCGGTGTTGCATGTAGGGCTTACGCCGCTGGAAATGAGATTTGTTGGCGATTGCTCTAATCATAGCTCGCCTCTTGCGCATGTAGGCAGCTGCAGTATTATAAAATACAGAATTTAACTGCACAATGGCTGCTAAGAATGACAACAAAGCCAGCAAAGTTTGCGGTTCAGTCTCCGTGTTGTTGTGTTTACGATCCAGGTAGCGTAACGGTCATATGGTAGGGGCTTGACGAATCAGGGAAGGATATTCAATGATCCGGGAGACCCAATCAGGGGGTGAATGTAGGCGGAGCCACGCCTTCATTTTCTAAAGTCTTTGTTTTGGTCTGTTTACACTGAAACGCGAGCCCGGAGTTTTCAAACTAAAGCAGGGTCTTCTGGGTTTCCAAAAGTCTCTGTTTTCGAGGGTGGAAAACGCCGGAGTAGTGTAGACGGCAGGTGTAACCGTAGCAACAGTTATGCGTTTTAAAACGAAAACACACTAGTCTAAACAGGGCCTTAGTCTTTGGTGTTTAACTCATGATAGAATGCCAGTAATGAACTTGATGCTTATCCATCAAGAACACTTTAGTACACAAATTAGCAAAACAAATTCCTGTAATTTGAAGCAGTAAAATAAGAACAAGTTATCAACATGTTTCATCATCTTACTGTATCACTGTTGAAAATGGTAAAAGTGGTGTATATTCACTACGGCTGCTGGAGATCACTCTAGGTGATTTAGCTATCACGATAAATGTACTATTATGCTGTATGTAATATGAGACATTAAGTTAAAAAGCTACTAAATTCATTGTGATGTACAAGTAGTTTTATCTCAGCCTGCGCTTTGATCAAAGCTGGACTTCGTCAATACTGTTCAGTGAGTAGAAAGACCCAGATTAATTAAGTGGTAATGGTATCTGCAACCGCAGTGTCAGAAACTTTCCCCGACTTTTGCTGAATAAAAGTTTATGTTTTATTGCCATACATTTCCTGTCTCGTCTTTATCTCAGTGATGCGAGCTTCCCCTGTCAATGCCACACTATTTGCTGTTCGGAGAGGCCCAGAAACAAGTGCCGGCTGCATGTCACACTCTCTCTTGTCCTCGGTGCGGTGAAATGTGAACGGGAAACAATAGCAGACAGGAGAAACTGGGCCTTGGCATCCTTTACGATTTCATTAGTTTCTACAGCGCCGTGTGACAGAGCACTACTGACATAAATACAGATAATAAGCTCAAGCCCAACTGGAGGAACTCCAGTGTCAGGCAGATTTTTTTGCACAGCCAGCCTTTGTGACTATGTGTTAAATTCGACCGTACGCAGTAGGGCCTTCCACGCTGTCATTAGTGGTCAGACTCATATTGAAAGCTCTCATGTCAGACACAGTGGGCAGCATATTGAGTGACTCATTAAAGACTAGACATAGAGTGAAGCACCAATATCACAGCATGTGAGTCACCGTAGTAATCCAATGCTGTGTTTGGCATCGACGCCACTCTTACAAGCCCAGGTAGCAATGGAAACACTTACTATAATTACCTTGCTCAAGTTCATTAGTATTTCATGACATGCTCAGTAGGGAGCATAGTCAACGCAGTGATACACAAACAACAACAGGGTGTAAATTTAATTTTAGCTCATTGAAGGTTGGCACCCTAATACCTCATGTTGTGGATGTTCTTACAGCAAGATTAGATTAGCGAATGCAATACAATAAAACAGTGTGACATAATGACAGTGTTTCCTGTATGCCTTTTTCAGCACATCTAAATTAGCATAACATTCAAATCTACATTTTTATGTTTTCAATATATAACCAAGTCACACAGGGGTGAGAAAGTGGTGTTCTTTATTTAGAGCTAGTCTCCTACAATATAAGCGACTCTGTACATGATCACTGGATGTCAAGGACACTGAGTAGCTTTAGGGAGTTTTATGCTTGTAAGTGAGTGTGTGTGAGAGAGAGAGAGAGAGAGAGAGAGATGCTCAACCTGTCTATTAGAGGTATTTCTCCAACTTTCATTTTGGACAAAATGCTGCAGAGCCTGTAACACCAGGAAAGTCCAGCAGCACTGAGGAATTAATATGGAGGAGTCTGAACATGACAGGGTTCTTCTTTCCTGGTTCTCATGGTTAATGCAAAGTCAGAATGTAATAATGAAGCCTGGGAAGTGCAATCAAGTGCTTACATAAATCATATTCACTCTTGTTTTAAAAATGAATAAATCTAAATTGATATTGTAATGCTCCCAGAACTCATGCATTTGCAATGGATCGTATGACATAGCTGTAACAGAGTAATGAGAAGAGCACAGGGATCTGCAGCACACACAGAGGGAAACGTGTCAGCTCATACACATGTTGACTGACACTGATGCATTTTTCCCATCCCTGTGGCTGAACGTGTCTGGGTGTCTCAATCTAGCCAATGATCAGGGTCTTTGTTTTTCCACAGTGGATTCATTTGAGCCTCACCAGGATCGATGGGATTGTTAAACCTGCTAGAATAAGCATCACTCCACTCGCTGTGTCTGCTGTTCCTGCTTTCTCTGGCCTCTATTTGTAATTTGTCTCAACAAGCCAATTTAATATTCTGCTTAGTCATCATATTATTAAAACTAACAAGGTCAAGTGATTTCACTGGATTTTACAAAAGTAAACTTGTAAGAGAATTCTTGGCCTGCAAACTTAACACTTCCACCTAAACTTAAGCACTAGCAAATTTTCAGAGAAGCACCAAACACTTCATAAACATCCGTCCTGTATCAGTAAGAAGTGCATCCCAGACTTATAATGTTTGCTTTTATCTCAACCATGGAAAAAAAAGGTTAGTGAATGTCTGTTTCTTATATATCTTATATTTCCAAATATACAGGACATTTTGATCAAAAGGCTTTCATAACTTGTGCAAGCATAGTGCTTGTGATGCAGCAGGAGGTGAATCTAGTTGATAAAGCGTATGTGGTGAAAAATGATCAGTGATACTGATATGATGCAACCATGTTTAACTGCAAGAACAAACGTATGTAAAGGTTTAGGCTACAGCCATCACACGATAATCTTCAAGTCACCAGTTTAAACATTATCTAGAGTCCTTCACTTCAGTATGACTTTACACAGCTCATGGTTAATTATATTTTATTATTATTATGTAGACTATCAAACCTTTAACTTACTCATTCTTCAGCTTTCCAATCACACCCCATTGCGATAGAAACAAATCCCATTAACATATTATGATTTTTTTTCAGATTTAAAGCTAAACGCAGCCTGCCTAGCCTCAAAACATTTTCTTTTTAGATCTTTTAAATATCCTAGTATTGATGGATCACAGGAGAAATAACTCTTTTAAATACCCTGTATACTTCGAATAGTAATAAAAACTGCACACAATCATATGTCTTCAAAAGTCAAAAAAACTCCATTCTCAGATACCCTTAGGACTAAGCCCACCAAACACTCAGTATTTTTCAGAACCATTAAACAAATGAATGCTTCTGTTATTCTGGCCTTTCCAATACTCCCACAACAAATAAATCCAATTCCCCCAGTACTCAGAACTCCCAGCCTAAATAACCCTGAACCAACCTCTGTACCTAGAACTGCTGTTACACCTTACACTGTCTCTCTTCATTGGTATACCCCTAATCCTCAAATTACCCAAGAAGCCTCAAAGTTCCAGTTCATATACTACACTCTATTGATCCAATTAGCCTTCAGAATTACTTTACAGTTCAAATTACTTTTACACCTCAAGTTTATTTAGCACGTCAAATAAAGGTTCCTTCAAAAACTTTCAATTTGATTTTCTTCCCCAAGAACTGGTGCCTGTGCAAGTCATTACCCAACCTCATTATGCATGGAAATGAGCAGGGTGCACCATGCGGCTTGCAATAACACAACTCCCTGCAAAGATAAATCAAAGCAGCCATCAGACAAACTTCCCCATTAATCCTCTCTGATCCACATGGTCCATTCACATGTCAGGCCTAAATGCTACATCTGCCTTGTGTCTTCCACAAATCCAAAGCGGCCGCATGGTGATACTTAATAGGGATGAATATTTTCCTATTGAAAAATGAAAACATGCATGAGCTGGTTTACTGCGATTACACAAATTGAGTGAGGGCTGTATAAATAGAAGCAACAGTGGTTCATATTGAGCCGGTAAATCATATAAACACGCAACAGTTAAGATTCATGTGAACATAATGAACACAATCTCACAAATCTTATTTTTATTAATCTAATGCCGTGCTTGTCAATCATGCTTAGGATTAAATATAAAACCGAGACTTGCTATTAGCATTTTGATGGCCTAAATAGGTTCACAATTCCCCATATTAAAAATGTCCCACTGAACCTGTTATTGCCGTTCAGATCACTTCCATGTGCAGGGCGATAAATGTAGGATTTAGCTGATGAATAATAATCATAATGCAGATTAGACGTGGATGGATTGGCATTTGAAGGACGGTGCGAAGGGAAGCCATGTCATTTTTGAATGGATGAAATGCTAATGCAGCACCCTTTGGGCATGCTCCTGAAGTGCTGCCTGTCCAATCTGACTCATCTCATCACATCAGTGCCATTTGCAGACAGATGCCCTCTATCATCAGAACAAGCAAGCAGCATCAAGGGAGAGGGACCAGAGCCAGAGACCAGAGCAGGAGCGCGAGAGAGAACTGTCTTTACTCCTACCAAACACCCTGAGTTCTCTCTCCCTAACTACAACCCCACATCCCACTGCTATATTCCTATTGGTCTTATGGTTACTTTTTTGATTCAACTGTTCTTGTTAGTATTCTTACGATTATTATTAATTGAATTAACAAAAAGCACAAATAATAATGGGTCCTAGAATCCAGACACATATACATTTTTCTAGGACACAATTTAGGACAAACTTCTAATGGTTCTACAGTGGACTGTGCCAATTCCCAGACAGGCAGCTGTTACTTCAGGTGCCAGTTGGACACATTTCAAAAAGTGTGAAAAGTGACCGAATGTGTCCAGAACTCCTGCTGCCTGTGACATTCAGAGCTCCAAGAAGGATGTGCAACTCTCAAATAATGAAGGGCTTACTTCAGAGGGCACCTGAGCACTAAAACACTGCTGTGTGAATCACTTATAGGACAATATGGAAGAAAAACTTTTTTTTTTTTTTTTTTTTTTAAAAAGAAGAAAAAAAAAGGCTCAAGTTAAAGCCCAAACCACGTCCTAAAGAATTAATTGCCATCAGAATATCGAGGATGCTGAATATACAAATCTCCAAGTTGTCCTCCACCTCTAAGAATGTAAATTATGAGTAATTTTCAGAGTCAGCCCTTGAAGTGTTATTTCTAAGTTACAAATGAAAACAAAACAACAACAACAACAAAAAAAACAAGATTATAACATTATGGGTCATGTGGTCAACGCTACAATTTGAGTTGAATTCCTTTTGTTTTTTTTTTTGTTTTTTTTACTTCAATGTGCATGAGACATATTGGGGACCTGATTACTTAGCAACAAACATCCACTGCAGAACCAAGCTGTGCAAACATTTCAGTGTTTGAAAACCAGCCTTGAATTATGTTACAAAGACCCTTTGTAAGGAGGTCTCAAAAAATTCTATAACTACAAAGAAGGCAGTAAACAGCAGGCTAAATCTAGCACCACAATGCCCTCTGGGAGCTCGCCGGCCCCCACTGCACGACAGACAGGTAACAAAAATAATAATAATAATCATTATCATAAAGCTCTGCCAAAAGCACTGCTGAGAATTTTCAGAGAACTGGTACATGCTGTGTAATCTAAAACCATTTTCCAAAATACTGCTACACCATCCAAGACTGTACAGCTGATTGTTTCCCATGCAAAAATCCATTTTTAGAAAGCAATTTGGGTAAACAACTCTGATGAAGATAATAATAATTTTCAGCAAAATGGAGGCTGCCATGACAAATACTGCACTTGCATTAAATATAAACCAGTACTAGACCATGCCTATGTAGTAGTAGTAGTAGTAGTAGTAGTAGTAATAATAATAATAATAATAATAATAATAATAATAATAATAATTTTCTCATTCATTAGTCTTCAGTAAGTGCTTTACAAACTTATTGTTTACTAAACAAAAGATATTGTTTGGCTCAGTATTACTATAGGCTCCGAATCCACCTCAACCCTGATCAAGATAAAGAGGATACTGAAGATGAATGAATAAATATGAAAAATGCTAATCAAATTGGAGCTACATTATCATCCAAAATAATTCCTCCACAATTTAAGCTATGCATCGTAACTGAGTCTAACGCTTCTGCAGACTGATATGAAACTTCGTTTGTCCATTTTTATCAATAACAGTGTGTAATATCGTCTCAGAAACAATACTGTTTGAGATGAGTGTGTAATGCTTTATGACTGTGCCTTGGGCCCTGTTTACACTAGTGTGTTTTAGTTATAAAACGGCGTTTTCAATCGAAAATGATCCTCGTCCACACTGGCGTTTCCGCTGTGTTTCAGAAACGATCTCCGTCCACACTACACGACCGAATACGCACGTCACATGACCATTCATGCACACTGGGCATGCGTGTACAAGTATAAACAGGAAGTTGGTTGCTAGTTACCAGCAGGCCCAACAATGAGCATGATTGCCGGTGTTGCATGTAGGGCTTACGCCGCTTGAAATGAGATTTGTTGCCTATTTCTCTAATCGTAGCTCGCCTCTTGCGCATGTAGGCAGCTGCAGTATTATAAAATACAGAATTTAACTGCACAATGGCTGCTAAGAATGACAACAAAGCCAGCAAAGCTTGCGGTTCAGTCTCTGTGTTGTTGTGTTTACGATCAAGGTACTGTAACGGTCATATGGTAGGGGCTTGATGAATCAGGGAAGGATATTCAATGATCCAGAAGACCCAATCAGGGGGCGAATGGGGGCGAAGCCATACCTTCGTTTTCAAAAGTCTTCGTTTTGGTCTGTTTACACTGAAACGCAAGCCCGGAGAACTAAAACGGGATCTTTGGCGTTTCCAAAGTCTCAGTTTACGAGGGTGGAAAACGCCGGAATAGTGTAGAAGACAGGCGTAACCGTAGCAACAATTATGCGTTTTAAAACGAAAACGCCCTAGTGTAAACAGGTCCTTGCATGATGCCAATAGTCACCAATCATGCCTTGACTGACTATGTTAAAAATTACAAAAATTTCACTCTAAAGTGTTAGCTCAAGTTATGTTCTAAAGAGTAAATAATAATTATTGGAACGACTGCTTCATTTACAAAGTATGTCAAACATTTGAATGCAAAATGTCTGACTGGTCATGGAAACAGAATTATAAATGTAAATATTGCCGTCTGTTTTATAGCTGCTATTTTAAAATGCAAGACTGATTAAGCAACCTTATAAGGATTGTTTTCCCCCTGAAATAGAGCCTTAAAATTTTAATGCTTTGTGTCAGATGCACTTAATTTTTTTGAAGTTGTCCTGTTCAGTTACGATGAAAAAGCCACTATAACAGATTTGAGGCGAGGATGTACAATGGCACAATGTAGGCCACAGCGGCAAGCATTCCCAGGAGGCCATTCAAGAGAAAGGCAAATATGTCTGTTTTTAAAGCACTGCAGTGTGTACTTATGTAACAACTGACCTTAGTGTGTTTGCAGAGTTTGGAGCAATCTGCTGCACATTTTTACTGTTGCTACTCCTTTTATCTGTCTGATCAGTCGAACAATTCCAATTCAAGGAACTGAGAGTTCAGCAAACATCATAAACCCCCGTAAGACCCGCATTCCACCCAGCAGTGCCTTAACCTGTGACCTAGAGAATCTCCCAGAGAGTTCACACACATTACATTTATCACAGTTGTGTAATCACACTGTCTGAGCACAGAGGACACAACCCAACACTATTTTGTTAGAACAACCTTAAAGCATGCAAACAAGGACACATCCTAAGAGGGCAAGGTTTTGTATACTTTATGTCTCTCTAAAAATAGGCCCATACAAAAGCACTTCTCTCTTTTCAGTGCGGCAACAGCGTGACCCAATTCTATAGACGGCTCGCTCCCAGCAGGATTGGGGAAGTTAAGGTGAAGCACAATTCATGGGTGAAGGCATCTAATGTGACTTTATTTTTAGACTGCTACATATGAGAACATTCACAGCCTGGGGAATAAAGTCACTGGAGTGTAAAGCCTGGTTTGGCAAAACAACATGCACTTCCACGGCTACACGAATGGACTCCAGAGTCCATGATGGAGAGACGCTGGGAACACGATATAACATTCTCCGACAGTAATGGCCAAAAGGATTGTGGGTAGGGGGATGGAGGAGGTTTAACTACGATCTATGATTCACAAGCATACTTATAAATGCAGTTTTTATTTTTAATGTATTGGTAGACGTATAATAATCATACAGTTTCAAAGAAATCTTATTCACAACACTGTCATTGGAAACAGTTGTGTTGTGTTTCTGTGTTAGCATTTTTACGGCCTGGAATTTGGCTCCTTGCCCCAGACAGACAAAAACAGCTTAGCTCCACCCCCTTTTTCCTAAACTCCCTATTAACAAACAGTTTTAATGAATGGATGGGGTTGGTTGGGAGTAAAGGGAAGCGGTTGTATCCTCTGTACATATCAAAAACCAAATGCATCTGAAACAAAAAATTAGTTAGTCCTGCCAGACTGGCAAATCCTAGTAAATGGCTGCAAATGCTAGAAGACTGGCAAATGCTACAGGTCGATGTCTGCCTTGCAAGACTATTAAGCAAATGAAGGTAGGTAAATTAAATTTTGTTTTTCAATTAAAAAAAATACAATAAATACATTGGACAAGGAATATGTGGTATCCATTGACTGTACAGGACAAATGGAGCATCATGTAGATGAGCTTGGTATTATAATAAGCTATAGCTAAGCAAAATTCTACAAATTGTATATTTTGTCATACTAATGTAACAGGTATAACTGTAAATGGTATATACCAGTGGTTTTCAATCCTGGTCCTGGGGACCCACTGCTCTGCTCATTTTGTACATCTCCTTTATTTAACACACCTGATTCAGATCATCAGCTCATTAGGAGAGAAATTCATGAACTGAGCCGAGTGTGTCAGATATGAGAGACATACAAAATGTGCAGTGCCCCAGGACCAGGATTGAAAACCACTAGTATATACTATTTCAGATTGCCTTATTATCAAAGTAAATATTTAACAGCTGCCATGACAGTTTCTCTCATGACTGAGGATAAGAATAGCGGTTACATCCTCTGTACAATACATAGAATGGTGAACACACATCACAAGCTGCTAGCACACATCTAAAAACACCTGATGTGGGGAAGATCTTACAGGAAAATTGCTTCTTCTGAACCTCATTTACCAGCTCTTGGGAGAGCACATAAAGCAGGCTCTGTTTCATCAAAAAACACACACCTGCTCCTATGCTTTGAAGACATGAGAAAAAATGAGATGGGATTTACCAAAGTGATACGCTCAGTAACAAAAGACTGTATTGTTGTATACTGTGCTGAGGGAAAGCACTGTCCTCTCTCCTGTTGTTTCTGTTCTTTTGCACAGTGCATCATGACACAGTCAAATGTGCAGTATGAGAAACAGATTTATGTGCTTGCTCAGCCCTTTGCTGGTGCTGTTCTAGGTCAGGTTTGAACCTCATTGGTGCAAAAAGAAAGCAAAAGTGACAATTGACAAATACACATGCCGTTCTCTATAATATTTATATCCACACTGCACCTGCATATCTACCTTGCTGATGCAATTTCCTTGCACCCCGAATACACCTGATCCTGCTAATCAAGGTGCTCAGGAACACCTAGCATGTTAGATTATATTCATGACTAAATCCAGCAAGGATTTAATAATGCAAAGAGGGTAGCTCCAGAACAGAAGAATTTTTGGTTGGTTTATTAACTGTGGGCACAGATTTAACAAATATAATAATTAATTTGCTTATTTTATCATCATTAGTAGCTGCTTTATCCTAGTCAGGAACATGGAGTCATCCTGGGACCACTGGGCATGAGCAGGAACACACTCTGGGATGGGATACCTATCCATTGCAGGGCAACACGCACACACCCTCCCTCCCTCCCTCCCTCTCGCTCTCTCTCTCTCTCTCTCTCTCTCTCTCTCTCTCCTAAGGACAATTTAGGGTAGCCAATTCGCCTACCTGCATGTTTTGGGGAGGCGACAGGAACCCAGATGGAAACCCACATGGGGATGGGAAGAAACTGTGAAACTACACATAGATAACCTGTAACCTGATGATGATGATAATAATAATAATAATTTACTTTTAATTATAACTTTAAAAAAGACTGTGAGTTACATTTAGCAAAACATGTAAGTATAATGCAGGCATACCCTTGCAGATAATAATAACAACACAACATCATTAAAGAGTTGCTCTGAAAAAAATATTTACCATCTTAAAACTGTTGAGACTTGACACATTATTGGCAGAATATTCCATATCCCAAGAAATATTTCTCAGCCATGCTGCAGAGCTGCAGGAGGATAGGGGAGCCAGCTAACTGAACAGACTGGGCTTGCCTGTAGGACTTGACTAGGTCATAAGGGCAGAAAGGGGCTGGGTCATGATCTGCTTTAGAGGCAAAAATGAGAATATTTATAGCAATATGTGTATAAACAGGAAGCCAGTGCTGTGCATAGTACACGAAAAAAATAGTCTGATGCAATAAGGTTCTTGTAAACATATGAATTAGTCATTACAGAACGCTTTCAGAATTCGGCAATTAAATAAAAGGGTCTAAACATAGAAATATTACAAGAATGATAAAATATATATTTGCAATATTGTAAAATGTCACTTGTGTTTTCCATCCATCCATTTTCTGTACCACTTATCCCAGACAGGGTCACGGGGAAGCTAGAGAGTATCCCAAGGGGCTCAGGGCACTAGGTGGGGGACACCCTGGGCGGGGTGCCAACCCACTGCAGGGCACAATCACGCACACAATCACACCACGGACAATTTGGAAATTCCAATCAGCCTACAAAGCATGTCTTTAGACTGCGGAGGAAACCCCCAAAGCACAGGAAGATGGGAATCAAATCCCCAACCCTGAAGGTGCAAGGAAAACATGCTAACCACTAAGCCACTGCGGCCCCCCTACTTGTGTTTTGAAAATCCTAAAATTCTACATTGCCTGATGTGATGGGACAAGAAAAAAAGTTTTCATTAAACAACACAGAAGTGCCTACACTTTTACCCTCATCAATAAATCTTAGAGTAACATTCATAAAGAATCATAATTGGCACTAAAATTTCCTAACTCAGTGTTTCATCTTAAAACCAATTCACAAAACTGTTTGACTAAGCTTTTACTAAGGAGTTACTCAACTAAGAGTAAGGGTAGAGTTGACCACATTGCTACAGATAATGTAATGTCTAATAAATTAACGTTGACAGTGATTAGCTGATGTGGTAGCGGCCTGCACTATAAACTCATAAACAAAAGCCCAATGCACGTCATAAATAACACAATGAAAAATGTATAGCGTTGCTGATTTCATAGATAAAAAACATCTAAACGCTCATTTAGTCTATATATATTCATTTGCATTTTAATGTACATTCAATAAAATTAGCAATTTTAGCAAGTTTGTAGTTAATAGACAACTAAAAGAAAATCGAGATGACATGTCAGCATTTGGATTTTTGTTTTTCTGTAGTAGGACATCAACAACGCCCTCATCTTATTTTATTCTCATTGTAATGTGAAATCAGGCAATGGATTTTGATTTATCGGGTTTACCCGTACATGTTCAATTTAGTTGAGTAATTTAGTAATTTAATTTAGTTTATATACTCTTGGAAACAGGAAGTAAAATCAGGAAGCCCACCAGCAAGGAAGTGCTGTTCAATATTCAGGAGACTGAGACATCTGGTAGCTGGGAGGGTTACTGCAATGAGCTGGTGTGACATTAACATTAACATGGCCTTTATTTTGTTTAAGAGGTTCTCCTAAATTGGCCAGTTAAGATCTACTTTTATTCTTTAGATTCTTTTTCAACACAAATTCTACTAGTATACAAATTGGAAACAGCTGCAGCCCTGAAAGTGCCCAACCCCTTGCCTTAGTTACCAGATGTTGCACAGTCAGCATTTGTATATTGAAACTTAGTAGGCTATTACATTTAATGATGCAATAACATCACTGGTCTGTCACTGGTTTAATACTAATTCATATTTTTTCAATGAGGCCTTCATCTTCTGTTTCTTAAAGTAATAGCCACCATTTTAGTGACAGTAAAGCCTACTTGATTGACTGACTGTATTCTAACTCTATCTAGTGCCTGCACTCTTTAAAAAGGAACGTGGTTTATAAAGTCTAGGTTGACCTAAATATGTGGATAAAATGTCAGATGACTATCAAAGATAACTCCAAGATTACATCCTTAAGCAAGGGGAATATCTGGGTGCTATCAGAAGGGAAAGTAAAGTAGCTTAAATTCACTGTTATCTTTATGCAGTTTAGTTGAAAAACATAGTGCTTACACTTAGCATATTTGGCTGACACTTTTATCCAAAGAGACTTACACCTGAAACATACAACTGAGAAATTGAGAATTAAGAGCCTTGCTCAAAGGCCCAACAGTGGCAGCTTGGTGGTGCGACCTTATGACCTTCCAATCAGTAGCTCAATTCCTTAACCACAGAGCTATCATGACTTTGCGTCCATGGCTTGGAGAAAACTGTTGAGAACATTAGTGGTGGGCGTAAAATTTTTTTGCATCTGTATAGGTTAGAGAATCGTCTGCATAGTAACCCAAGCCATACTTCCTGATGAGGTACAAGAACAGCATCATATATTTGCTATAGGATGGGTCTTAGGACTGGTCCCTAAGGAATACCTTGGACCGCTGAAGCAGTGCAAGATTAATTATGTCCCATAAGGACACATAGTCATTCAGATTAAACCAATGATGTACAGTACCAGATGAACCATTCTATATCATTCAGCCAACAGTGAGGTTGAGCAACACAAGTATTTCAATTGAGAGTCACATGATGTTCTATGGCGTAAAGCTCATATCTTTTCCCAGTCGATAAGTATGATCTTAAATCTCTTTTGTAGACTTTTTCAAAAATACAGGCACACAATTTTTTTTTTTTTTTGTATTTTTACAGACTATAAATAGAGTAGAGAGATAACATCAACATGAGTCACCACATAAAGGCTTTCCTTTAACCAAGTGTGACAAATTCCCATCAACAGATGTGCAGAAATTTAATCAGCACATTTCCATTTTGCGTAAACACATTTCTTCAAAGCTTAGCGAAGAGAAAAGCCGAGTGCGATTGTGAGTGCATTTGTGTGTGCATTCTTTCATCCGCACAAAGGTTTGGCTTTCTGCTCGGCTGAGCTCAGAAATGACTGAGCCACCGGTGATGTTGGCAGGTATGTATGGAGAGTGGTGCAGCAACCTTCTCCCCGACCCTATCAGAGCCATTGTGCTCTTTGTCAATCAGCTGTGCACTCCTCTGAACAATTATGCAGCCTTGTCCTCCCCTCATTTATTCTGACTAAAAACACACAAAGAATAATGTGTAGGTGGCACGCTTAGATCATGTGACGTATCTACAATAGAAATGATGGTTTAAATAGCATATCAAGTCATTTAAAAACAAACTAGTTAAAATCATTTAGAGAGCGTATAAATAATACAATAATTACAAGTGCAATAATACACACTGTATTATTGCACATGGCAAATAAAGGTTCTTGTAATTGTTCAGCTTTAATAGTACTGATTTTATTCAATAACACTCATCTTAACACAGACTTATGTTAATTGAAAACAACTGAGTCAGCATGATGATTATTTGTAAACCTATATGTTCATTTAACATATATGGAAGGAGTTTCTAGTGTCAGCTCTTTGTCATTTCCGCTATAAGTAAGTGATAGGTAAATGTAACTATAAATGGATAAAATATGCAATGGTTTCATTAATAAAATAATTAATTCCCATGGAATAAAACACCATAGGAATTCTGGAAAATAATCAGAGTGTCAGGGTGGTAACAGTTATATATTTACAAACACACACACACACACACACACATATACACACACACACACACACACACACACACACACACACACACACACACACCAATAAAGCAGACACCATCCTACAGGAAAACAGGCACAAATGGTCATATAACCACACGCAGGTTGTGAAAACACCCATAATATCCGATAACATAATAAAGGTGCACACCATCTTCAAAACACATTCGGTATGGACAAGTGGAAATGTAAAAGCTCACAAAAGAGGAACATTACTGTAACTGTTGAGTTGGTATTTGAACATGAAGGAAAAAATAGTTTCTGTAGGGAATTCACCAAACGCCACCGTATCACCTACAAGCATGCTATGTCGGTTATGGGGTTTTACAGACTCACATAAATCCTTTCTCTTTCTCTCTCTTTCTCTCTCTCTCTCTCTCTCTCTCTCTCTCTCTCTCACACACACACACACACACAAACACACACACACACACACACACACCACGTTAGAACGAGACTTAACCAAGAGCACCACCTACAGCAGCCTGCATTTATCAACCACCTGATTGAGAAATTTCTCCCATTGGTGTTCCTAGACACATTTCAAAGAATATTGTATACACTATATCTGTGGGAAAAAGGTTAATTTATAAAAAAATAAATAAAAAAATGTGTGTATACATCATGAAAATAGCACTATGAAGGCACATCTCAGCACCTGCTCTAGGCTGTGGATTGTAAATGCAGGCTGCTGTAGATGGCGCTCTTGCCTATATGGCCAACAATATACACATGACAAATACACGTGACTGGAATATGCTGTGTGTGGCATTTATTTTGCTGGCATGATTCAATTTTCCCCTTAGAGTGAAGTCTCAATGCAAAACAATACAAAGTTCTTCTGACTGATAACCTTTATCCTGTAAGGAAACTTCACTGTCAACACCCCACAACAGCCCAACTGAACATCTACTGTATGGGAGATTTGAAACAGTGCTCCTTAGAACCATCATTAAAACACCAACTGAGGGAATATGTTTTGGAAGAACCATGCATATCCATAGAGAACAGCTCCAGAGACTTGCTGAATCAATAGCAAGGTGCACTGAAGATGTTCTGGTGGCCCAACACCTTCCTAACACACATATGCTTCTTTAATTTGCCACCAAATTGTATATCTAGGAAATTCAGAAGAAAAAAAAATAACAAAAGAGGAAACTGCTGTTGATATACCAAACTGAACTTAGGTATTTGGGGAAAATTTATTTAGCATCACAGGAAGCATGCCCATTTACTAATAGCTGGTTTTTATTCTATTGATGCTTGGAAACGTTGCCTTTTGAACACAAACTCAGACTAGTTTAACCATAAATAGGCTCGCAAGCCTAAAATCATCTGTAATTTGTGCGCATTAAAGGCCTATATCTGGATTAGCATAAAGTATCTTGCCACCTTTGTGGACCTCCCAGGTTTGAAGCGTTTCAAAGCTTAGCACTAAGTAGAGTGAGCAGTCAAGCAAACTTGGCACAGAGATTGTGGATTTTCAACCCAAAGGAGTGAAGCTAATCTCTGGAGCCGAAAGGCAATTTTGCACCTCGAAAACATTCTGCTATCAAACTAATGCCAGAGCTTGTTTTCAAAACAAAGGGAAGGAAATGGACTGTGAAATCGCTCGTAATTGTAACATGGCTCCACAGGACAGAGAGGCAGTCAGAGAGAGCCAGTAAATCCCACAGTTAAGTGAGAGAGTGAAGGCCAATCTCAAAATGTGTTCTGGTCCTTATCACCGAGCACAGTACATACACATGATTTCACAGTGGTTAAACTAAAATTGGAGGTCAAGCACAATTAAGTAAGGGTCTGGTTGACATGGAGAACAGCATTTAAGATCATATAAGGCTGATAAATCAAATCTCAGATCTGGAAAGTTTTAGCAGCGGGAAGATATATGAGTTGAGAGTCAAGGATCTGTGAAGAACAAGTACCAGTGTTTACTTTGTAGACTAAAAGGCACAGGTTCCCAACCCTGGTCCTGGAGTACCCCCCTGTCCTGCATATTTTAGCATTTTCCCTGCTTTAACACACCCACTTAAACTCAGGAAAGGCTGTTAATTAGCTGATCAGTTAAGGCCCTGTTTACACTAGAGCGTTTTCGTTTTAAAACGGCATTTTAAATTGAAAACGATCCTCGTCCACACTGGCGTTTCCGCTGTGTTTCAAAAACAATCTCCGTCAACACTACACGCCCGCATATGCATGTCACATGACCATTCATGCACACTGGGCATGCGCATACAAGTATAAACAGGAAATTGGTTGCTAGTCCAAACCAGTGTTCCATGTAGGGGCTTACGCCGCTGGAAATGAGATTTGTTGCCAATTTCTCTAATCACAGCTCGCCTCTTGCACATATAGGCAGATGCAGTATTATAAAATACAGAATTTAACTGCACAATGGCTGCTAAGAATGACAACAAAGGCAGCAAAGCTTGCGGTTCAGTCTCCATGTTGTTGTGTAAACGATCAAGGTAGCATAACGGTCATATGGTAGGGGCTTGATGAATCATATGCAATGATCCAGAAGACCCAATCAGGGGGCGAATGTGGGTGAAGCCACGCCTTCGTTTTCAAAAGTCTTCGTTTTGGTCTGTTTACACTGAAATGCAAGCCCGGAGTTTTCAAACTAAAACAGGGTCTTTTGCGTTTCCAAAAGTCTCAGTTTTCGAGGGTGGAAAACGCCGGAGTAGTGTAGACGACAGGCGTAACCGTAGCAACAGTTACGCATTTTAAAACGGAAACACACTAGTGTAAACAGGGCCTAAATGTGCTGGGAGCAGATAAAACACTCAAATGTACAGGACAGGGAGTACTCCAGGAACAGGGTTGGGATGCTATGCCTTAGGGGATGGCATGGTTGCTCAGTGGGTAGCGTTGCTGCCTCGCAGCTCCAGGATCCCTGGTTTGATCCTGAGCTGTCTGTGTGGAGTTTCTGAGCATGCTCTCCCCTTATGCATCAGGGTTTCCTATGCGTTCTCTGGTTTCCTCCCACTTCTCGCAGACATGATGGAGCAGGTAAAGCTATGGCAAATTGACTGGTGTCCCACCCAGGGTGTATTCCCACCTCATGCTCAGTGTTCCGAGGCTCTGGACCCACACAACCATAGCCAAGGTTACTGTAACAGCGGTTACTGAAAGTGAACAAGTTTTTCTTTAGGACTCTACATGTCTGCACGATGGAGCAGAAATAAGACATATATTACCATTCTGACAGTCCAGATTATCGGATGGCTTGATTATTGGAAGTGCTCTGTGTTAAGACAGATGTTTTGTTTTTAAGACACTTATATAAACAATGATAATTGTAAACACCGACATTTACTATAAGAGCAGTGGTGCACTACACACCATCTACTTTACTATAGCTTAAACAAGTGACATCGACAGTAAGTGTTTAGAGACGGAACAAGGTAAACAGTGTAACGGCTACGTTTTTAGACATCTACAAAATTTACAGCATAACTTGTACACATTTTTCGGTCTACCATGGTCTTTTTTATTTTTATTTATTATTTTTTTTTTTTTACATATAATTACAGTTTACCCAGATTAGCAGTGTTTCATCAAATACCCAAATCTTTGTACTTAAGGATTTGGTCATTGTCCACTCTCAGATTGAAATGCGTGCATTATTAAAGACAAGTGCACTTGTTTGGTCAAGCAGTTACTGTAAGTCTAGAAATGTTGTATGTTACAAAGTGCCTAATTAGAATGATATAAATAATATTTTTTTAAATCACAAATATTTCTCTGTTTACTTTAGTGTTGTTCTAATTTTAGGGTATTTAACTTTTTATTTAATATTAACCAATAATGTCATGTCCTGTTTCAGCTCCCCCTCTGCCAACCACTTGCTGTCATCAAGTGAAAACACAGAGTCTGTTTCATTTAGACTGTTTTCATTTAGAGTTCTGTTTCATTCATTTCTTTTTATAAAAAAAAATGCCTCATGATTTCTGTTTCACTTTGTCTCTACAAGGTACATTTTTACCCTTCAGTAATCTCTCAAAATAATTCCTCTGATTTCCATCTGGTCTATTTGTTTCAAAAACATTCAACGTTGCTTTAAAAATCTTTTAAGAGCATAACAATTACAGGTTCCTTAGAAATATATTATCACACCCATGCTACCAGGAATTAAGAGGGCACTCCCAAAATACATGCAAAAACATAACAACTGAAGCTAAATAACTCATGAAATTTGCCTACAAGCCCTGGTACAGCTGTGACTGATTTGAATATAACGCTGTTATTATATTATTAGTTTTAATTCATACTTAATAACAGCCAGGGTGTAGGACAGGGTGTAGACAGTACAATTAGTGCTATAGTGTTGACAATAGATGGAAAAGTTCAACTTGTCAAACTCAATAGGGAACCACATTCCTGCGCTTATACACAGAAGGAGTTTAACCAGCTTGAATAGCTTTGGGAGAGACGCAGTGTTTCAGTGCGTCATGTAATGACACCATTTAATTAACTTTTCCCAAGACCACCAGGACGAAAAAAGAGAGCCATGCAGATCAACCTCAACATTTCAAAAGATTATGAGCATGAATGCCTAAAAGCCTCTTTTCAGCAGCTCAATTTAAAAAGCATTAGCAACCCTGCAGCCTTTGGGGTTGAGCTTATCTCACATTCTCAAATATTGCATCATCAACCCCAATCAAATAATTCATAATTATAATCCAGTTTTCCATAAAGGTGCTGGTTTTGTGTTTGTATTTATGTATTTATTTATTTTCAATTTCTATCTTTTCCCTTATATTGGCCTGTATTAGCTTCAGGCTACCGATCCATATAAACGCATCAAGTTTCATCTGAAAGTTACATTTAATGAAAAACAACAATGTTATTATAAAAACATATTATGGTACATTTGTTCCTCATATAAATATAATTATGTGACCACTACACGAAGTCATGAAAGGCTATATAGAGCTCGTGTAATCAACGTATTCGGTTTTGTAAGTTTAAGTTTGCATTTCCTTTGGCTGAGAAAAAAATAAAGTACAAAGTAGCACTTGATGATTGTTTTGATTTGAAAATTGTCCTCTAAAAAAATTTTAAATACTGATTTCCTACACAACAGTTCAGTATGTCTGATATGAAGCGTCCAGGTTTCTTTGACACTTTTTGAATTGACCCCAAAACATTTAGTAAAGAATGGAAGTGAAGAACAAAAACTTACAAATGACTTTGTTAAACTTTTAGTATTCAACCTACCCAGTTCAATTAAGTAGTTCAGTATATCCAGCATCTGAACCTGCATAGTCTTTATAATAAGGTGCATTTAGACACAGCCTCCCAAAACTGTGGCCTGTAATGATTTTTCTTTGTTTTTGTGTGGAACATGACATCTGTTTCAAAACTTTTGTAAGCTACTATTACAAAAAAAGAAAAAAATTACACATAGCCTTTTAGCCTTTTTTTGTTGCTTTGGCCACTTGACACACTTTTTAGATTACATATCAGCCCACTGGGCAAAGATGTTTAGGCACCAACAAACAGTCTTCAGTTTGGATGAAGAAAATCCATATTGCCTCTCAGGACAAATGATACATACTATAGGCCAAAGGCGTGGAGTAAATCCCAAGGGGAGGCATAGGGAGCATGTACCTGCGGAAAGGAAAGTGTCCTGATTGTCCATAGAGGAGCGCTGCTGCTCCCTGTGGCTGACTGCTGAGAGGAAATGGGAAAGAGGGGCCCGAGTGTGTCGAAGGCTTGGCCGCCATTTTGAGCTTCTCCATCTCAGCCTCCTGCAGTCGCTTGGCTTTGGCCCGTCTGTTCTGGAACCAGATCTTTACCTGTGTTTCAGTCAGGCAGAGAGAGCTGGAGAACTCGGCACGCTCAGCGATGGAGAGGTACTGCTTCTGACGGAACTTGCGCTCAAGTGCCAGGAGCTGAGCTGTCGTGAATGGAGTGCGAGGCTTACGATTCGTCTTGTGCTTTCTGAGAGAACATGTGCTCGGACCCAAGTGTCCTGTAACATGGGAGAAATTGCAAACTGCAATATGTTCTCAGAAAAAAATGCAGAAAACAATTACTTTTTTTTTCATTTAATATGCCTCATGGGCACAAGATAAATGAGAATTTGCTGTGGAATTTATGTACTCCTTTATACTTTATAGGCAGAGCTTTATTTTTTAATCTGATGGTTCTCAAACCAGGGGTCCATGGCATATTGCCTCGGGTGCATAAGTGTGTTCTTGTAGTTTTAATAAACTGCTATCAAAGTTTTCATAGGTATAGTCATTATAGTTAAACACTTAGCTGGTCACTGGTTTAAATGAAATGATTTCACTACTGTGTTTTTTTTTTCTTAAAAAAAAAAGTTCAATAACTAAATAACAAGTATGTACTATGTATGTACTTGATACTAACACATTATAAATGGTTTCAATATGTTAACATGATGTACATGTGGCCGGTTCTGTGGGTAGAAAGTTGATAAATAAAGCTCTAATGAGTCCTACAAATAAATACAATTAGATGAATTGTGTCCATAACATAATGCCTAGCTGAAGAAAGTTTGAAAACCCCTGCTGTAACCTTCTGTATGTACAGTAGATATGTAAGCATTTCGATGTCACTCTGGTGAATGGGAATAAATATTTTGGGTTTTATTTTAAGAAATTTATTATAGCTATGGGGGGGGGGGGGACACCTATAGCATGTAGTTCACTGTATAGTTTGTATTGTTGCTCAGCTGGACTTGAAAGAGCACTGAGCTACAGTAAGGTGTCATCATTGCAGTAGGAGTAACCACAACACTACACATTTAGCAACAAAGGGTACTGAACTGTACATTTCCTTGTCACCTTTACCTTTATACCTTTAAATCTTTAATTAAAAAACTATTTATTTACTTGAATTCATATCGACGTTTCCAGTTGAAAGATAGGCACATATTAAAGGTATAAAAGTGCACCTAAGAGACAGGGAAATCTAGTTTAGTAGTAGCTGTTGTCATAACAGTGACATGACATATTATATTACACGTTAAACTGTTGTATTGAGCTGTTGTGAAGAAGACCCCAGGTTGTGAATATGTTGTGCGTAAACCTACGTGGCTGCGGTGAGCACGCGGACTTTGGCCAGGTCGCCTCGTCTCGATCCGACGCTTCCGACTTGACGGGCGATGACGGGACGCAGTCCTCTGGCGCAGGCGGCCCGTAGAGGAGCGTCGAGCGCCCGGTGCCGTCGCGAGGCGTTTCCGCTGGAGCCCTGGATCCTGCGCGAGACATGAGCGCGTCCACGCTGAACGGCAGACTCGAGGCGCGCTGAACCGAGCACGCGGCGTCTTCGCGGAACTCCGTGCTCATACCTTGCCTCATGCGTCGGCCTCGGAAAAAACAAGCGCGTGCCACAAAAAAAAAATAAATAAAAATAATAATAATAAAAAATATTCGTAATAAACCTCTGTGCTTCCGCGTGTGCCAGGTTCTCCTCCACTCCGCTCAGAGTCAAAGTTCTCAGCGTTTGAAGAGCATCCCGGAGCAAAGTTGGAGGCAGTCACCGTCACCGCCCAGCCAAGAAAAAAAAAAAGTTACTGAGGGAAGTGTGTGCGTGCTATTGGCTCGTTTTAAGCGCATTTATTTAGCCCATTATACCTGATTAACGCGTGGAGATAGGGCACGCGCTAGGCTTGGCGATTAATATCGGGTTCCCATTAAATTCGTTTCACAGCATATATAGTACCATTACACTACAGTGTCAGGAAAACATGGGTACTAAACCGTACCTTTCCTTGTCACTGAAGTGGTACCCTCGAGCATATTTCTCCATCTTTTACCTGAAAAGGTACATATAGTCTACCTTTAAAATATTACTCTAAAAGTTAATGTACAAAAGAGGTCCTTAAGGTCCAGTTAAACATTTAAACATTCACACTACTAGCTATATAAAAGAGAACCACGAAAAGTACAAATGGTGTACTCTTCAGTGTTAATGAAAGGTACAGTTTACTTATTAACTTATTTTTTAACAAGTTCAAAGAGACTGGAAGTGCTGCGGACCAGCCGAGAAGTGGACATCTATGAACATCTACTGATGAAGGAACAACAGACGTGGTGCTGGCAAACATAATCCCTCCTATGTATGGAGACTTTTGGGACACCCTGTAGTATATCAAAACAGTACATCACCTACAATAACCTATAGTACTGTGCTATTTTGACATTTAGTAGTGTACACTTACAGAAGAAAGCATGCCAAACTGTGAAGTGTCTACAAACCACACACGTAAATTTCATATGTGAAATATGTGATTAATCACATCATATGACACTTCATATGACATTTCTGTAAGTGAAGTAATTTGATCTACCAATCACACCATGTTTTTAAACAATACCTGACAAGCCTTTTCTGTGACATGAAATGCATCAATCTGACCTTTTCCATTTTCAATACAATACTGATATCATGGGTCTGAGTTTCGGCTGGTATTCATTACCCTACTGATCCGGTGCAGTAATTTTAGTACCCTGGCTACTTTCTGCAAGTTTTTTTTTTTTTTGTCATGATGTACAGAACATCACAGATGTAGGCAAACAACAGCTGGCTTTAGTTCAAGTTGTATCAAAGTAGTGTGTATTACGTCGGTCAGTTCCACATGCATTCAAGGTACACTCTACAGTAAATCAGGCCAGTAAATCATACCAGAAAATATGAAAATAAATAAATAAATAAATAAATAAACACACCAGTGAATACCAATTCAGAGCAGTATTATCATTGATCCATATACTACATATCAGATGAGTGCATCAAAAAAAAATTACATAAAAATTATTGAAAAAGTATATAATTTGAAAATACACATTTGCAACTTATGTCAAATCAATGAAAAAACACAGCATGAAATACACAATCATTAATCATTGTATCCGATCTGCAGTTAAAAGAATGTCCTGATCTATATTTTTTTTAAAAATGTACACACTTGCTTGATAAGGTTAAACATGTCCAAAAGCGAAATCTGATCCTCTTTGAACTTTTGTATCACAGCCTGACTAATGATTCAGACACAGGAAAGATGATTGATAAAGGTAATTCCCCTCGTGCGCTTCTCTTAGCAGGCTGTGAAAGGCACTGGGATTGGGCTAGCTGGAAAATGACTGTCATTACATTGTTATTATTAACACCTTGTAATTAGGCCTTTGGAATCCGGTTCTTTTAACCGGGATTTAACGGTAATGACACAAAATTGCTACCTTCCTGAGGTGTATGGCGCCCACGCTGATTAGTCTGAGACTGTCATTTTAAAAGCTATGAATTTTGCTCTGCTGTCATTTGACCTTCAAACTGTACATAGGGCTGTATTTGTAACAATGCTTGACTACAAGAAACTGAAAATATGTGCACGTTTGTCCGGCTAAAATTATACTTTTGATTTTGTAGTCCAGGTCTGGAGCATAACTTTGACAAATGGAAATTTGACTGCCATTTATTACAAATATGATTTTAACTTAAATGCATCCAGCTTTGCATGGATGCCCACTGCCAGCTGGGTTTGATAACAAGATTTACGTCTCAGTGACAAACTGTACTTCAAAAAAAAAAAAAAAGAAGTGCACTGTGGTAATTATTTGATTCACTCTGGGAATGCAACAGTACAAGTCAAGAGTAATAGTTAAGTGCCTCCACTGAGTCTGGGCTCCTGCATTCTTATTACAGCCCTCGAGGGGAACGCTGCTCTGTAATTGTGACAGGTTTAATGCCGTGGCGAAGGCCTCAAGGGCTTATGGGTTCATTAAGGTTTATGAATCGCTGTGTTCACAGCTTGACTTGTTGGTATAAATGCCTGTAAATCAATTAAGATCCTGCCTTTTCATCTTTTTCACGAGTCCCCTTCACAGAAGCGGTGATTAAGGAGCAGTC
The DNA here is from genome assembly GCA_024331685.1 of Stegophilus panzeri. Taxonomy (NCBI): domain Eukaryota; kingdom Metazoa; phylum Chordata; class Actinopteri; order Siluriformes; family Trichomycteridae; genus Stegophilus; species Stegophilus panzeri. The sequence goes on from JANDJT010000041.1 coordinate 22,315,946, forward strand.
ATGGGTTAAAAATCAGAGCAAACTTGTTCCTCTGTGGCTAATTTGGAGTCATTAAGGTTACTTAATGAGAAGAAAGAGAAGACATAATTAGCAGGAAATTCTATTACAGTAGAAGAGCATATCCAGGAGCGTAACACTCATTAGTGGCTGAAGGGAGAACGCTTTGTATTTAGTTCTGCCAGGTAATTACTTACAATATTAACACCTCATGGAGTACTAACCACAAATGCAAAGTTGAAAGAACAAAGAACATTATGAAATAATTAATAAGAGAGGGCGGTTCATTTTGGACAGCTTTTAATAAAGTGTGATAAACAAACTACTCTGACAAAGGTTGTGTGAAAATGCTTATGGGCTCAAACCAGTAGTGTATGGAAAATGTTCTAGACCTCAAAAAACACAGAGTTCTAGACCTTAACACTTTCTGAAACCATTTTAAGCTCCTGTCACTATTTTGATACATGACCAGGTATGATGTTCCTGACGAATAAGAATAGGACATCTTAGCTTACTTTGTCTACAAACCTAAACAGCAGATATATACAAAAAGAGCAGAGCAAAACATATATAATGAAATTTGATCATGGTAATTATGTGGCTGTTTTAGTACTTCCATCATCAGTGATCAAGCTTTCCATGAGTTTTTACCCTGAAAGTGTAACTGTAAGGCTTTAATATATGTTCAACTAAAATTCACAAAGGTCCAGCAACATAAAACATTTCTTGCAAATGTCAGGATAAGTTACTGACTGAATGGCAACAACAATTATCTTTTAATGCTTCCTTATTAGTGTTGTCATAGCTATAAATAAGACAATATGAAGTGGTTATTTTGTGTTTTGCATTAGCACTTCCTGGTACCACTTTTGACTAGAGTCACAGACTCTGAATAGATGACACATCTGTTTGAACTTGAAATGGACAATAAATGCATACTTCTCTGCATACTTCTTTTACCAGAGAGGGTAAAAGAAATAATAATAATAATAATAATAATAATAATAATAATAATAATAATAATAATAATAAAAAGTCTGTAAAAGGTTGCTACCCTTCCTTTCTGAATTGTCTTCAGCTATATAATTTACATAAATACTAATAGTCATACATACTTCATATATTTCAGAGGCTTGACTGCAGCAACACATGCCACAATCTCTCCTTACCCTAGGTTCATACTAGCAAGCAACAAGTCTCTTGTGGACATGTAACAACTGCTACTATTATTGTTAGTGGGGGTGCACAGTTCTTATTATAAATGTTAATAACCTACAGCTACAGTTGCAATCAAATTTATTCAACCCCCATTGCAAACCAGGTTTAGTGACAAAATTTACAGACTTTCAGCTGATTGCAATGAACAAATCAAACAAAAGCAATTGAAATATGCCGTCTATGAGGAAGCTAAAGCTTGTGCATCATTGGACCTTCTGACAGGACAATTATCCCAAGCATACCTGAAATTCCACCAAGGCTTGGTTCCAGAAGAAGTCCTGGAAGATTCTACGGGGCCATCACAGTCACCTGACTTGAAACCTATAGAAAATCTGTGGTGGGATTTAAAGAAGGCGGTTGCAGCACGCAAACCCAAGAATATTACTGAACTGGAGGCCACTGCTCATGAGGAATGGGATAAGATTCCTCAAGAACGCTGCCAGAAGCTGGTGTCTGGCTATGCATCTCGTTTGCAGAAGGTCACAACAGCAAAAAAAAAAAAAAAAGTGTTCTACTAAGTACTAAAGATGCTTGCCATGAAGGGGTTGAATAATTTTGAAATTGGAGAAGTCATTATAAGTTGCCTTTTTAGTTGAATTTGGGGAAACCATTTGAAGCATTCGTTGTGTTGAACTATTTCAATTGCTTTTGTTGGATTTGTTCATTGCAAGCAGCTGAAAGTCTGTAAATTTTGACAATAAACCTGATTTGAATGATTTTGATCGCAACTGTGTAGCACATACAGCTCTACACAAAATAAAATAGGGTGTTTGATTTATATGTTACACATTAAATTTTGTACTAGTATTGTTGCAAGCTAACTTTACAAGCTACACACACGCACTACTACTGCTATTTCCTCCCAAGCTTTTTTCTTCAAAATGTCTCGATACACATTTAATGACAGGTCACATATCGTCAGGATAAGATGAAACCACAGTTACAGACTTTTATTCCATTTCTATGCATCAAACAGTAAATGGGACTAACTGCAGTTAGGAACTAAAGTTTTGGGTGGGGAACTGTAGAAACAGACCATATGTGCCATTTAATTGGTCAATAATTTGGATTTGTATCTTTACTGCACCATACCAAATTTGCAGGGAATTAGGAAAATCTCAATTCAAGTGTCACTTTGTTGCATGTCACTGAAATTGTGGCTCCACATTGCACACAAACATTGAAAATAAATGGTCAGTCACCTGGTGCTTGCTAGTGTGAACCTAGGGTTAAACATGTACACTTGCCAATTCCTCTGTGTAACTTCCACAGCAGAGAAACAGATCATAAAACGATCATAAAATAATCCTCATATTATCTGCCTTATGATCATGTAATAATAATAGTCCCTTCTGTAGGCCTTTTGTTATAGTGCTACGATGATTTTTTTTAGACATAGGAGTTGTTCCTCTTACTATAAATGTCATGTCTTGGGAGGGTCTGCAACAACGAAGTAAAAACCAAAAGGACGCCTGAAACAGTAAACAAAATCAAACTCCTATTTCAGTTCAAAGATGTGACAATGAAAGCACATCGCTAAGTATATCAAAGCAATTACTGTGTTTACAGAATGCTCAGAGGAAATGGAGCGCAGCGTAAACCATTTGGCCCTTCGTGTTTACTTAAACATGCTTTATGTTCTGACGATCACTTCACAACTGGTTTTAGTAACCATATGCAAAGCTGACTCGTATGATTTATCTTTATCTTCATCTTCATGGTTAACATTTTATTTCTTGTCCTTGTCCTTTTTTGCATCAAGTAGTTTGTTTACCACCAATGTTAGGAAATCTGGCCTGAATGTGTGTAGCCACAAATGTGACCTAAACAGCTTTGATTGATGAAAGCATTAAGAATCAATCAGTTCCACACCCTTATCATTCTAAATTAGTGTGGGAACTGTGTGTAATGTGTCTGAGGATTTATCATGCACACTAACAGTGTAAAATGTTAACAGCTTACAAACAAAGTCAGTACAAAACAGTGGATGGGTTTAAAGTGGTTTAAGTAAGAGACAACAGCAAAGCAGTGTATCTTCACTTATTTTTAAAGTACTAGTCAAAATGTGAAATAAAAAGGCACTTTTAGGTTTAGTGCTCTTAACGGTCACGCTGCTTGATGCCCTAAAACAGCCAATTTCTGTTCGTCAGGCTACAGTGAAATGTAAGCAGACCATTACGAACAGTTCAAGCCCCATGAGACAGAGCTGCAGACAGCTCCACTTTTAGGGCTGGATTGCACCACAGGAACATTTTACTCCAAACAGTGCTGCCTTTGGCCATATTCTTATCACAGCAGAAAAACAAAACCTGACAGAACAACAGACCAAGCCAGTTCAAACACAACTGACAATTCAGTTTGCACAGAGAACTATGCACAGTCGAATATGAATGGGTGTCAGAAGCACTAAAACTCTCATACATCAAATCAGCACTAATGTTCGTCACACAGATCGCCTGGCTACCTCTCGGCTGTGTGGATGCAGCTCCAGGTCTTATCATGCTCTCATCAGAGCTTACATAACACATGGCGCCGAAGCTCACTCTTGCCCTCCATAGTACTCACCTCATGTTCCTTTAGGCGATGTGCAATTATACCTGCGCTCTAGGGTTAAACAGAGAGGCATTTTTTTTTTAGAACTGAGCTGAACGGCAGGCTAATTATCAGTTACATGTCACCATCTTTATTTACAGGCCATCAACCAGTGATTAATGACGATGCTGTCAGACAGGTCGAACGTCATATTCTATAAACCTCAAACCTGCTAGCACATTTGTTCTTGCAAATATGTAAGTGTCAGCTTGTGTTTGTTACATGCAGAAATTCTGTATGGTGCATGAGCTGATATAACTCTTTCATATGCTGATAATTGCCTAACATTTTATAATGATTAGAGCAACTGATCTGTCCACCAGCCATTTCAAACATTCAGGAAGTTCTATCCTCATAAACATGTCCAACATAAGCTGCCAGGTGTGGACAAAGCACTATCCTGAATGCTTGTGACAAGAATATTATGTGTCTGAGCTATACTTATTTTTATTCAAGTAGGCCCAGTAGGCTAGAAGTAAAAAAAAAAGAAGAAAAAAAAGAAGAAGCTTTTTTTCTTCTCTCACGAACGACAGAAAGTTTTTACTAACCGGAAATATAAGCCGTTTCACTTTCGATGTCACATGATGTCAAACACAGGTAATATGACACCGCTAGCATTAGCAGAATACCCAAATTCAACAAAAATTAATTTCTTCAGTTTACTGTTTATGTCAGTGTTACCTTTTATGCCAAACATGACCTCCGTCACCATCAGACGGAGGAGTAATCATCAAGTGTCAGCAGAAAAAAGTGTGTGACCAAAGTCCTTTAAGGCATGGGACTATTTTATATTAAATGTCGCAAAGAAGACTGCAACCTGCAACATAGACATATAAATTTAAATGTTTATAACCTACAAACTTTACAAAGCAGATCTTGTGTAGCACGGAAGCACAACAGTGACGCACAAGCACAAACTTGTGTTTATATCCAAAATGCTCCACTGTGTGCAAGGGGTTGGGAAATTGTTGTGAGTTGCTTAAAAGATTTAGTTCAATTCAAGGTTATTGTCATTATATGCTGTATTTTCACACTTGCAATGTAAATTCCCTTGTTTATTATAACTGTAACGATCCATAACTGATCTATCTGTAACGAGGCCACGTTGCTCCACACTCACAATGTAAACATGATGATAAACAGTAATAATATTGGCACCCTTGGTAAATATGAGCAAAGAAGGCTGTGAAAAATTGTCTATATTGTTTAACCTTTTGATATTTTGTTCAAATTTTGTTCAATTTTATTCTGCTCTCATGGATATCAAACAAATTGCAAACACAGGTTTATAAAAAAAATCTTTGTTAAATGAATTAATATGACAGAACTATATTTTAAATATATTCCC
>JANDJT010000041.1:22340689-22352083 GCA_024331685.1 Stegophilus panzeri
GGGGACCCAATATATAGAAAAAGTAGTGCATATGTTTATGTTAATGAGAAAATAACCATCTAGGAAACACAGTACAAAAATTAGCATACCATGTATAAAACAATATCTGTTTCTCTGTGACAGAAAATTCTTCAAAATGCGTTCAGCTACTACACTGCTCAATTCGAACGGCAAAAAACTCTTGGGGGAAAAACATGCAATAAAGCACTATCAATACACCACGTGGTAATTCTCATTAGCACTACAATATTTGCACAAATTCCCTGACAAGTGAGCAATGTTACTGCTGTTACCATCACAAGCATAACTATTCTTAAGTAATCTTATTAGATGTGTTTTTTTTAATCAAATGACGAACACTAGTCTGCCCTACTTGCGTTGCACAACAGTAATTTCAGGGAGGTCAAGACATTTGTTATCTCTAAGGCTTATCTTTGGTCAGTCTGACCTGTGGAACAGGCAACACAAGAGTGTGCTTACTCCTTGAGATCTTTAGACATATACTGAGCACGTCATGTGAGTATAATCCAAGATGATCATGTTAAAGTGATTGCAAGTGCCTGCAGTGAGTGAAATTAATATGCATATTCATCTAGACTATTAGCAGTACATCTGCCTCAGTGGCCAACGCAATTCCACCTAAACATGCCAGTGATGCTCAAACAGCCTTTTAAAAACCTGCATCTTGTTAGTTTTACAGTAGGTTTGGTCTCTTGCTAGTAAGGTCCGAGTGTTTCTTGCTAGAATAGTTTCTACATGTGTTTATTTGTGCAACTATTTGAGCTTGCGGTCTCAAAACTAGTCAACACCATGTTCATTTATTAATTATTTTTAAATTACAGTGAAATGTGCACCTTTAATGATCCTGCCTGTTTTCTCTACCCAGTCAACTACTTTTTTTTTTTTTTAAGTGTAGTTCTGTCCACGTCCTAAATGCGACCCATCACAACAAAAAGGCAAGGTCTCAACAGTAGAATGATAAAAGTAAAACAGCAATTTAGAGTCAAGTCACTCTAAACACCTATATCGAGAAGTCTAAAACATTCAAGTTTTCATGCACACCAAATTAAGACGTTCATTAAATTAAAACTTCATTAATCTTGGTTAGCCGGACCGCAAATGCAGCCAACAGGGTGATAAATGACGTCCTGGTCAACTTGTGTATGCAGGTTCAAGGTGACCTCTCGCTTCCTCCATGTTGAATGTCAATGAGACAAAGAAATCATTTCACGTTTCGGGTAAATATCTTCTCTAAAATGTATGTGACGTCAAATGTAGATCATGGAAATATAGGAATATAGCTCCTATATATCATGTTGCTTGGCCTATTCCAGGTTTCTAGTGTTTTTCCTAACTGAATAGCTGTTATTAGCTACAGTATGTTGATCAGTGTTACCAAAAACATTATGCTAAGTCTATCACCATGGCTATACAGTGGTGAAAGGATCAAATTTGATCTTGGGAAATCTAAGCTTGAATCGATTTCATAATACCTAGTGTGACTGAGATATATGATATGTTCATGTCTTAATTGTAAACTTAGCCCTGTTAGCTGTTAGTCAACACACACCAAAGACAACAATCATTCTTGGATGTTATTCACCTGTTTAAGTGTATGTATCTGTCTGTGATTAGCAGAGTACCGATGTATAGCAGCTATTTATTGCTGCATGCAGTGCTTTTAAACAATTTTTTTTTCGCAAGTGAATATTGCAGCCTCAGCAAATAAATAAATAATTGTTCATAATACCAGTCCAAACCAAAAATCTGCATCTACACCATGTGAGAACCCTTTAAGATCTTTTGCATGCGTGATTCAACAATAAGGAATCAATTAGTCAGTCATTCAATCAGTTAGGGATATTTACTATTCTTGGCCGACCTATTTGGCGGTCCGGCAAAAAAAACAAAAACAAAAAAACAACAACTGAGATTACACTTCTTTTATCGTCATTATTTCCAAAAATTAAAAACTTAGAATAAATTAAATTTCAGACTTTAAAAATAAATCTAAATAAAAAGAATGTAACCAAAAAAATAAAAGTGCATGTATGCTAGGTCAGTCATCCTGTGTGCTGGGTCAGTTCCAGCGGAAGGAGATATGGCGAGGCCGGTCTCCTCCCTCCTTCACCAGGGGCTTGTGGAACTCTCGCCCTGCACGTGAATGTATGGCTGCCCAGCAATATTCACAGTAGTACTGCAGACAGGTGACATTGGCACAGAAGAAGGGTGCAAACTTGCCCCCACAGCGTGTGCCCTGGCACTCATCACACAGCTGGTCATCCAGGACATATGGCTTCACTTCGACCTGGAAAGCGAGAAAGATCATTAGCACAAAGAAATGAAAGGAATGGAAGAAGGCTACAATGATGAATCATGATTTTATTCTAAACAATTTAAGATTATCTGGTTTAGGTTACAAGCTAATCTTCTAATCCTGCGACTCCTGAAATATACTCAACTCCCAAAAGTACCCCAGCAGAAAATGAGATAAAATGGATAATTACTTGTAACTCTACAAAAATAAATAAATAAATAAAAAATCTTCAAAACATGTGAAGGTGAAGTTGAAATAGTTTGGTTGTAATTATGCTCTATAGCTACAGTGTCCTCCACTAAACATTGGCTCCCTTGGTAAATATGAGCAAAGGTGGCTGTGAAAAATTGTCTTTATTGTTTAAACTTTTTTATATTTTGTTTAAAAAAATTCACAAAAATACTCTGCTCTCATGGATATGAAACAATTGCAAACTAAACATTTTTATAAAAAAAATCTTTATTAAATATATGTGCAACAATTATTGGCACACATATGAATTCATATGAGAAAAATATATTTGAAGTATATTCCCATTGATATTTCATATCTTGTAAATACACCTAGGAACAGGAAATTGTTCAACCATGATGTAACACATAGGCCTAATTCCCTTAGTCATTCAAAACAATGAGTAAGACCACGGAATATAGCTGTGATGTGCTGCAAAAGGTTGTTGAGCTTCACAAAATGGGAAGTGACTAAGAAAATAGCACAGGCATTGAAAATGCCCATTTCCACCATCAGGGCAATAATTAAGAAGTTCCAGTCAACTTGAAATGTTATGACTCAACCTAGAATTGGATGTGTGTCTATATTGTCTCAACGAACTGTGAAGAGGACGGTTGGAGTGGCCAAAAAACCTCCAAGGAACACAGCTGGAGAATTTCAGAAGTTAGTTGCATCTTGGGGTCAGAAAGTCTCCAAAACTACAATCTGAAGTCACCTACATCACCACAAGTTGTTTGGAAGAGTTTCAAGAAACAAGCCTCTACTCTCATCCAAAAACAAACTCAAGCATCCTCAGTTTGCCAGACACTACTGGAACTTCAAATGGGATCAGGTTCTACGGTCAGATAAAACCAAAATAGAGCTTTTTGGCAATAAACACCAGAGGTGGTTTTGGCACACAGAGGGGTAGCCATATGGAAAAGTATCTCATGCCCAAGGTTAAATATGGTGGTGGCTCTTTAATGTTTTGGGGCTGTTTTTATGCCAGAGGACCTGGACATATTTTTAGGATACATGACATCATGGACTCCATCAAATATCAGCAGATATTAAATGAAAACCTGACTGCCTCTGCCAGAAAGTTTAACATGCTATACTGACCACAAAATCAAGGTCCTGCCATGGCCATCCCAGTCCCCTGACTAGAAACCCATAGAAAACCTGTGTGGTGAACTGAAGAGGAGAGTCCATCAGCATGGACCTCGACATTTGAAGGATCTGGAGAGATTCTGTATGGAGGAACAGTCTCAGATCCCTTACCATGTATTCCCCAACCTCATCAGGCATTATAGGAGAAGACTCAGAGCTGTTATCTTGGTAAAGTGAGGTAGCACAAAGTATTCAATAAAATGGTGCCAATAATTGTTGCACACCTATATTTAACAAAGATTTTTTTTAATAAACCTGTGTTTTGTTTGCAATTGTTTGATATCCATGAGAGCAGAGTATGTGTGTGAGTTTTTTTAACAAAAGATCAAAAGATTTAACAATAAAGACAATTTTTCATTTCATTTGCTCATATTTACCAAGGGTGCCAATATTAATGGAGGGCACTGTATATTATTCAAAGTAGAAAAAGCAATCATTGATCATTCTGATATGAGTCACAATAGGGGTATTCTTTTATAAACGGCAGGAAGACAAATGTGTATTTTTGTCAGCTAGCTCATGCATTGTATAATCTGACGCACCGTTGACTTTTTCACAAAACATTCCATCTGTTATTGTTTTGCGTTTATGTTTTCTTACACAACACCATGGCATACTAAAATACTGCAAAAACATTCATTGATTGCCACCACCACTAAGTAGTTTAGTGGTCATTTGTAAGTTTGTACAAACCAAGTTGCACATGCCAAAGACATTTGGTGTGCTGCTGTGAAATAATATACCTGAACCAAAACCTACAATTTTTGGTCTATCACGTCTTTGAGCTTCAATAATTAAGTATACAGTGTAATGTTTGCCTTCCACATTCATGGCACAAATTACATTAGTATTATAAAGTTCTATCTGGTTTTAGAACGAATAGGAATTCCACCTAAACCGTTGTCTTCAGCAAACTGAATGTATTTTGTCTGATGGTCTTCCCACAATAATAATAATAATAATAATAATAATAATAATAATAATGTTAGTTTAATTGAATGTTGCCAGTCAATTAAAATATTAATTCATCTGAGATTACTGATAGCATCATTGATATAAGCAGAGGTTTTTTCTTTTTTCTTATCCACTATAAGAAATTGCCTGCACTACCAGTGGTTATGTTAAGTGGTGTGTAATATTCATTTATTCTCAAACAATCTTTGCATCAATTATAGATGCCATTTTGTGAAGACCTGACTGGGCAGCTTCTTCTTTAAACAATGTGAGGTCATTGTAAAGCCAGAATGTAGCTGGTGTAGTCTGGTTTTCTCCGATTACCCATGTTGATTATGGTGTTGGAACTGTAATTGCATCTTTCCAGCCTGGTGTGGGCCATGAAGCTTTGTGAGCTTTAAAATGCTAAGCTGAAACCTCTGATCTAGTCATTTGTTTCTCAGCTATACCGCCCATCCCCCCCACCCCATTGTGTGCCCTCACCAACCCGTTTATCAATTTCGCCATGCTGCAGCTGCACAAATCGAGCACTGATAGCAGCAATGTAGCTCTGCTGGTTGGAGAAGGCCACACGTCCGGCTCCCTTAGGATATTTCAGCTCAGGGTCAGTGTCAATGCCAGCATAACACACCCCTCCGTACAGCCTGTCCATAATCATCGCCAACTCCACTGCCACAGGCCACAGAGAAAAACAAACAAACACACACACACAAAAGTTGCGTCAGCTCGACTGAAACATTACTGTCCCAGAAGACACACACTATAACCAGTGACTGCAGCACTGCAGTAAAAAAACAAACAAACAAACAAAAAACAACAACTCATGTCTTAGCATACACTAAATCACAATTTTTGGATTACTCAGTTAAATCAGTGATGAGCCACATGGTATTTGTGATACTTAGCTAACGTTAGCCTACTGACTGAAAGATGTGTACTCATTCTAGTGCTTTAAATCACCATGGCTCATACAAAATTTTGATGCTGTAACTTTGGCATGTGCTACTAGTTCCCATATCCCGGCCTGTACTGAACATCAGCTGATGATGAATTCTGGGCATCAGCTGTAACTTTTATTACTCATTTGATAAATCATCTTACACGAAAGACAGATGATCTTTTTCAGAATCAGGAACATGTAGGGATGTTGAAACACTGACAAAACTGAGCAAAATATACAGTACAGTGCAGCGTATACCTATAAAATATAACTTGACCTGCGAGTTAACTTGTGCTGCACCAGCAGTAAGCACATGTCAAGCTAAAAGGAAGACATTTTATGTTTATGGGATAGCATTATCACTATATGAATTATTACTACTTAGACAGTCCATCCAGGATTTTGTGAATTTGTGATTGCAGAAATTAACGCAAAATCAAAGAATATTTCAAGGAATATTCTGAGGGGCTTTTCCACAGACTTGGGCCAAGACACATCATGTGATGTCATCACAACAGGCATTCAGTCAAAGCCCCCTTCGATTCACGTGCTAAAATGTCTCATTTAACAACAAACATCACTGTGAAAGACCGTGAAATGCAACTGCAATTTCAACAATTTAAGTAGTTAATTTAAGTAGCCGCAGCAAAATCAAGCATTTCTGGCCACAACAATCACAAAAAACTCAATATGGATGCATCCACTGCCATCGAGTCTAGATATACTTGTTACTAATTTGTATGGCTGAAATAAAATCTTAAAATATACATCAAACAGGAAGGAAGCTACTGAAGAATAACTATTTCAGATGGACACATGGACAGACTCATAGATGGACCGATGGCAAAAATCATAGGCATAGGAGAGAAAACCACAGCTCATTACCTTAACATGTAGTATAAACACTTAACAAGTCAGACTTGTGCTGAAATCCAAGTATATAATTGAAAAGCATGCTAACTGGAGACATTTGAATTTTGTGTGAAAAGACTAATTAACCCCAAATGTTAAAGCCAATAAGGAAGCAAAGCTTGTATAAATGCCATCTGGTATTTCTAACATTATATAAACAAGAACATGTTTTTTTTTTTCCACATTAGCCATTTTCACCTTGAATATTCCTTTAAGGTATATTACTTTAATTATGATAATTATTCAGCTGTTTGCCCATGTATGGAGTAAATATACAACATATGGCCAATTTACCAAACACACATTCATCAAAGTTACATAGAAACAAGCTCATATTTAATCACATGGAATGATGTACAAATTAATTTCTGTCTGATTCATGAACCAGTCATACAACATCAAAACGAGCCATGAATCAGCTTCAGGTGTGTGGACTCAAGCTCCTGCCCACTAATCCCTGATTTACGTCATGTGCATATGGCACACCCCAACTTACTCTTGTATACTAAATGGCCAAAAGTTTGACACCTGACCAGTATACCCACATGTGATTTTTGAGCATCCCATTCCAGATTCTATCCACCTTTGATGTTACCTTTGCTAAGAACCTCCACTCTTCTGGGAAGGCTTTCATCTAGATTTGGAGCGTGGCTTTTGGAATTTGCTCATTCAGCCACAAGAGCATTAATGAGATCAGGTACTGATGTCAGATGAGGAGGTCTGGGGTGCAGTCGGTGTTCCAATTCATACCAAAGGTGTTCAGTGGGGTTGAGGTCAGGGCTCTGTGCAGGACACTTGAGTTCTTCCACTCCAACCTTGGCAAACCATGTCTTCATGGACCTTGCTTTTTGCACAGGGGCATTGTCACGCTGGAACATGTTTAGGCCTCTTAGTTTCAGTGAAGAGAAATTGTAACGCTACAACATTCAAAAACATTCTAGACAATTGTGTGCATCCAACTTTGTGGCAACAGTTTAGGGAAGACTGGCATATGGGTGTGAAGGTCAGGTGTCCACAAATATTTGGCCCTATAGTGTACATCTAAATTAAATGAAACGCACCCCAATTTAAAGCATTCTGCAGGCTATAGTCAGTTCCCGATAAAGAAAATAAAATTTAAAATGGAGAAATGGAATGGAGTGGAATGGAGAAAAATACATTTTGGTGAACCTGAATACAAGTTTGGCTTTCACATGATGTCCATTAGAGGAAAAAAAAAAAGAAATGTCTTCAAAACCCCAACTCCATACCTGCTCGAAGAGGTCGAGGCACTCCTCCAACAAAGATGGTTTTCCTGGGGTCCAGAGGCTGAGACCCATCCATTACAAAATCACTGTCGTTCAGATTCCATGGACGGATTTGTACCTAATAATACACAGCAATATTTTTGGCCTCAGCTGTAAATGACCAGTTTTTATTTTATTATAAATAGGGATGCACTGATAGCTAATCCAAGGTAACTAAAGTTAAATGTGGTTAGCCAATGCACTTGGCTGACATTATAAAGCAAGAGCCTAGTATTGTATGTGCATAAATGTGCACATATTCGCTTTACATGGCCACTAAATAAACTGGGGAGACATAAACGGAGCTAAATAACATTTCCATTGATGCCCCGTTACTGTTTCGACCAAAAACATACATTTGTTCTCGTAATTGGTCTGAACAAAAGGGTATTATGCATTCTTAATTATAAGGCATTTCTGACACCCTCACAAAAGAATTTTGGATTTTGGACAAATGAAGGACTGAAAAGTCTGGACCGGAATATTGTGTTTACTTCTGCCTGAGAAGAACTAAAACACACTAAAATATGGCCTGCAAAAGGTCACATGATGCATTTCATGTTAAGACCCTCAATTCCACACCTTTCAAGACTTTTCTTAAAACCCTGCAAGAACCCTGATGTTGTGAGTTTTGGCACTGCAACACGGCTCCACTGACCCATATGCTGTGAAAATGAAGCACTATGTGTGCAGAAGTTCAGAGTTGCTCCGTAGGTTTATATTTAACTGCACCTACTTTGAGAGCACTGTTGCAAAGTGGCCACTGCCTCTTTTCATGAATCGTGCAGAAGGTTAAAACTACTTTGAGAGATGGAGTGGATATGTAGGCTGTTGGCTCTTACAGGCTTGTCTTTGATGGTGGGGCTTGACACACACAAGTAGAGCTTCCCATCCTCCTCCATGCAGGCATCTATCAGCGCCTGCACTGAGCTCTCCTCTTGAAACAGTAGGAATGCATAACCTGGGAAACGAGGACATTTTGCACACTTATTCAGTATTATTAAGTAGAGAAACAGCAACTTCTATAGCTTTATCACAAAAATATGTTGATAGTTTCGTATTAACCTCTGTGGTGATACAGTCTATATAACATCCTCCAGTGTGGATTACTTACCGTGCTTGGACCTAATGACCCAGGTCAGCAGGCTATTTTTTTAAAATTTAATTAGAGCATTTACCTTAATGAGTTCTATATGAACATTATGAACTTAAGAACTACAATATGTTTAATGTCCTGTTTAAATTACAACTAGTATCTGAAAATTTGCTTATCTATTATAGCTTGTGCTGGCTGCGACCTTTGTCAAGGGAAAGACAGATGTGATTTAGTTTTCGCCAATTAATTTGGAGAAAGTCTATGAATGTATATCGCGGTCATGTAAACAGATATATAAACAGGACTTGGTTTGGAATGGGAAATAGGCTTGATGTTGCTATAAAAAGGTAAGAGACATGTGACTATAAGGTTTACATCAACATTTACTCTAAAAAGTGTGAGGATTTGATGATTTATTAACCAAAATGGGACATAGTCATATGCATCAGTACAACTTTATAACTAAGACTTACCTTTTGGTGGAAAGTAGGACTTACTCTCTGCTTTGTGAGGCCAATCCACAAACAAGTGTCCAAACCGACGGAAACTAGCCGTTATTTCATCTAAAACAAGACATATTAACACCATTACAAACAATGCTATCATTTGTATATTAGGCACATTTGCATCACAATAATGTTTTATTCAGGAGCTTTAGAGGCATTTCTACTGTTGGAACTAGGGATGATTTTAGTTCCAGAGGTGTATGTTAATGAAATCTTTTAGTTCCTGCACCAAATTAAGTACTTTTCTATGGACTGGAATCATTCAGGTAGAGCTTGGAATGATCAACTCAAGTTATCCGCAAATTAAAAAGATTAAATGAAAATGAAATTACTAAAGCTAGTTTTAGATCAAACAGCACAGCCAGCAAATGCAGAACGACCCTGCAGCGTGTTTGTCTTTCTTTCAGTGAAGTCAAAAATAAAGTAAAACAATAACATAACTTCTATCTCCACTTTGCTGCTGTAATATTGGTATGCACAGTTTGCATCATTCTGTTAACAGTTGCATAAGTTCTGTAACGGTAAGAATCATGGTTACTGCAGTGCAGCGGAAATACAAAAAAGGAACTCATCCATGAACTGTAGTTCTCCTTCAGGTGGAAACACGCATATTAAAAAGTAACTGTATAGAAGAAGCAGTGAATATATAATCCAACTCAAATTAGCACAAACTGTGAAAGTTGCAATAAGCCTGTGTGTAGATTATGAAGCATAATGGGCAAGAGTTCAAATGACTGGTTGCACTTTCAGATTACCTTCATCTATATCCGGAGGTAGTCCACCGACGAACACTTTGCGAGAGTAGCGCTCAATACGCTCACCATTCTGATGAGGAAAGCAGTGTGGGGAACCCAGACCACCAAGACTCTGCTCAGACCTCTCATCATCCCCAAAACTGCGCTCGTCCTCCATGGGGAACAGGGAGGACGGACCTAGCACACACATGCACAAGCTGTTATCATTATTCAATGGTTAAATGGTAAAAGACAAAAGGATCAAAACAATTGGAATGTATAATGGGTAACAGAAATTTCAACCTGAGCATACACATATGGTCAAAGACCTGAAGCCAAACTAAATACAAATACACCATGTAGCATTTACCTCGTCGTCTTCCATAATTTCTTGCTGCATGCAAAGTAGGACAAAATAGATTTCAGAATAGTTATCACTCAGTGAAGTCTAATAATGTGCGTGTGGAAAGAGCATGGTAAAAGGAAACTTTACTGTGAAATATGACATACCATTCCCAGAGAGCGAGCCTTCCTCAGGTGGATGGGAAAAGCCAAAGCGACCTACAGTAAAGCCGAACACAGACTATAAAACACCCCATGGGCAAACACGTAAAATTTGTTCACCACTGGTCTACTGAAGATGCGTTTGTTCAATACACTTAAACTGATTGATCAAACGAGGCATTTGGAAATCTGTCACTTCTGAGCACCAGATCACTGAATCTCTATAACTGATGTTTGGGTCTATTTTTCACATTTCATATCATGTTGCTGACAGTCAACACTACAATATCTTCTAGAGGTCGACCGATCGATCGGTTTTGCTGATTAATTGGCACCGATAACCGATTGCTGGAACTATCAGTTATCAGCAAAAAAATCCACACCAATAGTTTTCCTGGTTGCGTCCATTGCAGGAGTGGCTGAGAAGGGTCCGCTGTCATCATGCAGTACGAGAGCGGCCTCTAGAGGCAAAATAAAAACTGTCACTGACAAATTTTGTTGTGTTATTTGAAGTGTTTTTTTATTTTTTTTATTTATTTTGGATTTCTCCATTTTTAATTGTTATTTGGAGGGTTAGTTTTTGGTTCAGTTTGGATGTATATATTTTATTTACTTTAATATTCACTAATAGTTAATAGTTAATATTTCTATATTAATTTCATTTAAAAAAAAAGTACAGTACATTTTTATGGTACAGTCAGTACTGTTTATTTTTGTAATAAAGTTCAGCAATATTTTACTTTGAGTGTTATGTTTTCATTCAGT
>JANDJT010000041.1:22352226-22364714 GCA_024331685.1 Stegophilus panzeri
GGGGGGGGGGGGGGGGGGGGCGGTTGCTCTGTCCACATTTTTTCACTTTTAATTCCCTTTTAATTAATGCCAATTTACTTTCAAAACACTCTGCCCAATGTGATGCCATTGCCAGAACTTGGCACACTTTTCCTGCTGTGGCTCCGTGCACCCAATGGACCTCCCTGATCCATCTTGATGCTCTACTCCTGTCTCTTCATCTGGAGCTTTTCATAGCTGCAAATTGCTTCTTCTAGCTGTGGATAATCTCATCTCATCAACACTGTAGACCTAAGAATAAAGACTGTCCTATGCTCATCCCAGGATTGCTACTTACAATATAATCATACAAAACATTCAACAACACATTTAGTACTGATTGTCTTTTCTGTACATGCCTGTACCACTTTATAATACCATTATAATTAATTTATATATAAATAAAACTGATGTATAATACCACTATCCAATGTCACCCAGAAAAAGAAGAGTCTGATTCCTCTCAAGGTTTCTTCCTCATGTCATATCAGAGTTTTTTCTTACCATGGTCACCTCTGGATTGCTGATTTGTATATTAAAATCTACATCCGGATTTCTGTAAAGCTACTTTGTGATCACTTCCGCTGTTAAAAGCACTGTACAAATAAAACCAAACTGAATAAAAAAGGAAATATTCGGTTTGATATTTACACTAAATATGCTAGTTTACAAATGTACTTGCCATGTAGTTCTGTTGGAATATTTTCTTGGTGGAAGTTTGTAAGCAGTAGTAAAAGGATTTCAAGTCAATCTCCTGTGACATTAGTGATAATCAAATTAATACCCCGTAAATTTAATAAATCAAATTAATAAATGTTTTGTGCTATGCAGCTATATAATAAGCTTTATGCTGGGGTCTTGATTATTTTACTTTTAGGTAATCATGTCCTTCATTCTTCATCTTTGCTTTAATGCTGCATTAGTTACAACTTTCTGAGGAAATACAGCATTGGAATGAAAGGAACCAGTTTCTGAATTAATGGGAACATAGCCCAAAAACAGGAGATGCTTCATCAGAATCAGATGTCTGCTTTGTTTCCTGGGCTGGAGTAGCCTACATCTGAATTTTGTTACATAAACGTTTTACATTTATATAATCAAAGTGACCTTAACATGTCTTCATGCTATTTATTTAGCATGTCCAATGTTTGTTAGAGAGCAAAATCTGATAGTTAAAAAAAGATTTAATTTAACATAAAGCATTTAATTACGCTTACTGCTTCCTATGCACAAGGTGCACATATTGGGTTTGCCTATGAACACATAAACCAGAACAAAATAACAAAAAACCTTAATTGATTGAGGAGTTGTGAATGGTCACGTAGAATAAGGTAAACTGGTTTAATGCTGAAAGGCATTAGGATTTCATATCTCACAACCTGCCACATCTGTGGCCTCAAGGTCTAACACAGATACCCTTCTTGGAAAATTTAACTCTTATCATGTCCTGATATCAATGAAGTATAAAAATTCTCCATTTTGAGTGTGACTTTGCTGTACTGTGTTATTGATGCAGGGTTGAGCTTTGCTCAGATTAAAACCCTGGTCAGAAAAGCTTGTCATGGGGGAATTTTTGTAATCCTGCCACCTGTCATGTTTCAATGTCGAACCAGATTCAGTGCAAGCTAAACATTTGCTTTGATATCAAGTGACTGATTCTGGACATAATATCTGTCACAGTGTTCAATCAGTATGCAAGTCAGCTGAATTACACCCACATTTTCACTGCTGCTGTCAATAAAGCAGAAATGCTAACACTTACTACAGCCCCTTCCGAAACTATCAGAACGGCAAGGCCAATTCAGTCGTTTTTGCTGTAGACTGGGAGAAAAGCAAGCCATTTTGAAGCTGAGAAAAGAGGGACAATCTATCAGAGCCACTGCACAAGCACTGGACATAGCCAATACAACAATTTGGAATGTCCTTAAAAAGAAAGAAACCACTGGTGTACTGAGCAAAGCACAACAAATGGTTTGGCAGTTCATGAGAGAAACATTGTGAGAGCTGTGAAGGAAAACCCATAAACAGTCAGTGACATCCCCAACATGGCAGAGGTGAAGGTATCACAATCCACCATTTGAAGAAGACTTCAAGAACAGAAACATAGAGGCCATAACACAAGATGCAGTAACACAAATCAGCAGTAAGAATTCGAAAGCCAGATTCTGAAATTGCAAAGAAATACAAGGTTTAGCCACAAATGTTCTGGAACCAATATTAACTTCTATCAAAGTGATTGAATGATCACAATGATCCAACACACACTGCCGACTCAACAAAAGGACTTCATCACAGGGAAAATGTAGAAGCTTTTAGAATGACCAAGTCAATCACCAGAACGTAACCCAATTGAGCAGCATTTCACCTCCTGAAGAGACCGAAGGGAGAAACCCCCCAAAACAAACAACAACAGAAAGAAGTTCCGGTAAAAGCCTGCAAAAGCATCACAAAAGAAGAAACCAACAATTTGGTGATGACAGTAGATCACAGGGTTGATGCAGTTATTGCCAGCAAGGGATGTGCAACCAAATATTAAGTGTTAATTTCTTTACTTTACATCAAGACTTATCTGTTCCTATACTTTTGCTCACTTAAAATTTGGGTGGTCTGATACAAAAGGTTCTATGTTTTATGTTGTTTAACACATCTAGATGTAAAGACCAGGAAATAAAAGCTGGAATCCTAAACTCTTGTCTCATATCCATTTTTTGATCTCAAACCCAAATGTCTTTGGTGTCTAGCACAAACAAATGAATTGGCCTTGCCGTTCCTATAGTTTCAGAGGGGACTGTATATATTCTAGGACAGGCCCGAATATTTTGAATACTTGAGTATTTCTTCATTACCTTGACATTTGTTTAGTATTCACAAGCCTTGTCTTTACCTTTTTAGTTCCTGTATAAGCACACCACATAGGCAATGAAATAATGGTTTCTCCACTACATGTAAATGTAGTGTTGAAATTTAGGTTATGTGACTCAAATCACATGCTACTTTATAACAACAACAACTGACAGACAGAAGTCTGTCAATATAATATATAAACCAAATCAAAAGTATTACTGATTTTATAAAGTAATTTACAGGAAGAAAGAAGCACACAATGTTATAATGCTGGGAGACTTAGGCTGAATGCACCAAAAGCACTTATTTTCAATTCTCCTCATATTATACTTTAACTGTTGCTACAAATCTACTGAAACTCTTTCATTGAAGGTGAGTTTTCTAAATTCCCCTATGGACTATTGTTGATTTTTAGTAAACACAACTTATATAGTATACTGAACTGCTATTTGTTTAGACTTGTGTTACACTGATATTCTGTTTATGTGCTAATAAAAAAAAAAAAAAAAATTGCAAAACTAAATCTTGGTGTTATTTCATATGCACAGCTAATTGCAGTTTATTTTCACCATTACCCATGTACACTATTATTACATTGTTGACAATTTGGCATGATCCTGGATTTATCTGTGCTTCAAAGCTGTTGTTGTCTTGGTAATAAGTCTGACAAGTCGATAAGCTCAAACCTACTCAGAAGCAGGCTTACTCACTGGCTGTTTAAATGCAGCCTAATAACCCATTAATAATCGGATTGAAATCTCAATAGGAATAAAAAACACTTTCATGTGTACACCTCAGTTGGGTTACAGTAAACTGATTGAGGTCAATCTGAATGAAACATCCATCCTATTGAATGAGGTATAATCCATTAAATAAAAGAATAATAGCCATGTAAACCTTTGTGTCCGATTACTATCGCTATGGGAATCTGCACATGCGTTCAGGTCACAGTACACTCCTAGTGCAGTAAAACAGTCCCGAAAGAAAAAACTATTCATTTGACAGGTTTTAATCTATTTGGAGGCAGATGTGGGATGTGAATTGATCACAATAAAGGAAGAATTTAGATGAAACCTATATTTCTTGTGATGTTCCCAAACAATGGCTTTTAATGTTGGTAAGATTAAAAGATGAGTAATGCCATTTGAGGTCATCTGGTTTGGATACCGGCAAACATGAAGCACAAATCACAAACTACTTCTTCATGCTGTCTGTTTAATAAAATCACACCTGGATGATGTTTTACTTAGATGGAAATAATTTAAAACCTATTAACACAAGCAGGGACCAGACTGTTATGGTAACATTGCCATGAAACCTCACTCCAACTGTGGACAAAAGTTTGGATCGGATAACATGTAATGTGCATATAAGCAGATTTTCTACAGACTGTAGACTGTAAGCAAGATTAGATTTGAAATGTTGAAATAAATAGGCCTAGAAAGTCATGCACCGATGCACAGCAAAGAGATGCACCGATACTAAATTTCTCAGCTGATACTCAATTATTCAGAGTGATATCGGCCGATACAGATAACCTATACCGATAGTTCTGTCTTTTATGCCTTCTTTTAAATTAATAATAAACGGAAAACACATTACTCAAATTAACAAACACATGAACTAAGTTCTGAAGATTAAAGTAAGATTTCTTAACTTATTTAATGTTATTATGAATGTTATTCATATCAACATTGAATTGTAAAAAACCTCCTGTTAGTGTCACATTCACTCTCCACAAACAAAAGCATTTCTACTTCATCATTAACATCAAACTGGTAATATATAATATCAACTTTTATATATTAACATTAAATGGATATGAAATATACTACTTTACTAATATATTTTTTCTGTGCAATATATACTTTTTTGTCAACTCATCTTCATTTAAATCTTTCAACAGTGTACTGGAGCTTTAATTCAGCGCGAGCAGTGCGGCAAAAAATAATTTAGACTTGACGCTGAAACTCCCGCTTCACTGCTGCAGCGTCCGGTGTAAAATTTTATCAGTGCAGAGATTACAGAGATTACAAACTGCAGTTCTATCGTCATTCCACACAAGAGACATCTTCTTTACACACAGCACAAAATCGATGTGTTTTCCCGCCCTCTTTTGATTGACAGGATATAATCGGCCCTGATCATCGGATGTTTTTAAACTAATCGCCTGATGGTCCACAGCGTGAAAAATAGCCTTTATCGGCCGATACATCGGTACATCCCTAGTTTTTAAATAAATTGTTGTGGATGGATATTGCCATTCTGATCACGTACAAATTCTGCCACTTGCTCCAGTGTTCTCCCAAAGACACACCCCAAAATGACAGGTAAAATGATTGATAGGCATGTAAAGACACCTCCTTGACCTGACTTGGACATTGGTGTTTCACATCTGTTTTTTCACCCAATTTTATAGAGTCTGGGCCTCTGAGCAGTGAAAGCTGTCTGAAGATAAGAGGAATTTAGAGAAACTCAAATATTACAAAACATTTGTTGCAATTTAAACATCACATGAACTTATGACACCATTACACTCCACTTCAAAATGATACACATGGCAAGAGATGTACAAGGTATCAAAGCACGCTAACCAATTCAGTAGGACAGACTGAAAACACAAAATACCACATCAGGCATATAAAAACTAAACAAAAAGTAACTTTTGGCAAAAAAGCATCTTTTGGCATTCCTGGATTGGTGTGTATTTTTCCAAAATTGACTGCCAAATATTTATGTCGGTTTATTTCCTCCAAGAAAATATCCACAGTATTCGTTTCAGATGCATCTGTTATTGGGCAAGTGATAGTTCTTTAGATGGCAGCATATTACATACCTTTCAAAGAATCCTGCTCAGCTCTCATAATGTCAATCAGTGAGTTCTCCAGAGAGTGCATGCTGAAGCCATCAAAGGACCGACTGCGCTCCTGCTGAAAGCCAAGGAAGAACTGTTAGTAATCTTTAGAGATTGAGATCCCCCTCTTTCTGTTCATTTTTATACCCAGACACCTCTAAGGGATAGGCACTGTGACACCTGTCTGCATTCGGTACAGTGGTAGAGATGCCATCAGAGGAACGCAAGGTTAATTCATTTTATACACAAAGGTAATCAATGTGATGACGACAACAATTAAAAGGAAATTAGAAACATTTATTGAAATAAAAGAAGATAAAATGAAAGGAGAAATTAGTTCAAATGAGGCGTATACAGGTTATTATTCAGGATATTAAACCGGAGTCCAGCTAACCTACAACATGCAGGGCTTCAATAGATTTTTTTGGAGGTCTGTGAAAAAATTGTGAGAGGTTTTTTTTTTTTTTGTTTTTTTTAAACAGTAATGACAATTAGTATTACGGTAGGGTTTTCAGACAGCATCCATGCATGTATTTGTCTGTGTACTGACACTGACTTGCAGTAACCCATAAACCTGATCTACCCTGTGCACTACAGTGAAATGGAAGATCTTTAAATACTTAAACAGGTCAGCCTCAGAATCTTCTGATAGATTGTCTCAGCAAGTCTTAAGTGATGTGATGAAAATGAAATAATCCTCATACTGTGATGGATTGTACAGAGCTATGAAGTAGGGCAATGCATGACAGATCACTATCATTTTGTACAATAAGGCTGCTATGAAGAAGTAAACGCCCACTGGCACTGCACAGAAAAACAGATTTCAAAAAGACAGAAGCAGTCATGATGTTAAGTCAAGGTTAGTTGTGGGTTTAATTAAGCATGTGAAATCTTAAAATCAGCTTTTAGTGTCATCTATACACAGTTGCAATCAAAATTATTCAACCCCCACTGCAAATCAGGTTTCTTGTCAAATAGACTTTCAGCTGTTTGCAATGAACAAATCAAACAAAAGCAATTGAAATAGTTCAACACAATGAGTGCTTCAAGTGGTTTCCCCAAATTCAATTGAAAATGCAACTTCTTATGACTTCTCCAAAATGAACCGTCTCAAAATTATTCAACCCCCTGAATAGAATCCCTCACAACAGCACAACTATGCAAAACAGGTGTTGTCTCAAGCGCACCTGATGCAACTAATCAAGGGCTTCATTAGTTGTACCAGGTGTGCTTGAGCTGGAACACATGAAATACCTGAACTGGCTAGGGGTAGAAAATGTATGAAATACCTGGACGGGGCAGAAAAAGGAAGCGATCAACGGCTGTAACCAGATTTCTGAGAAGGCAGGTTGTGAAAAACCCTCGAGTGACTGCAAAAAACCTGCAGCAAGACTTGGTGGCAACAGGCACTGAGGTTTCAGTGAGCACAGTAATGCCCAAAAGCACAAGAAAATTCAGCTCAAAATCATATAAATAAGACACAGAAGTTTTGGGATTCTGTTCTGTGAAGCGATGAAAAAAACTGGAACTTTTCAGCACAATGGATCAGCGTTATATCTGGAGGAAGAAGAATGAAGAAAGAACACTCTGTCCACAGTCAATCATGGTGGTGGCTCGGTGATGCTCTGTGGCTGCTTTGCATCCTCTGGTACTCGAAACCTGCAGCATGTGGAAGGCAAGATGGATTCATTGAAGTATCAGAAAATCCTAGGAGAAAACATCATGCCATCTGTGAGGAAGCTGAAGCTTGGACGTCAATGGACCTTCCAACAGGACAATGATCCCAAGCAAACCTCCGTTGCAGAAGAAGTCCTGGAAGATTCTACAGGGCTATCACAGTCACCTGACTTGAACCCCATAGAAAATCTCTGGTGGGATTTGAAGAAGGCGGTTGCAGCACGCGAACCCAAGAATATTACTGAACTGGAGGCCATTGCTCATGAAGAATGGGCTAAGATTCCTCAGGAACACTACCAGAAGCTATGCATCTCGTATTCAGCAGGACATAACAGCAAAAGGGAGCTCTACTAAGTACTAAAGATGCTTGCTATGAAGGGGTTGAATGATTTTTAAACTGGAGAAATCATTATAAGTTGCATTTTCAGTTGAATATGAGGAAAATCCTTTCACAACATTCGTTGTGTTGAACTATTTCAATCGCTTTTGTTTGATTTGTTCATTGCAAACAGCTGAAAGTCTGAAAATGTTAACAATAAACTTGATTTGCAATGGGGATTGAATAATTTTGATTGCAACTGCAGAAAACTCCAGAAATATCGCTACCCTTCATTCAAATTGTGCATAAATAACACATCTCTTTGAGCTTTATAAAATGTGCATGCTGTATACATTTTAACGGGAAGAGGTAGCCAGATTTTGGGCTGAAATAACCTATTAGCAGAATTATTATACCAATAATCTTCACAACAATGGCTGAACCACCAGACACAAAACAGTACCAGTGAATCACTGACCACCATATTTCACAGTTTACATCAAGTACATTTCCTTGTATGGAAAATCCTTTTTGCAACCAAAACAGATTTGATCCAAACGTCTGACTGTAACATACAATGCTAGTTGTGGTTCCAATGATGTTTCGTGAAGTTCAGTTGCCACATTTTGTATGTTTCAGGAAGAACTTCATTTGTGCAGCTCTTCCAAATAGCTGGGTTGCATGAAGGTGGCAAAAATTGATGATTTTTTAAATTGACAACCCAAAAATTTATAAACAGTGTGGTGCTTAAACTGTGATATTTGGGTTCTTTCGCTTACAAATTTATACACCAGGGAAGCGAAATGTCAAAGGCAACCATACGGTTCCTGGAAAACGATTTTGTCAAGTAAGACACATTTATTTAAAACATTTGAAAATGTTATTTCATATTGTAAATAGATTTTGATTTTTAGATTATTTTTGTTAAAGGAAAGGTAATGAGTTTGAAAACTTGAATTGTAATGCTTATTTTATATGGTAAGTTTTGCTCATTTTCATGAAGGCTACCAATAACTCTGGAGTCGACCATAGCTAGCATGGCATGTCACAGTGTAGTGTACAGAAGGACGTATTGGATGACATGTCTAATAACCTGAGGATGTGCTCAATTTGGCTCAACACACAAGTAATTATACAAAGCTTAAATATGTCAAAGGTGTTAATGTAGGTCTAAAGTGGAGAAATAAATACTGTGTATATTTTCACAAGACCAACTAATGGCATGCAGGCCCTCATCGTTGTGAACTGTCTGTTAGTAGAACAGGCCTGGTCTAAAAGAGGAGGGCAAAAAAGCTTGCAGGCACAATACAAGCTCTGTTCTTGGAATTAGGCTAGAAGCTGTGCAGAGGGGAGGACTGACTAAGCATATGAAACAACAGTGTGCGTTTTCAAAGTCCCCACTGTTACCACTGGGTTCAAATGAGAACACCATCTAAGTAAACATAAAATGCTCATGCAACAGTAAATATTAACTAGCTAGTATAAGATATATATATATACACACTTCCATTTTTTTTACACCAAGGTAGAATACTGGAATGATGTTTAAATATATTTGTAATTGTATTTGGGAACAAAATAACCAAACTCTATGTGTGACTAGACTGTTACAAATTATGTCACAGTTCCATACCCTATCATTACACCATGACAGGTGGTGGAAGACGACAACTGACCCCTGGTGAAGTCCAGAATTACAGATAATCATGCTATCCTGAGCCATTAACACCACCAGACACCATTTATCTTCCTATTTCCGTCTAGCTGCACGTCATACAGCCCATCCTCTGACACTGACTCACTCATACGTGTCTTTTTATATCAGCGACACACTCTGCTTGGAGAAGTACAATGGCAGAGGTACATTGCACATCTGGACTGTGATCTAACACATCCATCAAACCAGGCCTCAGGAGTGCCTACCAGTCATAACCAGATTGGCCTGAAAGCAAGTGTAGATGGCAAACAGCCATAAGCATACGATGGCACAGTGCGTTTTCATGCATCATGTGACTGGGCGTCAGTGACATTTAAGTTAATTTAGTTATTAGGAGAAAATTAATTTTAAAGTCTTTTTTTTCTGACAGATGCTGTATATTCCCATGCTCATTGTCATTCATAACC
Source organism: Stegophilus panzeri (assembly GCA_024331685.1). Lineage (NCBI taxonomy): Eukaryota > Metazoa > Chordata > Actinopteri > Siluriformes > Trichomycteridae > Stegophilus > Stegophilus panzeri. The sequence goes on from JANDJT010000041.1 coordinate 22,362,063, forward strand.
CAGATCCAAATCTCATTCCTCAATAGAAATAAACAAAAAGTAAATTAGCCCACCTGCTCAAGGCCTCTTACCTGAAAAGGAAAGAAGCTGTCATTGCGGTTTATGCTATCCTCCATCCATGGTTTGGGGTTGAAGCTTGAGCTATTGCGAGCATACTTCTGTGAAGAAGACTGGCTGTTTGGGAAGGATTTCTTCAGTGGTGAAATGGAGTTAATTGCAGTCATGCCTCCATTCAGGCTTCGTCTGTATTCTCGCCCCTGAGAGCCTCCCCATCCTCCATAACCTCCACCTGGACTCCAGGAGCTGGAGGAAAGGGTGGAGGATTGGCTCTGATAATTTCCCCATGGCGAAGGCGGTTTATTTAGGTTATTCCCCAAATGAGACAGCTGGCTGAATGCAGCATTGCGGTGGTTAAAGGGAGGAGGGTGTGGACTGGCGGGGGACCTGCGATTCTGCTGGTGCTGATTGTGGGGGTGCGGGAAGTGTGGAGGAGGATGGTGGTGCTGGGACAGTGGGCCAATCTGATGGGAAAAACTCCCTCCAAACCCAGGACTTGCGTGATGAGAGAAGTTTTGGAACAGCAATGGAGGGGCAGTGTTAGCAGTGGTGGCGGTTTGGCTAAAGAAACCCACCTCTTCCATCATGGCAGAAGGGTTGGTGGGAATAGCTGTGGACCAGCTGCTGAAGCCGGGCAAAGAGGAGCTGCTGGACTGTGCCAATGTCCCAATGCCAGCTGGTTCTTGGTAGTCAAAACCCGATAACACAGGAGATTCGATTCGCAGACCTTCTTTTCCATTGCCATTTTCTACAGCCCCCTTGTCCAGCTGACCTTCCTCTGGCATGCCGCTTTCCAGTTCAGACATGATGCTCACCGTTTCTGGGTGGCCCTGAGGTGTACGAGGTCGCTTTTCCTGTAGTTCTTGGTCTTCTTGTTGCTGCTGTTGGGCCTTGGCTTTGTCAGACTCCAGTATCTCATCTTGTGTATTAGCATGAGCTGTTATAGCAGGGAAAAGCCAAGCAGAGCCTGCATTTCCACCACTGCTTGGAGTATTACTGTTTATGAAAGCAGGTGGACTTGAAGGCTGGTGGACCGGATGTTGAAGGTGCGGGTGTATTCTGACTGGGAAAACGGCTTTGTTAGACGTGTTGTTTTTAACCAGGACTCCAAAACTGTAATCCCCCATTTAGGAAGCCTAATCCAGTATATGTTGACTCCTTATTTTAAAAATTCCTTGATTTCTTTGAATATCTTGGGGAAGAAAAAAAGGGGGGGATGGGGGGGGTACAGAGACACGTTTTTAGTCCATGCCTCATACAATTAATCAATCATATTCATTCATTCATTCATTCATTCATTCACTCCAACAATCCGTCCATTTCATCATTCACCCCACATCCACACAACACAAAACCCTTTGGTTTAAAAAGCACTTGCCTGTAGAAAGCATCTGATCTGCTTCCTGATGTAATCATTAGAAAGAAACGCTCAATGCAGATGAGAAAACCTTTATCCCAGTCGACAGCAAATGTGCAGGAAGTTAATCGTTTGACCGAAATTTCATCGACTGCACCGTTTTATGGGCCAAATGAGGACGTATAATTTAAGCCGAAATGTACATATCGTGCTAAACGCTAAGCAGGGTCCACCTTACACCAAATGGATCATTGTGATGACAATAATAAAGGTGTGTGTGCAAAGCAATGCGATGTCCTCTCTGCGTCGTGATATCAAATCAGAGAAAAGGAAATCGACCTACCGTTTGTTTGTTTTTGTTTTTTTAATTCTCCTTTTTTTCGCCAGTGACCTCCTCGGTCTCGACCATTTAACTACAGGAAAATGCTGATGACGTTTCCCGTGTGTGCGTGTGTGTGTGTGAGAGAGAGAGAGATAGTGTGAGATATAGGGGTAGCTTCCCTTCTGCTCACTGTCACAGCCACACAGACGGGTTTTCGGCCATCGGAGACCTCTCTGAAGGGCAAGCGGTGAATGTCTGGCCACGTTTGCTAATATCCGGCGCTGAAATCTCGCTGTTATGTCGGTGTGAGTGCACAGCCTGTGAAACAGCAGTCAGTGTCCGTGCTCTGGTTGCTTGACGACACAACGCATCACTTTCAGTGCGCTACAACTGCGATAGACGCACTCAGAGTGCACACAGTGTGTGCGTGCGCGCGCGTCACTGCCGCTTTTCCGCCCGATCATAATTTACACAACTCATGCTTTCTGAATCGTAGTATTTCTTCACTTAAACCACGCAATGAAATTATAATATTTTTTCCGTCATCGGCAATACGTTCTTAACCTTACATCTGACAGCTGAGTGGCCAATACTACCGCACTTCCGGCTTTAGCCACGCCCCTGCTCATTCTATGTCCCTTCCAGTTTAACATCAATGCAATATTATTAGCTTTCATACTTATCTGTTTAGAATCCGAAAATAATTGTAGGGTGTATATGTGTAGATATAGTTCCCACTCTGTGTACACACACACTGTATACCAAAATAAAAATTTTAACATATTACATAAATATTTCTTAATTATTTTAATAATGTGTGCAAATTGTTAAACTGATTCTTAAACTGTTTTTTTTTTTTGTTGCTGTTGCTTAAATTCTACATTTATTTTAAAAACCTCTTTAGCTTTAAACCAAC
>JANDJT010000041.1:22387328-22397899 GCA_024331685.1 Stegophilus panzeri
ACATAGTGTTATGCTAAACGCAACGTCTCGTTCCCTTCTCAGGGAACAGGGTTACATGCGTAACCCAGACGTTTTCTCGTGATCTCGACTTAATTTTCTTGTGATCTTGACATAACCAAAAGCTGTTTTCTCACAACATAATTTTATTGTGAGAAAATCTTATGCTTTGTGAATGGAACTGGTGTTGCATGCACGTTGGCATCTTCGCCATCATAAATGTAATAATTGCCCGCTGTAGAGATGGACTTTATCTCCGCATTAAGAGAGAGGGCTGTGTGTCCCCTTCTCAAGTGTGACTAGTGTGAAAAGACACTAATGTGGAAATCGTCAGTCCTGCAGGGATGAGGTACTGTTGAAGGTCAACCCGGAAGTTGGCATCACCCCGGTTCTCTCGACAAAAAGGCAATAGGATTTTCCATTGGCTTTTGGATTACTGCAGAAAATAAACTCTGTGACCATCAAAAGTTTATGATTCTTACATGTTTCGTTCATTAAGATAAAATTTGAAATATGTTGAAGCCTAGATACAATCTCCAGAAGTAAAAAGCTAATGTTAGGCTATAAATGAACTACACCACGGTCACATGACTTCAGCGTCACCACCGCTACGCTTCTGACAACTCTTTCAATCGTTATTTAAAAAACAACAACAATTCAATTGGAAAATACTATAAATTGGTAAATCTACAAGTTGGGAAGTTTGAGTTGTAAGAGTGTGAGTATAAACACAGTGAGGCTGTAGTAGAAGAGTTTTCCTGTTGGGCGTGATGACGTTTAATGTCCCCGACAACCTCTGTAGTACCGTTTAGCCACTTGTTAGCTACCGTCTTTTTCAAGACATGTAAAACCTTTTTAAAAATCCTGAGTGGGGTATTACTGGCATGGGGTATCACTTACATGTATTTTATGGTGTAGTACAAAACCTGAATATATCTTGAGCTTGTGTTAACCACAGGCCTTATTTCAGGCATTTAAACAAAAAACCCATTCAAAATCCCACATTGACTTCGTGATGATGGATGTCCAGTACACAGGAAAATTAAGTCGAGATCACGAGAAAACAACTTTTGTTATGTCGAGATGATGAGAAAATTAAGTCGAGATCATGAGAAAACAACAGAAAAAAAAATTAATAATGCATGGCCGCTTAGTTTGAAAAGTGTGTGGTATATAGCCTAGCTTAAAACAAATGTTCATTGTTAAGTACTGAACACAATAGGAGGGCTTATTGGATGCTGCTTGTACTAGATTTGAATCATTATGATTATTATCATTATTATTTACATTTTTTTATTCAACTAATCTTTATGAATACATGTGATATGAAAGCAGTATACATAGTAATATGTGTACAGTCACATAGCAATGTGATTCTCACTATTAATAATTCTGTTTGTTATGCCAGATTCTGGCTGATTTTGGTTCCAGAAGCTGCATAAAATATTAAGCAAGCCTTTCCTGCATGATGATGCGATGAGACAGATGAGAAAGTCAGCTGAGAGAGTCAGCTGTTGCAAAGGCAACATTAAAAAAAGCCTTACTTTACCATGCTCTTTGGTTGGCAGATATCCAATTTTAGACCCACAAACTGTCAAATGCCATTTCTCTTCACGCTAGGAGGCACATTATAACAATTGCTGAGATTTACAGACTTCATTCTGAATTTTTTATATGTTAGGTTGCCCAGTGTGCAAATAATTAAAATTTCTGGGATATTGTAGGTTCTCAGATGGCCATTTGCAGTGAGAACTGCCAAAAACAGTGAGCATAAATTACAGATAATAAACACATGTTGTAAAATATATTGAGTTGCCAGTTTATTAAAAGGTTTTTATTACTTTTTATTTATACTCAGAGGTAGTAAATGTACCTACATTTTTTACTCAAGACAACTACTCAGGTGAATAAATACTATAGAAAGTAGAAAGGTATCCACTCTTAAATGTACTTAAATTTACTATGAAAGTAGAAGTACAAGAAAGATTTATGAACGAAAGGGATGTCAAATTATACAATGATTTTAGTTACTAATGGCGAATCCTTTGACTAAGGAACAATAGAAAACATTAGCTAAGGCTAAATAGCTTTAATGCTAATATCTCAAATGTCAGCATGATGATACCTCTGACAATACAGGGTCTGAGGATTGGCTACTTAAATTGCCAATTATTCTCAAGTGTCACTGGGAGTGTGAATGTGTGTGCATGGCACCCTGAAATACACTGGCGTCCCATCCAGGGTATTTCCACTTCACTCTCAGTGTTCCCGGGATAGACTCTATTCACCCTGACTATGGATTCACCCTGACTATGACCAAGAGCAAGCACTTACTGAAGATGAATGAATGAATGAAAAAGATGGAGTGCCTGTTGAAGATTTATACCTAGAGTGCAGCATGACCCGAGTCTCAATATCAGAGCCTTAATATTCAATGAATACATTTTCGGCAAGACTGTGGTTGAAAAACATAATTGAGGCTTGAAGAGGTCTTTCACTGCAGGGCTTCCTCTTACTCCTACAGTATGTGGAAATGTCACAATCAGGTAGTATAACTCCCTCTAGTGGTACACTTGTCTCTTGCAATGAGTAAAATGGGAAATGATCTAATATTTTGTCTTCTTAAAATAAACTCGTGTATCTGGCTGTTTTGTTAAATAGGTAAAAAGTAAAATATTTAATTCTTTAAAAGAATATTGTGGCCAAAAATAAAATGCATGCAAAGTTCTCCTTACATACAAGGTAATACTGTTGACAACTAAAGTAAACCCACCAGGGTAATATTGTGGAACACTGCAAGATTTTGCTTAGTAATGGTGTATTACTCTGTCAAAAGCACCTAAACATAGTCTGTGATATAAATATGATTTTTACATATATTTGTTTACTGTGATGGACTGCACTCTGAAAAATGTTGGGTTATTTTTTTTCTACCCAAATGCTGGGTTGAGCCTTTTGGGTCATTTAATTGGGTTATTTTCTCAGTCTTGGGTAGTTTTGGGGTAGTTTTGTGTAACGCAGCGGACAGTTGAATCAATGCACCCCTCCCCCACCCCGACTCCTCAGCCCAGCTTCTTGGGTCAACTCAACTCAGTGAGGACTGTTTGAATTCACCTCAAGTGGAGGTAGTGGTTTTCACATGGACAGACTGTTAGACTGTCACCTAAAATTCTGACTGCATGAAATGATTTCAATCTTTGCACTGAGGAAGAAAGTGGCTTTTTGATGGCTGCTACTGCAACCTTTAACTGTGTGACAGAAACCACATAGGCAAACCTATTTGAGCCAAATGTGTGATGATTTAGACATGGATATTGTACAAGACGAAACTGGAAGCCTCCCTTCCCTTCTTTATAAACTAAAGAAGGAACCTTTGACTTTGCTAATCAGAAGACAAATTGGATGTTCTAAATCAGATGTGTCCAAACTTTTTTTTTCTTCAGAAGTGGCCAGATTAGAACACATCAAAATACCTGAGGGCCAATCACCAAAATATGAAAGTATGAATTATGTAATATACGAAATATACACATAGACACAGTCAAATCGATAAATATACATACCACAGTATATAAAAAAAAAGTCCAAAAGTCAAAATACAGACTTTCAGGTTTAATTTAATTTTAATTGTAATTTAATAGTATTTACATCCAAATCGGGTGCACAATGTAGGAATGAAAGCACTTTTTATATCTGGTCCCCCTATTTAAGGGACCAAAAGTAATTGACAAACTAACATAATTGTAAATTAAATGGTCATTTTTAATACTTTATTGCAAAATCCACTTTAGCTAACAAGAATGTCAAGAATTCAGGAAAGGCTTAGTTTGATAAAAAGTTGCTTCTGCCAGGATAGCTTCCAGCTGCTTCAGTTTCTCAGCCCTTTCACCCTCTGAATATTTTTTTGCATTGCCCATGATATTTTCATAATGTCTCATGATATTGCATCCTTTAATTACTGCAATAGTCTCTTGACATAAGAGGCACACATATTTGCTATGGCTCTTGATGAAAAAGTATTCTTGTTTCCAGCGCTTGTAAAATTGCTCATTCTCACTATTAACTTTGCTCTTTTTGTCTGTAACCATGACAAAATATCTTTCAGTCAGAGAAAATTTAGTTAACTGTGTTAACGCAGTCTGCTGCCACCATCAGGTGAAAGGAAAAATAGCAATGTGCTGGTCATTGGGTCATCTCCTGAATTCGTGTCCTGGCAAAATTCCCCCATTGGCCCTTATCTATCATGGCCCCCTAATAATCTCCATCCCTGAATTGGCTCTAATCACTCTCCTCTCCTCTCCACCAATAGTTGGTGTGTGGTGGGTGTTCTGGCGCACTATGGCTGCCGTCACATCATCCAGGTGGATGCTACACACTGGTGGAGGTTGAGGAGATTTCCCCCATACATTGTAAAGCGTTTTGAGTGTCTAGAAAAGTGCTATATAAACGTAACTGTAACTAACTCTCATACATTCTACGAGTGAAGCTGCAGGCCAATTAATGTCTGTCCGTAGGCCACATTTGGCTGAACTTTGGACACAGTTCTAAATTGATGTAAAACATAGGTTGATGTAAAACATATACTGTAAATTTACAGCAATTTTTACAGTGTAATTCACCTCTCTGACTGGAAAAGACTAAATGCCTATTAAATGCAAGGTGGCTAGATTTCCCCATTTCAGTGGTAATGCTGGTATGATTTCATGAGATAATAGTAGGTCCAACTTCCACCAGACGTATTGTTGTTCCATTGTTTAAATTGATAGTTTGAGGCAACAGTCTCAGAGGCAACAGTGACTACCAAATGTAGTCAATTGGCTTGAAGTTTGCTTCTTTAGCATTGCTAATACATAAGGCTTTCTTACTTATTAAACTCCTGATTAGGCTTTTATAAACTGCATGTCAAAATAATCATGTACTTAGGAGTAGTAGTGCCTATCTTGATATCAGAAGCTTTCTTCCTCTGCACATAGTTAGAGTTCACTCTACACAAGCATCAGGATTGGATAGGAGGCGTGTCCCCAGGTGTGATGGCAGAATTGTTTGTTAGAAGTATAATGACAATATAGTTTCCATTTGCTTTGTATGTTTATTTATTACATAAGCATTGCTAGTGAGAGAACTGATGAGGTGAGTGTGTGATGATCTACACATGCAGTTTGCACAGGGAGTCTATCTATGCTCCCAGGGTCCTATGTTCCTCAGATTTATATGGCACATAATGAACACATTGTGATTTGAAGCTGGAGTTAGGCTTCAGCATAAGTGAGAGCTGGGACATGTTCATACTTAACAGTTTGTTCCTTTTATGACCGTTTACTGTGTTTTATAGGATACAGTATGGCATTTCTTCATTTTAGTGCATATATTTCACTATTGTTCATGCATGGAGTTGAACTCTATTTTTAGAGCAGCTCAAATAAGGGGTTCAGCATCTATTAACCTAGTTAATTTTCCGAGTTCATACCTTTCATAAATTTCAAGTGTGGATTAAGGATGGATTTTAACTAATGTAGGCTATGTTGTTGTTCATTTAAATGTGTCTTTGGTGCTTGAAGTTAAAAGGTACTAAAGTTAATAGGACCCTGGGAAAATGAGTCCTGACTACATAAAACCTTTGGAAACGTTTACTTAATGTTTGTTAGCACAATATTGAACTGGGGAACATAGAACGCTGGGAACATAGGAATGACCACGTTTGCACAATGCTGATGAGCTAGCTATTAGCTTCACTTACCTGTTAGCAACATCAACTTTGTAGCTCCAATTACAAACTAAAACAAGCAAACTGCAGACTATATCCGATCTACGACATTTGGGGTAAGGGAAAAGTTGAACAAATTTAATTTTTGGTCTTGCCATTGCTTTAATGCCATTGCTTATTATTAGTGATTGTAGATTGTCTGGCAGAGTATCCTTTTCAGCCCAAACATTAGTTGCTGTGATTATTTATAAATCTTCATTTTAAAACATGGGAACTCTGATACTATAGCAGATTTATAGCAACATAAACACTCACTGACTCCCACCATGTCCTGTTTACACTGAGCAAACACGGCGACAGGGAACACTTCAGTCTTCAAAACTGGTACTTACGTTGATTGACTGTGTGTGTGGTGTGTGTGCGTATGTTTGTGCGTGTGCCAGCGTAATTGTGTGTGCAAGTTATGGTGCATGGGTTAGCAGTTTGTGTCGTATCCCATAAATGTGCGTTTGCATAATCATGACCTCATCGTCCACTATTTGGCTTTCCCACTGCTCGCCAGACCACGAGGGAGGCATACAATGTGCATCTATGCAGCTTAACCAACCGTAATTGCCGCAGTCATAATGTGCCGCTGTACAGCTAATTCAGTCTGCTGGCAAGCCTTCGACCATGCTGACTTGTTCCTTTTCCATGCAATTTGAGTTAACCAAGAAATGAGGTAACAGCATTGCTAATAGGGATAAATGACAAGCTTTGTGAGAGTGCTTCGTCTAAGAGGCTTGATTACCTCACAGGACTGGAGATTATTCATAGGGAGACAAAAGGAGGCCTGGAAAGAGCACTGGGTTTTGTACACGTCTCTCTCGCGAGTCCCTGGCTGTTGTGCAGGGCCAGTGGGGACATTGTTAACCACAGTAACCTATCTGTGTGGAGAACAGCAAGTTCCTCTGCAGTTTCCTGTCTGAGGTTCTGGCGCTGTGGGTGACGCCATCCTTACACGGGTCACATGGTACGCTCATCTGAGCTCTGTGTGAAAAATCCTGCTCCTTCTTTCACCACGGGGTTAGCCTTCTCAACCAAAGCTTGATTGTGTTTAACATGGACTGTACAAAATCGTTTGAGGAAATGTCTTCATCTGTCCATACAACCTTGATCACTCAAGTATTATTATTTAATGGTAAATGGTCTGCATTTATATAACGCTTTTTAACCTTAGCGGTTCTACTAAGCGCTTTACACTGTTTCTAATTCATACACACAGTCACACAACAATGGCAGCAGATCTACCATGCAAGGTGCTAGCTTGCCATCGGGAGCAACTTGGGTTCAGTGTCTTGCCCAAGGACACTTTGGCATGTGGAGTCAAGTGGGCCAGGAATCAAGCCACCAACCCTACAGTTAGTGGAAGACCTGCTCTACCACCTGAGCCACAGCCGCCCCTACAGTATAACTGAAGTTTATGAAATTCCAGGCCACTATCTGGAATTCCAGACATTTCCTAGTGACAGGTAGGCCTCTGTACTGCATTATTGGCTAGCATGAAACATTTATTAATAATCCCCCAGGCAAAAATTATGGAATCACCACACTTAGAGGATGTTCACTCTGCTTTTTTACTTCGCAACAAATAAACAAATCACAGATATGACACAAAACAATTTTTGTTTAATAGCTGAACATTTTGGCTTCATGAAACATACCTCAAACAAATTTTATGAAATAATTTTAATTAATGGCATATTTTTTTCCCCCAAATCAAGTAGAGGAAAAAAATATGGAATCACCCAATGTTGAGGAAAAAATTATGGAATCACCTTGTAATTTGCATTTCTAACAAAAATACCAGCACAAATCTAACAATGCTAATTAGTCTGCAGTTCAAAGAGAGTGCTTACAAGTACTTTAACAAGCTGTTGGACTTGGCTAATTGAAAGGAAACATGGCCCCAACAGGAAATCTGACACAGAGTGTGGCAAAAGATGTTGGTTGTTCCTAGTCAGTTGTGTCTAAAAATTGGTGCAAGTTTAAAAAAAAATGTGAAGGTTATAAAAGGAAAACGTACGGGTCGACCGAGGAAGATGGCAAGCATCAAGAGAGAAAACAAAAGCAATATGCCTTAAAAATAGAAAATGCACAACAAACCAAATGAAAAACTAATGGGAGGAAACAGGACTCAATGTTTGTGACAGAACTGTAAGAAATCGGCTGAATGGATTTACATATAGAAAAGCCAAATGAAAACCAGCACTAACAGCTAAACAGAAGAAAACAAGGTTAAAGAGAAACAATCATGGAGTGTGGATGATTGAATGAAAATGATATTCAGTGATGATTCACGAATCTGCATTGGCTGAGGAGATGATGCAGGAACTGTTGTCTGGTGCCGTCTTAATGAAACATAGAAAGATGACTGCCTGAAGAAACAATACAATTTCCCACTCATTTATGATATGTCGGCTAAAGGACCAGGGAAGACCTCAACAGTCAATACACAGGTGTATGTTGAAATTTTGGACACTTTTCTCATTCCATCGATAGAAAATAGGTTTGGTGATGATCTAGTCATTTTTCAGGATAATGCATCTTGCCACAGAGCAAAAAGTATTAAAGTATTTCTTCAGGAAAGGCAGATCAACTCAATGACCTGGCCAGCAAACAGTCCGGATATCAATCTGATTCAAATTTATGGTGGAAATTTTTAAAAAGCTGATCTGTCAACCACTATTCAAGAAAGTTGGAACAAACTTGATGGAGAATATTGTTTTTCATTAGTGAGGTCTATGCCTCAAAGAAAAAAAAAAGCCCAAGGAGGAGCAATAAAGTACTAATTGTGATTTTTTTTTTGTTAATTCCATATTTTTTTCCTTGATTTGGACAAAAAAATATGCCATTAATTAAAATAAATTCATTTAATTTGTCTGAGGTAAGTTTTACGAAGACAGAATGTTCAGCTATTAAACAAAAATTGTTTTGTGTCATATCTGTGATTTGTTTATTTGCCCAGAAGTAAAAAAGCTGAAATTCTGTAATTTTTGCCAGGGGTACACTGCAAATGATGATAAAGGATAAATTTAAGCCAGAAGAGAAATAACACATCTGTACTACATGGTAGTTAGAATGCAATAGATATATTCAGGTGTATATGCTGAGAAAAAAAAGCCATTCTAAATGCTGGTCGATCTAGACAAAGTGAAGATTTTGCGTTTGTTGATTCCCAATGTTGGCAGAAGTACCAAACCTGCTACAACAGCATTACATAGAGGAGTTGATAAATGCTTGATTAATTTATTGTCATTTCCACTCTTCTGGGAAGGCTTTCCATTAGATTTTGGAGCATGGCTGTGAGGATTTTTGATCATTCAGCCTTAGTCAGGTCAGGCACTGATTTTGGGCAAAGAGTCCTGGCTTGCAGTCTGACTTCCACTTTCAAACAGTCTTTAAATATAAAAAAAAGTGTGCTTGAAATGCATGGGTGCTCGAAATACAATAAGCTGCTGATCTGATTCTGTTAGAAGCACCTGCCAGTACCAGTGCAGTGTTCTGAGATATAGGACATATCTCTGCCTAGCAAATTGATTCACTTATTGATCATTGGCATCGGGTAGGAGTCAAATGTGGACACTGTGTTATATCACGCCATTGCCCTTCTTTTTAGGAACAAGGATGACTAGGTTTCACCAGTCTCTTCTTGAAGGCTCAAAGACACCTCTGTCTGATGAGCCCTGGTGAAATCAGCTGGACTCATGTGCTGCTGCCTGACCTCATTTCTTCCTGGATCTTCACCAAGTAGCAGCCCCGGGATCATTATCACATTGCTGCTCCATCAGAAATATGTTTAAGTCAAAGGGCCACGTCAAACTGCCATGAAATGTTTGTGAAGAGTAGGTACAGCACCCACTGGTACAAATCCGACCCTGTGTCTGAGTCAAACTTGAGGGTATGGATGAAATGCGCCATCATACCATCCAATGGTGTTAAGGTGACGTTCTTGTGCTCCTAATGTCTAACATTTATCGCAATACATTTGTTTTGCTATTTTTTCTGAACTAGATAAACTAGAGAATTTTTTGGCATCTCAATGCACTGACAGTCCTTGTCATCAAATGCACTGATCATCCATCCATCAATCCATATTCTGTACCGCTTATCCTACACAGAATTATACACGGTGCCAAACCATCACAGGGCACAATTGCACACACATTCTCACACACATTCAAACACTAAGGGCAATTTGGAAATGCCAATCAGCCTACAATTCATGTCTTTGGACTGGGGGAGAAAACCGGAGTACATAGCGGAAACCCCTGGAAACTCCACACACACAGAGCAGAGGTGAGAATCGAACCCCCAACCCTGGAGGCGTGAGGCAAATGTGGTAACTACTAAAAGAAAAACACAATTCTATGAATATGAAAATTTGTAAATGTCCCCAAATCAGCACAAACACCACACCCTTCTCCTGGTAAACTAGTATAAAAATATTTGATAGGCTTTTATTTATTATGACAATAACATGTCAGATGTACAATCGTCAGACTCCTGTTTCTTAAAATAATGTAACAGAACCCCAGCAGTAATGATTTTAAAAACATTTTAATTTATCATTAATACATGGTAAATTAATGGATTTAATTGTAAAAAATCATACTTTATAATGTTTATGGTGACCACAAATTCTCTCTCACACACACACATGCACACACACACACAATTTCATGATGTAAAGCTGCTGGTAGACTGTTTAATGATGTTTGGAGTTGGGGCTATGCCATTTTCTCTTTCAGGGCTGATTTTGTTTCTTTTGGAGGCAGTTTGTCTCCCAGAATCAGTCCAGAGACGACAGTCCAGATTCAAAAATAAACAT
>JANDJT010000041.1:22399955-22417067 GCA_024331685.1 Stegophilus panzeri
ATACTGTACATCACTGTATATACTGTACATCACTGTATATGGCTAAAATGACAATACAAATACTTGAATACTTGAACAATCATGCAGAAAAGGTGGAAAATTCTACAGGGCTCACAAACTTTTAAGCACCACTGTAGGGAGTTTCCAAGAAAAGCTCGTTGTGGATTTGTTACAAACCCTGATGGGTCTTATCAGGCCACCCAAGAAAGATCAAGGTCCCTGCTGGGTCTAGTTCATTTTAATCTTTTTATTTTATTAAAGGATTTTTTGTGAAACTGTCTGTCTGTTGGTCTGTCTGTCAGTCGGTCTGTCTGTTTAGGACTTGACTATGTGACTGTGTGGCCTTGTTTTTATGTATTATGTATCATCTATTAACTACAACTGGAGGTATATGAAACACCCCCTTTCTTATTATTGTCTTGTGGATAACAAAGAGAATGAGAGAATATGTTCACCAGCCAATTTATTAGGTACACCTCTTCTAGCCCATCCTTTTAAAGGACGTGTAGCTGGATGTGTTGTACACTCAAAAAAATGTTTTTGTCATTGTTTGATTGTATTTTGTAATTATTTAGGGACCTGTTACCATTTCCCCCCACTTTAGTTTCTTTTCAGATACTTTATGAGAAATTTGAGGATTGTTTCTTTGAATATCCCAACCTGTATGGAGGTTGTGTTGGGCCAGAGCACATGGTAAGCCATTACACGGCACCCCTAGAGTTTTGCTCATGGACCCAAGTGACTGTGTGTGTAGCAGATCCTGGATTTGAACCACCAGCCTTCTGGTCAACATCCCAAAGCTCTACCCAATAAGCCACACTGTCTTTTTATGATCTTGAACTGGTCTGCACATTCTCCATTAAGCTCCCACATGAACAAGGCATTTCAATCCATACAACTGCCACTCACTGGATATTTTCTCTTTTTCAGACAGTTCTCTGTAAAACCCTAAATATGGTTGGACATAAACATTTAGCAGCTTTTAAAATACTCAGACCAGCATGTAACACACCTACAATCACATCACATTTAAAGTCACTTAAATAACCTTTTCTTTACATTTCTGATACTCATTTTGCACTCCCACTTTTAGTCTTGATCACCTCCACATACCTGCATAAATGGAGCCTCGGCCTTGTGATTGGCTGATCAGCGATATGTGTCATCGAGGGTACCTTAAGGCATCTGGGAAAATGCTGATAATTTAAATGTCTGTCCCCATGTACTGTGTAAACTGAGTCGGGGAGCATTCGGGTTTAAAACTGCTAACTACATTGTGTTAAGTGTGTGCGTGTCTGCTGGTGTGTTTACCAGTTTAGATGTCTGGGTAAGTTATGATGTGTGGGTTTGTGTCATAACCCATAAATGTACGTTTGCATAATCATGACCTCATCGGGCCAATGTTTGGCTTTCCCACCGCTCATCAGACCATGAGGACGGCATACAATGCGCATCTATGCGGCCTAAGCGTGGGTAATTGCTGCAGTCATAATGTGCTGCTGTACAGCTAATTCAGTCTGCTGGCAAAAGCGCCACCGTGCTGACTTGTTTCTTTTCCATGCAATTTGAGGTAACCAAAAAATGAGGTAACAGTGTTGCTAATAGGGATAAATGACAGGCTTTGTATGAGTGCTTTTCGCTTAAGAGATTTGATTACCTTACATGACTAAATATTATTCATAGGCAGACAAAGGGAAGCCTAGAAACAGTGCTGGTCTTTATGCACGTCTGTCCGTGTGGCCGTCTTGCATGCCCACCGGGGACGATGTGTGCAGAACGACAGGTTTCGGTCCAAATTTCCGGTGCTGTGAGTGATGTCATTTTCACCCAGATCATATAAGATCTTCACTGGGGCTCTGTGTGAAAATGCTGCTTCTTCTCTCAGTGCTGACGTAGTTGAGTGTAACACTGCCTGTCTGTGCTTCACTATGGCCTGTCCTGAAGCTCATAAAAGCCAAACTACACCTCTTTGTCCTTTGCACTTGAGATAAAGTCCATGAAAAAAAAAGTTTTTATTTAATTCCTGCAGTTTATGAAATGACAGTTAAAAGTCCAGACCACTGTTTCCATTATATATGCATGCATCCACTGTAGCTGTATTAAATTATAAATTTAAAAAATCACTCTTATGGGTATAGAAAAGGAATGTTTACCTGCAGTAAACATAACCTGTTACCACAGATCTGCAAAGCATCTGTCTGAGAATGTTGTGTACTAAAAACATGCAGGAATTTAGCATGCAGAGTTCATAAAGAATTAGGAATTTGTCCTAGTTATATAAATTTTAAATGGTTGTTTTAGCACTGATTAATTTTGTGTGTCATTGGGATGGTGTAGCTTAGTGGGTAGAGCTTTGTGCTTTCAACCAGAAGGCTAGGTGTTCAAATCTAGGCTCTAATACTGTCCAACCTTTATAACATATAAGTTCTTATTCTGTAATAAAGACTAAACAAGCTGCTTAACCCTTTCAGTTGAGTCAAACTACAGTGGATTAGAACTAATGGCAAAGTACAGTCATTTAAAAGGTTGTTACTGGTTTAGCTTTACAATCTTCACCTAAATGGGACAGCGTAGCTTGGTTGTAGAGCTTTGGGGTTTCAACCACAAGGTTGGGGATTCATATCCAGGTTCTACTGCACATATGCTGTTGGGATATGCAGAGAAAGAAATTTCAATAAAGTATCTAAAATCTAAAAATCTAAAATTCTCTCGAGTTTGAATCTCAGCTCTGCTACTGGCTGGCTGGAAACCTCATCATATCTCTGTAGCATGAATGTGTTTTCCCCCTCATTGTATAAGGACACAGGTTACTAGAATAGAATTAAATAAAGAGCCTTTATTTATCATTACACAAATACAGATATACAGTACAACAAAATTGTTTCTTCGCATATCCAAACTATTGAGGTTGTGGTCAGAGCGCAGGATCAGCCATCACACAGCACCCCAGGAGCTGGAAGGATTAAGAGTTTTGCTCAAGGACCCAACAGTGAGTCTGGAATTGAACCACCAACTTTCTGGTCAATAGACCAGCGCTCTATCCACTAAGCTACACTGTTCCTAGTAGTGTAAAGTGCCAATAAAAAAGAAGAGAAACTTGGGCTGAGGTGGCTGATGAGGAGCCTGACTGGATGGTGCACAGGTTCAGATATTTTCCTTAAATATGATCAAGTTATCCAATAACAAAAGCCAAACTCTTTTTATTTGTTTATTTATTTATTTAATTTTATTTATTTTAGATACTATAAGGAAATTTAAGGATTGTTTTTTTCCCCACATATCCCAACCTGTATGGAGGTTGTGGAGTCAGAGCTCAGGGTCAGATATCACTTGGCGCCCCCTGGAGCGGACAGGGTTATGGCTCTTGCTCAATATGCTAAACAAAATAAATAAATAAATAAACAAACAAACAAATAAATAAATGGTTATAGTGGTATTGTGGACACTTAATTCCAGTGATACCCTTTCGATCCTATGAAACACAATGACTGTGGAAAGCAAAAGTGTAACGCCATGGTGGTTTTGAAAAGTTTCATAGTGTGTGCGGTAAATTACAGGAACATTTTATTGGTGCGACCATTTCTATTAAACGTTGACTGTCTCAATACTGGGAGTCAAATATGTCTGCGATGGATTTGCCAAACACGCCTGTTTTTTGCCATACTCAAGCCATGCTAAACACATTTGTCTAATAATAACCCATAGGGATGAAAGTGACTCTTGTGTGAGCTGTGTGCTTTGGGGTTACTGGGATGTGCTGGGCCACACTGAGGAAAGAGTCACAGGGTGGCTAGTGTCCCTGAAAAGTGCACTTCACCCTAATGTGGCCTGACAGCATGAGAGCAGTGCTTGTGCTGTGCGCTCGGACCTTTCTAATTACGATTGCGACGGAAGGGGCAGCACAGAGGGTGACTGTGTTCCCAGCAGGTCAGCCATGCTGGAGACACTCTGGCAGACACAGAATCATCACTCAGGTGGTGCCCATCAGGCCTCAAGTGCATTCACAGGCCCCACACAGTGAACAGTATTCATTTGCACTTGGCGAGGACCATAGAGAAATATGGGAGCAGGGGACATGGGGAGCAAAATGTGATGTCTGGGTTTATAACATAGACATAGATATTAGTGACCAAAAAAGCTCATGATGTCAATCTGTGCCAAGCAACATGAAGCCACTTGGCTGCCATACTGGTTCTCATTCTCTCTTCTGTGTAAAATAAATGGTTGTCTGTGAATGTAATGTAAATATATTCCCAGAAATGCAGATATAACAAAATGCCAACGTGTGCTGTGTTGTCCTACAACAATATTCCACTGAACTGTTACAGCAAGAGCTCACATATAACTGAATAAGTTTTATTTCATTTATTAGAGAGTAATTCCAGAGGTGGTAAAAGTGCCCAAATTCATTAGTAAGTAAAATAACAATTACTTAAGCAGTTAAGTATGAAAGTAAAGGTAGAAGAAACATTCATGAAAGAAAAGATAGATTACTGTGATGGGTATTAGGTTTTATTCTCACTGTGATATCAGATAGTTTAGATTTTAAGTTTAGATTTGCTAGGAAATTAGATTAGCTCCTCGAAACTGTCTGCTGATGCTAGTAAGAAACCAATTCATGACATTACAAATATCTGATTATAGTTGTGTAGTGATGTGCTTGAAAATGCAGTGAGTAAAAAGCTGAGATGTTTCTTTTGAAATGTATTAACTAAATGTATTAGCTGAAAGAAACCCAAGTAAAATACAGATACTTTAATTCCAAGCTACATTACAGTATCTGCCTAGGGGAGCACAGTATCTGCCTTGGGGAGCACAGTATCTAACTAGGGGAGCACAGTATCTGCCGAGGGGAACACAGTATCTGCCTAGGGGAGCACAGTATCTACATAGGGGAGCACAGTATCTACCTAGGGGAGCACATTATCTGCCCAGGGGAGCACAGTGGTTAGCACATTTGCCTGACACCTCCAGGGGTCAGGGGTTCAATTCCCACCTCCGCCCTGTGTTGAGTTTGCATGTTCTCCCCATACTTCGGGGGTTTCCTCCGAGTACTCTGGTTTCCTCCCCCAGTCCAAAGACATGCATTGTAGGCTGACTGGCTTTTCCAAATTGTCTGTAGTGTGGGAATGTGTGTGAAATTGTGCCCTGCTATGGGTTGGCACCTCGTGCCCCAAGTTCCCTGGGATAGGCTCCAGGCTCCCTGTGGCCCTGTGTAGGATAAGCATTATAGCAAATGGATGGATGGATGGATTATCTGGCTATTTACAGCAATTTATAATTTTACAGTTTATAATATATTCATTTTCATTCTGGAAAGCAAATAAGGCAACTGAGTCACTCTAGAAAAAGTACAAGAAGTATATTAACAATGAATTTATCAGCTTTTCTATATTATATAAATGTAATTTTTATACGTAGATTACATTGTAAATCACACACAGCTGAAGTGTTGGTTAGTCCAGCATCTTATCTCACAGTTTGTATCAAAGCCAGACATAATAAAGCTTATATTTTGTCTATTATTTAAGAAAACAGAACAGGAGTGTTGAATGGGGTTGTGAGGCTGTGTACATGTTTTTTGCACACTTTAGATTCATTTGCTGCACAAGGTTAACTAGTCTTCCAGTGACCCTTCATATTCAAGGACAGGTGCTGCCAAAGTGGGAGTGGGGTGACTATGGCATTAGGAATGTGTTCTAAAAGCCACACAGTCTGCAGGTTATGAAATTCCTGAACACTGCCAGAGAGTGAAAAGTCTCCTGTTGACAGATAGGCAATGCATTCCTCCGGCCCAAGCTGCAAGCCAGCTTGCGTTTTTTGCACATACATGCCTCATTTCTGTGAGTGGCCACTGGACACGTACGCATACACATGGGCTGCTGTGCTCTCAGCGAGCTCAGCTCAGGTTCAGCTATGTGAAACATTGCTGCCAGGGACCGTAATATGGCAACCCAGAGACTGAACATCTATCCTCACCTTCCCGTTAAACAAAACTCCACAGTGGAGAGCAACAAGAGGGAAATACCAGCACTCCTGCACTAGCCTCTGACTGACCAGCTGTTCATTCACTACCTGCGTCACATACAAATGGTTTAAGTACTTTCCCGTAAGCATGATGCATAAAATTGATTTATAGACCCAATCATTCGCTTGAGAAATGTACAGTACATCAACCATCCACTCAAGCTCCTATATAAATTGCGTCATCCAAATCCACCTAAGTCACTTACCGTATTTTAATGCAGTATCATGTTTCAGATTCATCTTGTTCTTGTTTATGATCAGTGCACCTTTAAAATATTCAGTGCTCTGGCCATGCCTGCTGTACTCTTCAAGACTATGATGATCTGCTATTAATTCCTAATATAAACATCTTTCCATCAACACACATGCCACATTTAGGAACCATGCTAGCTCAGATGGTAAAGACCAAGCACACAGGACCAGAAAATTCAGCGTTCAGGTGCCCAAACTGTCAGAGATCGTGGTTAGGAAGCTGGGGTCAGAGCACAGGGTCAGCCATGATAGAGCACCCCTGGAGCAGAGCCTTGTTCAAGGGCACAACAGTAACAGCTTGGTGGTGCTGGGGCTTGAACCTCCTACCCCCTGATCAATAACCTACAGCCTTAACCATTGAACCTCCACTGCCCTGCACTAAATAGAGTGTGTTCTTCTTATTCTCCTGGTGCTCCTGGTGACTGCCTGAAACAAACCTCGGAAAGCCCTGGAATGTTAATTTATTTTTAAAACATGAAACATCCAGTATGTGTGGGCAGGTACTAATAGGTGAAAGTGTGTCTTTAAATGAAATGATGGCATGGTTTGACAGAGATGAGGACATTGCCTGGTATCTTTATAGTCCTGACAGGACGTATCAAATCACATCTCCCCTAAGCACAATTTATTTCATCATGATAAGCTTTACACATTTCTTCTGGCCAATCACTTTAGAAGTGGGTGACACATCCAAGTGGTTCTGGTTCAGAGTGTGACACTTCTGAATTGTCTCAGTCCTACTTGCTGAAGGGAAGTTTTAACAGGTTCTGGAGCCAAGGTTCTGAGACCCTGTGCTCTGACACTTTAATTCCTGTGGTTCCTTTCATGTTCATGTTCTGCATAGAGAAATAGGCCTATGTAGCAATACAATAGCCAATAACACTTCTTAGTAATAAACTGAGCAATTTCTCTGTGCAATTTTACAATTGATTGATGACTTCTCCATAACTCTATGAGTGTTTAGGGAGATCAGAGGTAATGGATCGCACACAGAGAAGGTGTGTTTGGGAGACGAGCAAGCACTAATCAATCCCTGGTTTCTTAGGTCATATTCACACTTGCATTTTTTTCCAGACTCAGGGCTGGTAGCTCCGGATGTTCAGTACTTTTGCTGAAGTGTGAAAGCTATTTTCAAGCCTGGGAGCAGTTCTGAGACCCAGTGGTGGTCTTCGGCTTGCTTCACTCAAACCCTGGTACAGGCTGCTTCAGGTGGATTAGAACATGGTAATTAGCTCACCTTTGCTCAACTTTAGTGTCAGTGCTTGCATGTTTTGTGCCAGCCTGCATGGCACAAAATCACCTCATACATTTGCAGGTATTTTTGCAGGATGACATGCTCTGCTTCCAAAAAACGTTGTTCTTCAGTGCTTGAGTGTTGGTACCAAAGAAAATGAATTTGTGCAATTAAGCTATGGTTCGAAGGAATACTTCTCTACCTTCAGAAATAATTCTTCTAAACCTGTGATTATGAGCCCACCCCAACTGAGCACAGAATTGGTCCTGAGTGCTGACTCAAGTATTATGAACAAGTGTGAAAACATCCTTAATATGAGTGATCATGACTTTTTAGGTCAAGACAGGTCATAGACAATAAGTATAATCAAGGACACATTCTGTGAAGAGTGAATGAAAACCATATTGGACTTGTCAAAAAAAAAAAAAAAAAAAAAAAACCCAGGAAAAAGGAATTGGGTTATAGAGTGGAGTGTGAGCAACAGCCCCTGCAGCCCAAAGAGGGAAGGAGGGGACATGAAGCTGTGGTAAACCTCACTGCCTGGTGTGAGGAAGCATGGGAAATGCGTGGGACTGGACATGACCGCGGTGAGCGGTTCTGGCGTGACATTCTGGTCCTGATCCAAATCAGCCTCAGCGACTGATGATGCAGGAGCCAAGGCCACGACATGGCCATCAAATCAGCCCCTCAGCCCGCAAGTCTCCACGGTTAACCCACCATGGGGCCCAGATGTGCTTCTTTGAGCCCAGATCTCACAGGTCTTTAAAGACATAAGCCAGTAATTATGTATAGTGCTGGAAATGAGTATGGGTATGTGCTGATAACAGTTTAAATGGTCTACCACAGTATGCTTTGCACACTGTATTTTTTTAATAATGATACCTTCCTCAGTAGGTTAGTTAACACAATTGAATCTGCCAATGATTTGAATACTGAAAGAACTAAGCCTTATTATGTTTTATCTAATCTGAGAACAAATATGTACACAATGCGCTATACACGATGATGATGGTGAAGTTACAAATGTGCCTGCCAGGGTTCTATTTTTATTAATGTGTTGTCAAAAAGAGAGGCACAGGTAAACAGACACATTCCAGCTCATTGATTAATTACCATGCCATTCATGATCTGGATGACGTGTGTCTTCACAAGGAAAGCATGAATTTTGCAGGGGATTCCTAAGGCTGGAGTTGAATAACTGTGATATATAACTCCGAAAAAAAGAGGCAGAGAGTTTCCATCATACTGCTCTTTCTATTTGAGGTAGTGATACATATAATTTGTTTTAAATCCAAAAAACCCCTTCACTGGTTACACTTTACTATTAACTATGAGCTCTGCTATAACCACAAGGGCTACACTGGGAATATGTCCACCGATATCAGGGAATAATTGATTTAGCTGAGCATTCACTTCAGTTATTGACTTGCTTTTACTACTGTATTTTTACTCTAAGTAACATTAGCACATTGCTAGCTTGCTAATTTACTGGTACTTAATTAGCTGGTCAGCCAGCTATTTTGTCAGAAGTAGACTTCAATATTGGAGTTTAAATTTGACCTGTAACATTAGTATTAGTTAAGTTAGCTAGCTGTCTATTAGCATGCATGTTCTATGAATAAAATATTTGTATAACAAGTCATTCTCTTATAATAATCTTATAATAATTTCTTATTTCAGACCATGATAGCTCCAAAGCCATGAACCATGGTCAGATTTTGTCAGACTGAGTTCATACATAATGCTCCTCACATCATTTTTTTTTTTAAACAGAAGTACTAAGAAAGTCTCTGTTTTAGGTGGAAAAATTGTGAATGTAGCACTGTGACCCAAATACCAATCTGTATCAACGAGTTCCATCCAAGAGGAGTTAGGAATTTGAAATTCACATTTTTAAGTGCAGATGTACTTTAGGGTGACAGTGCGGTGTTTTATTGTTTGTCCCAAACAATAAGTTTCTATTTTTAAGAGTAAAACAGGTCCAGCAAAATAAGACATTTGCACTTGTGAACTTGCTCAACACTATTTAACATGGAGACAATGCATCAACTTGGTTTAGCGCCTCTGTCACTTGGATTAGACATCAGTGCCTTTTTTGTGAGGAGAAAAGCCCAGAAACAAACTTAAAGAGTAAGCTAATAGAGTACAACAAAAAGAGTGTGAATTATTTGATGACAGCCACCAGGGGGCAAAATTATTTCAGTGACCTTACCACAATGTATTTTGTAAACCAAAGAAATCCAGTTAGATTAAAGTGTCTTATTATTACTTCCAAACCAACATTGGTATATCTGTAGACAAAAGATCTAAGTTGATTATGACTTGTCTGCATTCCTATTATTTTCCACAAATATTTAAACCATAAACTCACAGATAAATGAATGTAACACTGGTCCAATAATTATGCCAGAGCTGCCATGCTGTTTTGCAGATGTATATGGTATCTGAAAATATCAATTTCAAATTGGTTCTTCAATAAATGTTATGTAAGCAGGGTTGAAAGTGTAGATTATCTGAAAGAAGGCCAAATAAGGAAAGACAGAAAGAGGTGTATTATGCAAGGCCGTGGTATGGTCAATCATATTGAGAAATGTCTCTACAAACATATCAGTTTCATATAGACCACAAGTCAGCACACCAAAAAAAGTCAGTCAAAAATGTTCTAAAAGAGCGTGTGTTACATACATTTTTTTAATTATGTCTACTCATTAATACAAATTTGTATTAACTGTATTAATATGTATTAACAAACTGTGTAGATTTGTAGCATAAATTCCATCCATCCATCCATTTTCTGTACTGCTTATTGTACACAGGGTCACAGGGGATTTATTTTAGTCACTATTTTGAAACAGGAGGTCTGTTCTTTTGTCACATGGCCGACATGCAAGAAGCATTTCCAAAACCATTAGCATAAAGTGGTACAAGCTGGTACAAGTGAGCTATAAAAAGCCACCAACAAAACATGGAATGCTTTCTGGAGCGGAGGAATAAAGTATAAATAGACCTCTCAGCCTGCAACAAGCGAATACTTCATCAGAAATGTCTGGCATTACATCATTGCATGTGTGTATGTGTGTGAGGGACTCTGGAGTTACCTAACTCACTCTCACTGGGCCAGCTCTTATGGTCTCTACTAATGTTCTGGTTTTAAAACCCAAGCATCCTAAAAGCATGTTATTTGATTTCCCTTTTCCCATGGTCTTTATCTGGAAAAAAAAATGGAGTGAGATTTACTCAAGAAAAGCATGGTAACAATTTCCACACATAAAATCTTAATATGGTTTACATAGCGCCAGGGATTATTCTAGCAGTTGTGTTTTATAACAATATTTTATTTAATATTTTTTATTTAAATTTTATAAGTAAAACAAATAGATCAAAATTTTGTTCTTGTGTTTTTAAGAAAATGTTACTTTTGTACTTTATGCAAGGAGCTCAAAGTAGACATCATTTAAAAGTTATCATTACTACTTAATAGTCACTAACACCTTACAGGGCTCCAACCAGATGGAGTAAGTGCACACATCAGCCTTGATAAAGACTGAACTAACACAACCCAAAATGGCTACTTAATTGACTTGCGCACACAACACGTACAGTAAATCATACACTTGACTGAGAAACTCAAAGAGGGTGAACCAAGAAAATTTTACTGAAACACTTGATCTTTCAAAGCATTTCATGATACAATAGCCTTAGACTTTAAAGCCAGCACAAAACAAGAACTATTGAAAACAACCCATTCATAATGCTCAAAATTAAATCAGTTTAAAGAAATGACAGTATTTGGCTGAACTTTTAACCCATTATACCCCAAAACATGATCTCCGTTCCTTCACTTCTGATCTTTTAACTGTCCCTCAGACTCGTTTTGTACTATGTGGTGATAGGGTATTTTCTTCTTATGCTCTGTGGAACTCACTAGCATCTGACCTTAGAGAAGCCCAGTCTTTTAGTGTATTTAAATCTTCTCTCAAAACTTATTTCTTTAGGATAGCTTTTACTTGACGACTTTTTAAAAATTATTATTACTCTTATTGTTATTATTTTTCAATTGTAATTTATTGTTAACTGTTATTGATACATGCTTATATACCTTGAATGCTATGTACTTCCATTTCTATCATCTATCCATTCATTTTCCAGACTGCTTATCCTACACAGGGTTGTGGGGGAGCCTGAAGCCTATCCTAGTTAACTCGGAGCACAAGGAAACACCCTGGATGGGGTACCAGCCCATCGCAAGGAACAATCACACACATTCACAGCCTAAAACACACGTTTTTGGACTAGCAGAGGGAACCAGAGTACCCAGAGGAAACCCTAGAAGCATGAGGAGGATATGCAAGTGCCGAGTACACAGGACGGAGAAAGGATTTGAACCTCCAACCCCGGATGTAAGAGGTAAACATGCTAGCCGCTAAGCCTCTGTGCCCCCAAGTTTTAGGAGCATATTTACATAAATTATTTTAGGAAAGCCCATGCTTAAAGCAGTTAAACAATTCTAATCATTTTCTTTTTTTGTGTAAACATCACTGATTGGTTTTTGTTATATTTACTGAACCACTGAATAATTTTTTCAATATACTCTGAAATACTGAATCTGTTATTCTGTTAAAAGAGAAAAGAATGACATTAGTATGGCCTCGTTGTCAAGTGTGAGGATTGTAGGAATGCTAGCTATGATTTGTTCCCAGTTTCACATGTGTGCATGTTTACATGTGTTTGAGGGCATGTGTGTGCTTTGGGTGAGAAGAATGGAGGCAAGCAGTAGTAAAGCCCAGCATCTGCTCGCATGGCTATGTACTGTAGCTGATGGGTAGTGCATTGTGAACTGATGTTTATCAACCATGAGGTCACCTCTTCTTTCACGGCACAGTGAAAAAGATACTTTAATGCGCTATTGGAAAATGGAATTGGAATTACAGGGTCACATGGAAACCTGTGAAATGATAAGACTTCCTGCTTTCCTAAACATTTTAAACTGACTGGAAATGAGCGACAGATGTGATTGTCAGCACAGGCTCAGGCTTCAGTCATTTTGAACACAGATTTCAACGGAAGATTACTAGCCTCTGAAGTATTGTACTACTAATTGGCGAAGTTTCCATACACACCTCTTGCCACTCTTGATGCTGCGTATAAACTACATTTTTAAGGATCTGTCCAGTTTGCCATTGTTTTGGGTCTTTTATAAGTCAATTCAGGTCAAACAGAATGTAACTAAACAATGTGAAAGTGCAAAATGTTGGAAAAGTTTGAAATGTTTGAGTTACAATACCATTAGGATCAAGGTGATGCCATACTCAGTGCCAGACTCTAAAAAAGTATAATTTTTACTTTTTTCCCATATTATAGTCATTACATTTATTATATTTGAATGGAAGAGATCCTGAAAGAAGGAAAGAAGTACAAGGTCTAATTTGTAGAATCAACAAGATTTCAATGAACTGCTGCAGCTAATAATCTCTTACTTCTGACTCAGTTGGTTCAGTAGCTGTTAGTGCAATTTGCTGTCCTTATTTTGTAAATGTAGCTCATTTCAGCTGTAAAGAGCACACAGTGTTAAGTTTTTAAGAAAGCTCTGTTGGCTCTCAGACACATACACTGATCAGCCATAACATTAAATCCACAGGTGAAGTGAATTGATTATCTCATTACAGTGGCAGCTGTCAAGGGTTCGGAAATATTAGGCAGCAAGTGAACAGTCAGTTCTCAAAGTTGATGTGTTGGAAGCAGGAAAAATGGGATCTGAGCGACTTTGACAAGGGCCAAATTTTGATGGTCAGAGCATCTCCAAAATGGCATGTCTTGTGGGATGTTCCTAGTATGCAGAGGTTAGTACCTACCTACTGGTGACAGGGTCATGGGCACATTGATGTGTGTGTGGGCAGCGAAGGTTAGCTCGTCTGGTTTGATCCAACAGATGAGATACTGTAGCACAAATAGATGAAAAAGTTCATGCTGGTTATGATAGAAAAGTGTCAGAACACAGTGCATCGCAGCTTGCTGTGTATGTGGCTGTATAGCCCCAGCCTGGTCAGAGTAGCCATGCTGACCCCTGTCCACCACCGAAAGCACCAACAATGGACACATGAGCATCAGATCTGGACCAGGGAGCAATGGAAGAAGGTGGCCTGGCCTGATGAATCATGCTTTCTTTCACATCATATGGACAGCCGGGTAGATAGGCGTTGCTTACTTGGGGAAGAGATGGCACCAGGATGCACTATGGGAAGAAGGCAAACCGGCAGCTGAGGCAGCGTGTTGCTCTGTGGTGATGTTCTGCTCGGAAACCTTGGGTCCTGGCATTCATGTGGACCTGTCATTCATGTTGCAGACCAAGTACACTAACTCATGTCAATGGTATTCCCTAATGGCAGTGGTCTCTTTCAGCAGGATAATCCTCACTGCAAAAGTTGTTCTGGAATGGTTTGAGGAACATGACTTGGCCTCCAAATTCCCCAGATCTCAATCCGATTAAGCATCTGTGGGATGTGCTGTACAAACAAGTCCGATCCATGGAGGCCCCACCTCACAACACACACGACTTAAAGGATCTGCTGCTAAAATCTTGGTGCCAGATACCACAGCACACCTTCAGAGGTCTTGTGGAGTCCATGCCTCAACGGATCAGAGCTGTTTTGGTGGCACAACAGGGATTTACACAATATTAGGCAGGTAGGCTCTTAGGGAGTTTTTCCTTGCTACCGTCGCCACTCAGTGGCTTGCTCACTTGGGATAAATTCGCATCTTTAATATCTATATACCATGTTGATATTTCTGTAAAGCTGCTTTGAGACAATGTCTATTGTAAAAAGCGCTATACAAATAAAATTGAATTGAAATTGAATGAATTGAATAGGATTAATGTTATGGCTGATTTGCTATGGCTTTGTTCTATCTACGAAAAGCATAGATATATCCACTAAATGATTAAAATAAACCTGTCATGATTGTAGATAGTAGACTTAATTTTTGTTATGTCTCAGTTCCATATGAATGAGACTTGTTTAATGTCATTAGTTATGCCACCCTTGTGACCCATAGGTATGATCAAAGGTAGAGTGGAGTTGGTTGCAGGAGCTGTGTGCCTGGAACTATGGGTTTTATCAGTGGCTAAGTGAACCATTGTGGGAGGATGGTTCGAGGCCCAACTGCTAGGATGGTTCGAGACCTGGTGTGTGATCCAAGATGGCGACTCCTGGCTACTAGACTGCTAATAATTCCAAGATCAACATTCAAATATTTATTTTTTCTCACTTTCTCTCGGTTTTTTTCCTTATTGCTTGTCGCATTTTTTTTTCGCATTTTCAAACTGGACCATAACGTTATACAACCTGGATCACAGGAATTGATCAACGTGCACTACAACAAATTCTGCTGCACTATGAACAGGGTCAAACCAGACTATAACAAAAAAAGTAAAGGTAACCCCACTGCAAACTCCAAGAGACCCGTCCCGATTCACTCTCCAGCCCAAGTATAACACCATCCACATCACCCTGTGCTGCACAGAGGTAAGCGACATTCTGCTCTCAATTGAAAAGAAACTTTCCGGACTTGATGCCAAGATCGCACTGATTGAAGCGATACACAAGGAATTCCAGGAACTGTGGCTCAGCTTGGAATTCAGCTGAACAGATAGACAGTCTCACTAAAGAAAATAATTTTTTTAAGCACTCTGTTCACACACTTACTACTCAACTTACATCCATAGTTGCAGAAAAGAAAACCATGAAAGAGAACATTCTAGACTTGCAAATGTGCAGCATGAGTGACAATTTAGTCTTCACAGGCATCCCGGAACAAACTCCAGACGACCTCGAAAAATCAGTCAAACTATCAGCTTTCACCAAGTGCACGGTGTCAGATCTCAAAACAACAACAATCGGCCATGCCTGATCATCGCAAAATTCAAACACTATAAACAAAAAGAGCTGGTTCAGAGGCAAGGCAGACAACTTAAAGGCACTAACTATGGACTCAATGAGCAATACCCAAAGGACATTCTCGAACATCGAAATCAGCTTTTCCCAGTCTGAAAACAGATGTTCAATGAAGGAAAATAGGCAATCATCAGTGGACAAATTATACATAGATAGACAATTATATCGTGATAAGGACATTACCCCGTGGCTTTTCTGAACCCTTCACTTCCATTCTTGAGTCAATAACTGCCATGATCATAAACTTATAAACACCCCACCCCTACCCCACTCTCCAGTACTTCTCTCTCTCTCTCTCTTTTTTAAATCTATAAGATGTGTTCTTACTTTGCACCTAGGTCTTGACATTCTGTCATTTGTGTATCTTTCATTTTGTCATTACCTTGTTATGCACACACACACATATGCACTGCCATAACTGCACAGATTTATACACTCAAACTTATAAATATACAGTACGAACGTGCTCACACATTGACATACATTTATGTTTATTTTCCATTTCCTCATATAAACATGTAATCTATCACTTTTCTAATCTTGAACATTCATGGATTTGGTTCTCAGACAAAGAAGATCAAAGTTTTGAATCATTCAAATAAACTACAAGCTGACATATGCCTTCTGCAAGAAACACATCTATCAGAATCAAATCAAATCAAAATGAAATCATCAAAGTACAATCATTTATTCTCGGCTCACTACAACACAAAACAAAGAGGAGTATGCATTTTAATAAGTAAAAAAATCTCGTTTGTTCTTAACACCACCGTTATAGACCCCGAAGGACATTTCAATATCATAAACATTTTAATTCATAATAGCCCAGTTACAATTGGTAATGGTCCAAACACAGATGACCCATCATTATTTCAGACTTTTTTCCTCCATTTCAAACCTTGCTAACTGTCCAGTCATTATAGCAGGTGACTTCAACACAGTTCTCGACCCAACAAAAGATAGATCTAGTAGCTCGAGCAATAAGTGCATTTGGCAATCTGTAGAAACCATAAAACACTTCATAAGTGATTTTGGTCTTGGTGATAGTTGGCGACTACAGTATCCAGATGCTAAAGAATACAAATTTTTCTCACCAGTCCATCACTCATATTCCCGTATTGATTTCTTTCTCACTGTCATGTATATCAGAGAAGGAACTCTGAACTACAGTTCCCAGCAGCCACTGCACCTCACTGCATCACAGTCACATGACCACCTGCACCTGAATCACGTTATGTTAATGATGTCATGCCACAGTTTGCACTGCACTCCTTGTCTTATGTTTGTCTTTCTTTGCCATTGTCTCTGTTGCTGTGTTTTAGGTCTTTGGTTTATGTTTAGTCTTTGCCTTAGTGTTTTGCTGCCTATTCATAGGTCTTGTTTTGTGTTATGTTTTGCTTTTAATTAAAATCTATCTGCACTTGCATCCGTCTATGCCTTGAAATCGTGACAGAAAGTAAGACCTCAACATGGATGCAGCAGATTTTTTCAGGATCAAAGAGGCCCTATATGAAAAGGAAAAGCCGAGGTGGGAGAAGGAGGGACAATTCTCCCTAATTAAAAACAACCGGGAGTGGCTTGACGTGATGTACTCCGTCATAGGGTATGCCAAAGGGGAGCCTTCCAACAAGGCTAGAACCATCTCTC
>JANDJT010000041.1:22425993-22445572 GCA_024331685.1 Stegophilus panzeri
TATAAACATTAGTCTGAATATTGGCTGTGTTTGACCAAGAACACAAACACTAATATGCAAGTATACAGTACACACACTTGGGAAGGGTTTGTGTAGTGCTTTATGTCATACTAAGATTAGCTTGGTGATGACAGTCTCACTCATTTAACATAGCAGCCATGCTGGATCTGAATGCCTAACTATGATTTCAAACAGTGTGACCAGTACCTCTTCATTTGATATCTCAGAATTCCAAGCCATGAATGTCTCACAATTTTGTAAACAAACTGTGTGATATGTACCCTCTGGATGCCCTGACCTGTACACCACTCTTCATACTTGAATGCCCATGATACTGGGTAATCAGTTTGTTATGTGAGCTGTATAATCCTCATTTATTATGACTGAGGGAGATTCCATTAGATTTCCTTAAAAAGTCATGAAGCCTCTAAACCTGTCCCATTAAACCCACTTAAGTATTCGCAACCTTGCTTGTCTGTGAATAGACTTGAATTTGAAGTCATCAGATCGTGCTTGTGACGTACCTCTGTCTTTACTCAGGTCCCGACTCCTGCATACCCAGGCTGCCATGGGTGCCACTGCATGCCAGTGCTCCAAACGGGACTGGCGTCATGCCAGTGTTGGGCTTGGCCAGATGCGTCGAATGCCTTCGGCCCTGGCAGTACACTCGCGCTTTTCGAGTGTTGGCTAACAGTCGGCGGGCCTGTCACACAGAGCACTGATGATTTAGGAGCCAAATTAGGTTTTACACTGTGCTCCATTTGTTCCACTGTGTTTATGGATCATTAGCAGCTGCCATTCCCACTTCTGCAGGAGCTAGCGGCCTGATTAACTGACTAACTCATAGAGGAATTAGGACTGATAGAGGAACAGCTTCATCTAACCTGCTGCATTCCAATAGATTAAAAACATAAAGGAATCAGTTGAACTAGTCTCCAAATAAGACTCCTCACTGGCAGACTCTAGGACCAATAACAAATTAAATAGACAGCCAAGATGTTTACTATATAGTATGAATACATTTTAATTGGCTAGGAATTTTGACTTATTAATAACAGTATGAATATTATTAGTATACAAAATAACAAGATTACACTAGTGTATTGAGACCAGCAGAATCACCATTGATTTTAAAATTACTATTATTTTTTTAAAATCCTCCCACATATCTGCAGCCAATTTTCCAGACTGGCCAACACAAGCTATTAAACCAAGCTCAGGTCAAATCTAAAATCAGTTTTCCCAGCAGTCATTTACAAATTTGCACACATTTTTTTCCTGTGATGTCAAACATTTGATTATTTTTATTATTATTATTATTATTATTATTATTATTAGTAGTAGTAGTAGTAGTAGTAGTAGTATTAATAGTAGTAGTAGTAGCTGTAGTAGTAATAAAAGTATTAGCAATAGTAGTAGTACAACCCCAATTCCGAAAATGTTGGGACAGTTTGGAAAAATGCTAATTAAACAAAGAGGAATGATTTGGAAATGTACTTTGACTTGTATTTAAAAAAAAAAAAAAAAAAAAAAAAGTATAAAAACAAGGTATTTGATGTTTTACCTAATCAACTGCATAGTTTTTTGAAGGCAAACATTTATTTTGAGATTGATGCATGCAACACATTCCAAAAAAGTTGGGACAGGGTCAATTTAGGACTAATAGTGATGCGACAAGTTGAAATAAGAAGGTGATGTGAAACAGGTGAGGCAATTGTCTAATCATAGTATATAAGGAGCCTCCAAAAAAGGCCTAGTACTTCAAGAGCAAGGATGGGTCGAGGCTCGTCAATCTGCCAACAGATGCATCAGTGAATAATCCAACACTTTGAGCAGAACATTCCCCAAAGACAAATCAGTAGGATTTTTGGCATTTCACCTTCTACAGTGCACAATATAATTAAAAGGTTCAAGGAATCACAGTGCATAAAG
This sequence comes from Stegophilus panzeri, assembly GCA_024331685.1. NCBI lineage: Eukaryota > Metazoa > Chordata > Actinopteri > Siluriformes > Trichomycteridae > Stegophilus > Stegophilus panzeri. Next base: position 22,427,926 of record JANDJT010000041.1, read on the forward strand.
GGCAAGGCCAAAAACCACTTCTGAATGCGCGTGATCTCCGCTCCCTCAGACATCACTGTCTTAAAAACCGTCATGAGTCTGTAATGGATATCCTGACATGGGCTTGAGAATACTTTGGTAAATCTTTGTCAGTCAACACCATTCGCCGCTGCATCCACAGATACAAGTTATTGCTTTCCTATGCAAGGCAGAAGCCATACATCAACACTGTCCAGAAGCGCCGCCTACTTCTCTGGGCTCGGTCTCATCTGAGATGGACAGTAGAACAGTGGAATCCTGTTCTGTGGTCAGACAAAACAGCCGTCGTGTTCTCTGGGCCAGAGAGTAAAAGGACCATCCAAGCTGTTATCAGCATCAGGTCCAAAAGCCAGCATCTGTCATGGTATGGGGGGGTGTCAGTGCCCATTGCATGGGTACCTTGCACATCTCTGAGGGCATCATTAATGCAGAAAGATATGTACACATTTTGGAGCAACATATGCTGCCATCCAGAGCAGGACAACGCCAAACCACATTCTGCCTGGATTACAAGCGCATGGTTGCGTAAGCAGAGAGTGCGTGTGCTAGCATGGTCTGCCTGCAGTCCTGACCTGTTTCCAACTGAGAATCTGTGGTGCATTATGAAGTGCAAAATAAGGCAACGAAGGCCCCGTACAGTTGTGCAGCTAAAGAAATGCATAATGGATGAATGAGGGAAAATTCCACTTGCTAAACTTAACCAACTGGTGTCTTCAGTGCCCAAATAAGCCTAATAAGTGTTATTAAAAGAAAAGGTGATGTTACACAGTGGTAAACACTCAACAGTGTCAACTTTTTTGGAGACTTTTGCAGTCATCAGATTTGAAATGAGTGTATATTTTCAAAAATAAATTAAATTCACAAATTAAAACATCAAATAATGTGTTTTCAATATAGTACAGGGTAAATTGAATTTTCAAATGACTTTTTTTTTTTTTTTGCATTTTCCATACTGTCCCAACTTTTTCGGAATTGGGGTTGTAGTAGTAGTAGTAGTAGTAGTAGTAGACGTATTAGCAACAGTAGTAGTAGTAGTCGTACTAGCAGCAGCAGTAGTAGTAGCAGTTGCATAGTAATACTAGTAGAATTAGTGGTAGCAGCAGTAGTAGTAGTAGTAGCAGTAGTAGGAGTAATAGTAGTAGTAGAAGTATTAGCAGCAGTAGTAGAAGTAGTAGCAGCAGTAGTAAGAGTAATAGCAATAGTAGTAGCAGCAGCAGCAGTAGTAAAAGTAGTAATAGTAGTAGTAGTAGTAGTAGTAGAAGTATTAGCAGTAGTAGTAATAATAGTAGTAGTAGTAGTAGTAGTAATAGTAGTAGCAGCAGCAGCAGCAGTAATAGTAGTAGTAATAGTAGTAGTAGTAGTAATAGCAATAGTAGTAGCAGCAGCAGCAGCAGCAGTAGTAATAGTAGTAGTAGTAGTAGTAGTAGTGTAGAAGAAGACGTATTAACAGCAGTAGTAGTAGTATTAGTAGCAGTAGTAGTAGTAGTAGTAGAAGAAGTATTAGCAGTAGTAGTAATAATAGTAGTAGTAGTAGTAGTAGTAGTAGTAATAGCAATAGTAGTAGCAGCAGCAGCAGTAGTAGTAGTAGTAGTAGCAGAAGAAGTATTAGCAGCAGTAGTAGTAGTAGTAGTAGTAGTAATAGCAATAGTAGTAGCAGCAGCAGCAGTAGTAGTAGTAATAGTAGTAGTAGTAGTAGTAGTGTAGAAGAAGAAGTATTAGCAGCAGTAGTAGTAGTAGTAGTAATAGTAGTAGTAGTAGTAGTAGTAGTAGTAGTAGTAATAGCAATAGTAGTAGCAGCAGCAGCAGCCATAGTAGTAATAGTAGAAGAAGTATTAGCAGTAGTAGTAGTAATAGTAGTAATAGTAGTAGTAGTAGTACTGTAGTAGTAGCAATAGTAGTAGTACTATTATTTCTATTACATAGCAATGAATCTAAAGAGGTTCCCTGTTTGTTTTTGTCAAATGTTAGTGCTTTCCTAATGAAAAATGGTTTTGAATGTTTGACCTGCAAATTGCAGCATTTTACACTGGTGAGAGGCAAAATCAGAGTCAGCCCTATATGTCTGAGCCTCAGTCTGATGAAGAGTCAAATTGAGTTGCCAATGAATTTGTGACAACCACTGCCAAATGTGTCAGTCAGGATGCATAATTATAATTAATTTATTCATTCATTCATATTCAGTAAGTGCTTTATTCTGGTCAGGGTCACAGTGGAGCTGAAGCTTATCCCAGGAACACTGGCTGTGAGGCAGGAATACACACCGGATGGGATGCAGTCTATCCAAGAACACCATGAACACACACATTCACACACCTACAGGCAATTCAGCATAGCTAATCCAACGTTTGCCATGTTTTTGAGAAGTGGGAGGAAACCATTGAACCCAAAGGGAACTCATGTGGACACAGGAGAACACAAATGAGCTTATTCAAATTTGCTAAGTCCAAATGTTATGTCATTATTTATGCAGGGAAAGTTACTCTTATTGAGAGTTAATCTAGGCACCCATCTCTATTTTTTTCTCTGCTGTGAAATGTAACATGAACGCAATTTAAAAATGAAAAGTGATAAATGAATGAATGAGACGGGGGCAGGCGCTGAAATAAACACCTTATATGAGTCTAGTATATTGCCAATATGTTGCTGAATAAAAAGTCCTAGTAGTAATTTTCACAGTAATTTTAATCAGCGCAAATATGGCTTAGTTTAACATTATGGCTTCCACCTTAATTATTTGGGAGCTTCTAAAATAGCACTTGATCCAGCACAAGCTATTATTCTGTATTTTTTATATCAGGTTCTGAGAATTATTTGCACATATTGAAGCCACAAGATACTAATTCAAGGTTATCAAATCATAATGCATGCATGGAATGTAGACTATTTTATCACACATTTAATTTGCTATTTTTATTTGTCAGAGCTTTTGTTTTTGCATTTTTGTTTTTGTTACAATTCAACATGCTCTCCTGTAAAGAAAACATGCAGATGGTTTGAAGGATAAGCAGACTGAGCATTCATCTGCTATGTGGATGAGTCACTTTAAGTAAATTCACTCCTAGTCTCTGATTAAGGTACTGTTTCCTCCAATGTCCTTTGTGCAGAAAAAAAAAAACCCTTTTTGTTAACTTTAAAGGGATGATATTAATGAATTACTTAATCACTTAACTACTTATTCACATACTTATTTTATTAGCACTACCCCTTTGTTTTAATTCATTCTTTAATTAATTGTGTAAAACATTTTTGTATATTTACAACATCCAAATTTTACAACAGCCAAATTGTTTGTATATTTACAACATCCAAATATAAATTTCAGATAGAACGTTGTCAGAACAAACAGTGCATTGCAGCTTGCTGCATATGGGGCTGCATAGCCGCTACCGAAAGCAGGCATGTGAGCATCAGATCTGGACCATGGAGCAATGGAAGAAAGTGGCCTGGTCTGATGAATCACGTTTTCTTTTACAGCATGTGGACAGCCGGGTGTGTGTGCGTTGCTTATTTGGGGAAGAGATGGCACCAGTATGCACCATGGGAAGAAGGCAAGCTGGAGGAGGCAGTGTGATGCTCTGGGCAATGTTCTGCTGGGAAACCTTGGGTCCTGGCATTCATGTGGATGTTAGTTTGACATGTACAAACCTACCTAAACATTGTTGCAGTACATGTACACCTCTTCATCACAATGGTATTCACTATTGGTAGTGGAAAATCCAAAAAAGGAAACATACAATATCTACAATATATACAGCTGAATAAAAATTAAGATGTGAACAGAAAATGTTCAGGAACTCTATCATATGTAAAATTTTATTTGGAGGAAAATTTCCTACCCATACTAAACTTATATAACAATTTACTAGATTTTCAAAAAGATAAATAAGGGACATAAACTGTGGCAACTTTACTTGCCAGTGGGTTTAAATGGGATAAATATAAAATCATAGAAAACCAAGTTTCACAGTAAGACTGACAGATTTTTTCCAGACAAGGCAAACTTTATTCTCATATTTTTAATGAGAACACTGATCTGCATGAGGTCTGGCTCTCTGCAAGACTCCTCTGTTCCAGCCACTGTTTTCCCATCTTCCCTTCAGCTGAATCATTAGCAATAACCTCCACTACTTTGAATTTCTAATGAAAAATAGAAGCTGCTCAAATGAGTTGAGTGGGTTGATATGAAGAATTTATTAAGTACTCTGAAAGAAGAAGCTATTTGCAGGTGTGAAAACACTCACAGAAAACAGTCTAAACATACTGCACGATATATACTCTGTACATATGTTACCAGTAATAGCATACTGTATAATGAATAATGATACCGAATCAATAATAATCGACGCATAGTGTGTACACATCAGAAGAAAGAAATGTTGCACTGTGAATGACTAGTAAAGCTATTAGAATGCTATGAATAGCGATAGCGCAGTGTAGTGAACTGGGCAAAAGCATGTTTTGAGATCATGATATTGGCCAGTATCTGAAAGCAAAAAGCTTTCTATTATGTTTTTTTTTTTTTTTTTAGTTTGTATTGGCAGCTAGGTTATGAGCCTCTTTTGTTCTTTTGAAAAAATTTAACTAAAGTTTTCCAAACAATTTAAAATGCTTCACTTGTACGTGACTGAATTACATCATATAACACAAAGGAATGTGAGTTTGGAAGAATAATGCTTTCTATGGTTTAAAAGTGCTTACTTTAACAATATAGTCTCCTATATGTGCTTTCTTTCCTCCCTCTGTCTCCCATATGCATGCTCTCTAATCATTTTTGCACTGACATTGGGCAGTAAATTCAGATTTCTGTCCGGCAAAAGCTCTCTTCTCCGCTTGCACTGCCATTATCTACTCAGTCAAATCCACACTTGGCCTGTTTCCCTGCATAGCGCACAAGCTGGGTTGGAATCAGCCACTATCTTTTGGGCACAGAGCTGTAAAGCAGCTTCCAGCCAGCCATTTCACCACACATGAGCTGAGCTCTGGAGCCAGGGGCTGGTCCTGCAGTCAGCAAAACGCAACCATTAATATCAACTTTGGTTTCAATTTAAAGTATGGAATGCGGGCTGTCCATATACGTAAAACCCCAATGGAAATCAAGGAGCAGCTGCAGGAGGATTACGCCATGACATACTTACAAACCATTCATGCAAAACCATTTTTGACAGGAAAAACCAAGAAATTCCACAGGGATTTGGGTTTGAGCCCTCTCCATTGTCACTCCTGGGGTTTTAACCACTTTCACTGACCTGCAGGCCGATCCTCTGAGCTTTGGAAGGAGCTGCAGGCTTTTCATCAGTCCTTCGACAGAGACTTACATTTACATTTAGATTTTGAGGCATTTAGCAGACGTTCTTGTTCTTATCCAGAGCGACTTACAGAAGTGCTTTGTTGTCTACTTGGAAAACAAATCTGTGAGCTAGTGCAGAACGGCCCCGGTCTAAAGATGCCAAACAACTAAAGGCATTGCCAGACCCAAGAGTCAGTGCTGATACACACAGTATGTTAATACACAGATTACAAGTGGCTTTTTGTTTATTTTGTTTATTGTTAAGTGCATGGTTAGTGTTCAGGGTTAAAATCTTTTACAATTTTTTAGAATTTTTTTTTACCCTTAATGGGCCATATTTATCAGTCTTTTAGTTGTATGTAAATGTTTGCGTAAGCCAAACCAAACTAAAATATTCCACCGGATTTACAAAAGTTTTTGGAAAGGCTGAATTTCTTTGTACTTGCGTATGTAATGTTGATCACCTGTAAAGTGCAAAGCACATTCCCCACACAGCTCATCACATTTCATGAAACTCCATAAAAGGACAAGCGCACGAAGGGCTGGGAGCACGAAATGAACAGTGAACGGAAAGGCAGAAACTGGAAGCTACTCTGACTCACTTCTATGTCAATTTAAATATTTAAGAGTATAACATCAGCTGAAAAGGTCAAAATCTTGAGACAATTCATAGAAAAGGTAAATTAGGTGTGAATTAAGTTAGGTGACAAGAAGATGGAGGAGAAAAAAGGATCTACAATGAACCCAGGTAATCATTATCAACAAGTGTCAGATAAAGGGTTTGGAGGTCGATGCAAGTGCAGGCTGGTTTTTATGAAAGAAAACATGAATAAAACAAAGAAAGCAGAGATGAGGCTGAAAAAGAAAAAAGTGCTAGAACAACTTGGTAAGCACATAATGAAAGCTTGACAAGGAAACACAACTTAAATATGGGTGCAAATTATGTGAAACAGGTGCAAGTGACCAGGACATGTTACAGGGCCATGTGTTGTGCTGGGGCTGATGTATAGGGTACTTCTTCATCACAATTGGCACTTAGCATGTCACACAGAGAAACTGCTATTTTAAATTATTCAGTGTCTCAGCTGATGTGCTGGCAGTGTTGCACAGCGTTAAATGAAGATGCCATGGCAAACTATTTTATAAGCAGCATTTATCCTAAAAAAACCTCCAAAAAACCAAGAAACACTACCGATCTTTAAACATCCTTTCCCTCATGAATGTGACCGTAATCTTTGGTCCGCTGAAGCATTCTGGCAACGCGCAGACAAACAGTCCTGTCGTCCATTTATACGGCAGCATTTCTTTTATTTATAATTGAATGACTAGTTTTATTTTCTTAATTGATGGGTTTGTGTTGGCTCTCTTTCTTTATTTTAATAGTCTTTAATTCATTCCAATAATATAAAACGACTGGGTTTTACAAAATGTTCTCAGTGGTACTCTTAGTACTTCTTTCCTTGACTTGTAAACTAGCATGAGGATGTGTTTTTGATAGAGACTCTGCATAAGGCTGTCTGCTAAATGCTGTAAACTTAATACAAATAAGCTATTTGAAATCGATAATATAATCCATTTATATAAAAGTGCAGCAATCCAGACAAATGATATGATTTGAAGTTGATCAAATCGAGATTTATAGTAGATGTTTAACTCTTGTGTAAATGTTCATATGAGCGACTTACGAAAGAAATCTGTTTATATCCATCTTGATAAAGGCCTAATGTCTCTTAATGGAAGAAAATGTTAGTCCAAGCATTGTGGTTGGTTGAGATACCTCACTGACAGTGAGAATGAATGCAGCCTAAACATTAACTGACCCTGAACTATGCTAATTTTACAATCAGTGCCATGTTGAAAGCATCTGTTGTAAGATTTATAGAGTAAGCCTTGTTATAATGTGTCCAATTAATACAAATTACATCTGTCAAAATGATGCAATGATAGAGGGAGAGCAGCTGGATTTATTGCCAAAAAATAAACAAAAAAAAATAATCATTAGGAATGTCAAATCAGCACCGCTGTTAGCATTAATTCATCACCTAGTAACTTTCTTGTTACGACTCTAGATGTATTTTGAGTCTCTCTCTCTCTCTCTCTCTCTCTCTCTCTATTCATGACTTCATGCTTCACCATTAACTTAATACTCTATGATTTGGAGTTTTTAGATTTTTGTGTATTTAAGATATATACTTTTTTTAGTGTTTGGTCAGCTTGTATAATTTTCTCAGATATCGTATATTTGTGCTCTGAAATTACCCGATAATTGTAATCACTGTGACTGCCTGGAAATAGTGGGGCTGACTGCCATTTATTTTGGGATCATGCCATCTTCTTCTGTTTTTGGTTAAGCAGGAAGGAGGAGTGCACTTTGTAGTTTCTGTAGCTTTGTTTGGACTAGCATAGGTAGTTTGGAATCTTAGTTGATAGTATTTTATTTGTTGTTCTGTTGTCACCCCAGTACTATTTTTCTGGCAGCAGGCTTTCTCTCTAGGTGTCTGTACATGAGCAGCTCAGCGATGAGTCCAGTGTTGGTCTCTTTGATTTATTCTGTGGCCACTTAAAAAATTTAACAACCTTAAAGAGATTTTTGGTTTGTCCCTTTAAGGAAAACCTTAAAGCAGAGGTCGTAAACTGGTGGCCTGCCCTCCGGATGCAGACCCAACAAAGTATTTCTCCGGATCGACCCACTTGAAAAATATAGTAGTCACAGTTTCTAGTTTCTACAGAGATTCTAATTATTAAACATGAACCAGCTTGGCTTCTGTAGCAGATCTTCTTTTGCTGTTTATCCAATCACATGCATTTATGTAAATTATATAGCTAAAGGCAGCACAACAGGCCAGAGCTAGAAAGGTCAGAAAGTGAAGTTTCGACAGGAACAGAATGTTTGCTTCAAAAACAGCTGTGTCTCAGTAGAGGTGTGCATCGGGACAAAAAAGTTAGGCAGCTTTTACTTTAATACAGCCAGTAAGATATGCTGGACAAAGAAAGACCACATTCATTAACATGGGAATGTATAGGTTGCTCACGTCACTCCACAAGATGCATTCACCACATATCCTTATTCATCTTCAATAACTGCTTGATCCTGGTCAGTGTCATGGTAGTTTGAATAATTTGTTCATATTTTGGGAAACAGAACCAACTAATTGTGTTAGAAAATACTGTGGAAAAGTAAATAAAAAAATAAATAAATAACTGTGGGAGTCAGAAGTCAAATGTTCTTGAGTGGGATTTAAAAAAAACAAACAAAAAAAAAAACAGTTGATGGTGCCATCCAAAAGTGGTCATGTGAAATGGCACTATGAAACAAAAATATAGTCATTTTGAATCATCTAATTTATAGCTATGAACTAATCATTAATGATTAATCATTAAAAGGCAACTCCTGTCACTACCGGTCATGTTAATTACTTATCTGGACCTTTGTAAGCAAGAAATTTTATGTTACTGGACCTTTGAAAATTTTAGTTGAATACCCCTGCCTTAAAGGTTTCCCTAAAACACTATTATGAAGCTAAAGAACCATTAAGTTTCCTAAGAACCATTTTTGTAAATGTGTACTTACACTACATGGTTCCCTTAGTGGCTGGTCACTTATCACGGGTTTTAGCTAGCGTGCTTCAACAATAGGAATCAGTCCAGCAATCTGACTGGCTGTGGTTGTGTTGAATTGTTTTCATTAGTGGCTGTTCGTGTGCGGTTTTTAAAAGCCAATGTCCTTGGTATTTTATAGCCTGGTTCACACTGCACCGACAGACGCCGCTAAAGCCAACAGACACTTTTGTTGGGTTTTGTCAGATCAGTGTGTTAACCCTTGTTCAATTGGCATTTGTCGGGTCAGTTAATGTCTGAGCAGTGTGGTATGATTTTCCAACAAACTCTGACGTAATCTGACCTGGGCATGAACCGTTGCCATGATGATGAGGCAAGCGTCCCTGAAAACCCCACAGAAACAAAAGCCTATGTGGTAAGTGCTAGGCACACATACTTCTAAATAGACTGTTTCCATGCATTTTTTTTTTTCTTGCATGTGAGGGCTAGTTGCTTAAAAATCTGAAAATTAGCTAAGAACTTGGATTTATCATAAAACTTGTCTCAGATTTTTTAGCACTGTTTGCAGGGCTAAAAGTCTAATAAAATGTAAAATGTTTTGGCTATCTAACATGAGACTAGGCTAGTTTGGTGTCGCTAGCCAAGGTGAGGCACAACTAAGCTATCAGTGTATGGGTTTAGCTGCTACAGTATCATGCAAAGTACATTATCTGTCCTTATGCTCTGCTCAGATCATGTTCACGTAACTTGGAACTCATATAGACATTTACATTCCTTGTTTTCCTGCTCAATATGAGAGGATGTTACTGTTTCAGTTTCAACCCTTTTACTGGTAAAAAATTTTTTGGGGGTATATCCATTTTTCCTCACACTGACTGTGAGGTAGCATTTGGCAGAATTGAGAGCCATCAGCCAATAAGATGCGAGTATTTCCAGTATTTTCCTGTAAACCCTGTCTGATTGGTCTCGCATCCGTTCACTGAAGATACAAAATTACAACACTGTCGTCAATTACATAGAGACAAACCGCTCCAAGGGGAGAATTATTTGGGACTAAAGAAAAAGTCTCAGAGACTACATCCCCCAATGCCCAGGCCGGGTTATGCCCCAGGACAAACTGAACAAAATTCTGAAAGAGCACATTGTTTGTCTGCAGTTCTCTGTATAAAACGCAACAACCAAGGCTTCATCCACAACCTTTTTTGTTTCACTCTTCATCTTTTCAGGTGAAGAACGACACGAAAAGACACTAGGAATAGTAAAATTTTGATTGTGGTAAAATGATCATTCATTTTTAAACCAGTCTGTCCGTTAAAAAAAGTTTGCTGGTGTCTTTTGGGGTAGTGTGTTTCCCAAAATCCAATGGCCAACTTTTAAAAGTTAGTGATTGTCTGCGTTGGTCGTCGTCTGTCGTTGCAGTGTGAAAATTCTTTTCTCAAAGACACAGAATGTACTGACTGTCTAGACCTGAAATTCACACTTAATTCCAATGAATGGAAGTACCTTTTAATGTAAGATCAACAAGTGGCACAATTAACTGGATATAGATGTGTAAAATATATAGTGATGTAGTAGTGCCCACAGATGCTCTGTGATAAACACCCATCTTGGTAAGAGCCAACAGTTCCTGTGATATGCTACATATAGAGAGAAAAAAGCAAATCAGGGGGATGGGGGTTGTAACTGTTCTCTTACTTTCATTTAAAGTTGTTGTGTAAAGCACAGGGTGGAATTTATGTTCTGGCTGCTTTAACAGGTAAAGAAAACAACAGCAGTGTTCATAAACTGTGTGGTTAACCTTAATCTGGAAACGCCAGGAGATTGCTTGGAAAATGCATTAAGAATGCAATACGCGCGACAGTTATGAGCCAGTTCGATAAAGAATTATCGACCACTCTGAGATTATTTATGTTTGTGTTTTCATTTTGCCAGTCTTTATATCCTGGATTAGTATTCCGGGAACGTCTTAAAAAATGAGCACCACACATTTCAGCTATTGCCAAAAAAAGAAGACGCATTCTTCTACAGTTCAACTCTGGATTTGTGGTGATGGATCTCATTCTCAGAAGAAGAGCAGGCCTTTGAACAAGTAAATGAAGAGAGACGTGCAAAACGATGGTCAGGAGTGTGTCATGACTTGGCTGATGGTTAGCAGCTGTGACTCACAGACTCACACACACACACAAACACACACACACGGCCCCACGCATGACTTCAATGACCCAGAGACGCGAGTGTGACTAAAAATACAAGGAGAAGAAAAGAGCTAATAATAACTCAAGCATGAGAGGGGGGGAGGGCATTGCTGCTGAGATAACCTACAGGCCGTACATGTACTTGGACCCTGATGTGGCTGGGGTACATAAATTGGTACCAGCTGCTGAGCCAGGAAAAATGTTGCTGTGGTAAAGAGAAGGTGTCCAAATATGAGGAATTAATCATTCACTCATAAAATCTGGCCACTTAAAAAAACCTCAGGCACTTCATGTATTTATTTCCATTTACACGAAACAGCTCTGGCTCATCCTCCTTTTTTTCTTTCATTTGGTCATGTGTGGGGTCTTTGTAGTCCAGTTTTGCAGAGTGATGTTGAGATGAGGGGTACATGTGAGTGCATTATGAGTCACTTTCCAGATGGTTTCACAACAAGTGATACAGAGCCTGAGTTTGACCCACTATGGCTATGTGTATATATCTGGAGAATAGCTGGAGACTTTTTTCACTCTCAGTATAGATTTTGGTAGAGTTAAACCTATCTTAAACTTCTCCTTTCTAGGGCAGTGATCGCTATTCCTACTCTTTGAAATTCTCCTTCCTGCTTAGTTCAGCTCCTACTCCAGGGTAGAAGAAAGATAAAAAAAAAAACTGAATAGGACAAAAAAAAGAACTAGCAAGGTTTTTCATCAGAGAGAATGAAAGAGAGTTACCCAGAATAACCAAATTTATTTGGTTAAATACAGAATGCAATCAACTTTAGGACAACAACAATCAATCCAAGACAACACTGAAAAACGGCGACTGTGGGTACGGGTGTATTCAAGGCTATCACTGATCCATTCTTTCTGTTAGCTATAATCTAGCATTGTGACACAATTTCTGCCTTATCCTCATCTGAGTCATGGTGGATCTGGAGCATATCCTGGGAACACTGGATGGAATGCCAGTCTGTCGCTGAGCACCATGCACACACACACATTCACACCTAGGGGCAATTTATCTTAGCCAGTCCACCTACTAGCATGTTTTGGAAGGAAACCAGAGAACCTAGAGGGAATTCACATGGACAAAGGGAGAACATGCACAGAAAAAAATCCACATGGACAGAAACCCAGGATCAGGATCAAACCCAGGACCGGTGAGGTGGCAACTCTATCTGCTGCACCACTGTCCTGCTTTGATTAGTATATATGGTTGTCAATCCCAAATTCTAACAGAAAATTAGAATGATAGCTATGCTAGCTATTACCAGAGGTAGGTAAAGTAGCCAAAACTTTTACTCACATACAAGTTAAACTACATATAAAATCACTCAAGTAAGAGTAAAAGTAATACTGATAATAATGACTTGAGGAAGAGTAATAAAGTATCCAATGAGAAGACTACTCAAGTTGCAAGTTAGTAGTTATTTCGGATCTGATTAAAATGAAGGGAAAATCCTGAATCTCAGACTACATGAAGAACGGTAAGTCACACCTCTCCTTGAAAGCCTGTCTGTTCTGAGATAAAACCTGGGTTCAAGATGTAGCAGCATATCCCAGTCCTGTGATGGGTACAATAACACAGAGCCTGTCATTTTTTAACACAAAATCTCACAAACATTTTCCCCATAATTGAATGCCTTAACATGTTAACAGCACAAACTTGCCAGCATCTACATTTAAAAAATACAACAGAAAACAAAAGAACAAACTGTGGAACAGTAGGAAGAGAAAGTGTGTGTAGAGAGAGAGTGAGCATTTGTAAGTGTTAGTATGTTTGTGTGTGTGTATACTGTATATATATATAACATAGAGACACATTAGCTGGTTAAATATATTACATTAACCATACAGTTTGTTGTTTCGTGAAGGTAAATTACTCACATCACTAACATTAAGTAGCTGTTTGCTAGTTTATGAGCTTTGGTGCTTAGGTAGAGCAAACAAAAGACCAGTTTTGATGGAGCTACCCCCCCTACCCCACCCCATTTTGTAACTTGAATGTGCAGAGGTCAAAAATATTATGTAATTCCGAGTTAAGCTGTATGCATTTTATGCCTTGGGGTTAATGTTATTTTTGTCCTCCAGCATGTATATATCGACAATAAAAAATCTCATGACATTTAGAGGCTTGCAAAATTCATTGAAATTTAACAGAAGATTAGCATGGAGAAAAGAATTCGGTATTTAAAGTCATTGATTTTGATAAATCATGCACAACAGGAACAATGACATGAACTAACAAGGTTAAAAAAAAAAAAAAAAAAAAAAGGTTTTAATTTCAGGTTGTCTTTAACAAAAGACCTTTCCCGCTGAGAGCAGAAAACAGCATGGCCTAAGCGTTTAATGATGGAGTGAAGCTATAGGAATGTTGGAATGTTGATTCCTCATCCTGCTCTTCCCAGCACAGAGACAGCTCAGGTAAGGAACGTGAGCTCATGCCTCTTCACTGCCTCTGTATTATCCAGACATTCATGGCAGCCTCTGTGAGTGGTGCTTTGAGAGACTCCCAAACATTCCTGAGGTAACCAAACCTGACTCCCTCACTTAATGGGCCTTTTTTAAAACAGAGTGAAGGGTGCAATGACACTCAAGTTGATGACTCAGGGAATTTTGGCAGAGAAAAAAAGTACACACAAGACGCAGGAACGTACACTCGCACATCACGTAAAAGCCTACACATTCATACACACAGCTTAGCGCAGTGTGGGTCTTTGGTTTATTGGTCTGGAGCTGCTGCATGTGTAGCTGAGTGAAGCCTCTGTTTACACTAATGTTTTTATTGGTTCATAAAATATTATTCCGAATCACTCAGGTCTTGTATAACTTGAAAAGCTACAACTGCAGGCCACTAGCTTGTCATACAAGACCATAGGGGAATCACTAAATTCCCCCATCCAAACTAAACAAAGTGATTTTTAAAAGCAATAATGCTTCAATTTTTGATTAGGTCTGGATACAGCAGACTGCAAACAAACGTATACTAATAGATCACTTTAGCATGATTATACTGCAGTGATCGTTCACCTTGGTGGCATTTTCAGCCATCTCAGCCATCTCTGGTTCGGGAGCCATGTAGAAGAAACTACTTAGTGTATACTTTACAAATATACTTTAGCAAGTACAAATAACAGTCTAGTGATAGAACAGAACTAGATGCTTTCATTTACTGTATACAAACTGCAATCAACAAGTTGGAAATTGTAAGTGTGTGTTATAAAAGTTCCAAATGCTTAGGAGTATTATATACAATTAAAGCAAGAGCATTGCACCAGAAGGCTCACACAATTTTATTTTGACCCAATTTTAGCCATTTAACTTCCTACCCACCAACTAGTTTTCTCCCTTCACACAATAGCTACCAATCTGTTAGCATGAAAGCACTGAATGACAATATTGAAAATGCTTAGACAGTTGTGACACAACTTTGTCTCACATTACAAAATCTTTAGCACAAAGACTGTAGGGCAGAACAATGGTACAGAGTATAGCATAGCTGCCTCACAGCTCCAGAATTACTGGTCCAAAACTTGAGCTTGCATTACGGTCTGTGCGGAGTTTCACATGTTCTCCCCATGTCTGTTTAGGTTTCCTCCAGGTTCTCTGGTTTCCTCCGACCTCCCAAAAACACACAGTTATGTGGATTGGCTATGATGTGAATATCTGTCTGAATATATGCGCATGGTGCCCTGAAATGAACTGGCATCCCATCTGGGGTGAATTTCTACCTAATGCCCAGTGTTCCTGGGATAGGATCCAGATCCACAGCAACCTTAACCAGTAGGGATCAGTGCAATGCAAAAATGTGATAATGTGCATCATGGTAATGTGTGAGTCACATCATTGAAATCAGCATTTTATTAATTATGCATCTAATACAAGTGCAATGATTGAACATGAGTGGTCCCAATCTGCACAACCCATAGAGTGAAAATATAGAGAGCGCACGCTGGTTACATGATCGCATTATTTCATAGAGACTGCGCCATTACTGGGAATCATGTGAACCAATCTCTGCAGCTCACCATGACCAACACACATTATAGATTATATGGTTACACAACCACATTATAACACTTAAAAAGAGCTCTTCAGTAGTTTTTAAACAACACCAGACATGCACTGCGGAAGCTGGTCATTTTAGCCACCTTCGGAGCTCTATTTCCTCAGGTGCTGCTGTCCCCAGGTCAGAGACTTTATTTATTCCATTAAATTTTTGGGAGAATTTAGCAATTTATTGATTTATTTTTAGTATATGGTGAATCTGTAGTACGTTTTGTTAACAATTTTAAACCTCAGTTTGTAGCAATTTTGTTTAGTTTTATACTGACAAAAATTGTTTATGATTCAGAAATAAAAAAAAGTCAGTCATAATTTTTCTTCATTTAAATTTTGTTCAAAAGATTGAATCGTATCATGAAGCCAGTATCATGAATTGAATTGAATCGAATCGTGACTGGAGTGTATCATTACACCCCTACTGACCAGGATAAAGTGATACTGACAATTATTTAACGAACGAATGAATGAATGTAAAAAGACCGTTAAAAAAATGTTAGAACAAAATCTTTTGTTGGTAAATACATGTATTTTTAACCTGTCACATATTGATATAATTGATCATCTGCTAAGGTTCAAGGAATCAATTAAAAATCATCACAGAAAGTTTTCCATGTTAACAAAAAGTCTTACTCCATCCTGTCCAGACAGACCTGGATCATGTGAAAAAGAGAGTGAGAATTCACGTGTGTGTTGAATACAAGGTGAAAGGTTTAGTATTAGACACTATGATCACAACAATCCCTAAATGGTAATGCAGTAATAAGCTTTTTTTTTTTTAATCAGAAAATAACCTTACCATCCAGCAAACCCAATGTTATGTGGTACATTTTCCATCAAGCTCCTATGAGCATTTAACCTGGCAGTATAAGCACGGTTTTATGCAACAAGCTAACTTGGCTAACTATAATGGAATATGCAGTTTGCTTCAGCCAGACAGTATTACAGCAGTATTAAAACTCATTAGTTCACACATAGTAGGCCACATAGTAACCTCAAGGGAGACTGTCAGACCATTGACCAACTCATTTTAGATATATTCTGTTTCTTTTAGCCGTGACTTAATAAGAATCCGCTTGCTAAATAACTGGCTGTGTCATGTACTCCAAAAGCCTTACTTGACCATTGTTTGTGCAGGCATGAGACAGATAAATACTGATTTTGAACTGCTAGTGGATGTAATAATAAATGCAGCAGTTTGAGAGAGTGATAGCTGTGGGGACGTGCAGGATTATAAAAATAAAGCCAGTGAATGCCATTGCATACTATGTATTTCATTTTTATGTTAATCCGTAACATTACTTATGCGCTCGAACAATACAAAGCCATAGACATTCCCTCACTGACTTGAATTGTCTGAAATGTAAACATATCCCACTGTTTGGAACCAAAGCAGACTTGTGAGACAGAAACTCCCTCAAGTTTTATGTGTCCTCATTGACTGGGCAGATCCTTCATTGGCCACGTATATAAACAGGCCAGGAGTCCCATCAAGAAGGGAAAACAGTTGCAGTTCTCAAAATGTAAATGATTCCAAAAAAGGAAACAATGCAAAAGAGGAGTGATGGAGATCTTCCATGTCAGAGGGATGGAAAGAGAGAAAGACCTTAACATGCTGCAGTGCAACAGTCATCATACCTCCTAAAATAAGCACACACACAGCCTTCCAAATACCTTTTAATGTCAAAATGCAACAAGCCCCACACACCATTCGTTCCCTACATCGTCATTCGGCATTCACCTGCCTATCCAACAGTAACAATGTGTGAGCTTCAAAGCCCTCACTGGAATGGAGGAGCGGACAGATGACCACCTGAAGACAATAATTATCACATATTTCTCAGTGTTGGACAGGTCTCTAACACGGCCCGCACAACAATGCCAGGATTTCAACCGATACACCCAGAGATAAATAAACAGCAGGGAACCCTCATTCTAGCTAATGGCACAGACTATTAGTATTATTACTCATTAGATAGTGTTAACATTAATATCCAACATTTTTAATATTGATAGTTAAAATAATATTGACAATCTTTCACAATTGCTGGTTCATCATAAACACAGGGTCGAACCGGCACACCAGAAAAAATTATATTGTTTGACACCGATGTGTGAATGGGAAGTGTGTAATTTAAGCTGGCAGTCAGCTTCCTGTTCTGCTACATACATTCTGCTACATACATCCTCAGGCTATTCTGGTAGGGGGTGGGAACACTAGTGTACACTGTCAACAGGAAGTAATGATAAGGGTTGAACTTTCACCTCCAGGTCAGGGGGTCACTCATATGACTTGAGCCTGGGAGTACATGATCTCCCACTATTAAGGTACCTGCTGCTAAAGGTTCATTATGTCTTTTGACTATTTCTTAATATATAAGCTGGACTGCAAACTATGGGAAAACATTAGCTGTATTAAACTACACAGCGTTATTTATTAATCATCAGTTTTATTCTGAAGTAAATGGAACAGGATTGGGCATTTATCCATATATATCTATATCTATCTATCTATCTATCTATCTAT
>JANDJT010000041.1:22452436-22468792 GCA_024331685.1 Stegophilus panzeri
TAAAACACATTATTATTATATATAAACATAGGAAGTTATGGTTTGCTTCTCTAAAGATGCTTATTTGTGATGAAATTGAATCAAATCATTCACTGGATAACTGAAAGCACCACTGCATACCTAAGCTCTCTAGCTATCTCATAATCATTTTGTTCATGGCTCATGATTAGTGAATATTGGTAAATTTGGCCATCAGGTAAACTGTATCATAAAGGTTGCAGCATCATACACTCTCTGAAAAAAAGAGTCAAATCTCAGTTACTCCTCTGGTAGACAAGCAAACTACAAACCTGTTAGGAAGTTAATAAGCCTTAATTATACAACAAACCCACTGAAGAACCCTTTTTGAGAGTGTCACGTTGAATGTTTTTATAGTAAACTGATAACAAATAATTTCATGCCCTTGCCTTTCATGATTTTATTTTTTTTTAAAAAGAAGTAAATAAATAAATTTCAATGACATGGTGAAAATATTAAGTTTCATTATCAATATTTTTATTGTATTTATATTTGTATATAATTTTAAATTTAACATTTGACACAAAACGTGTTTTTTTATGCCATATTTTATCTATAGCGTGGTGAATAATATGAGCCATGCATTTCAACTAAGATCTCTTTCTCTACACCTGTATTTTGTATGTAATCATTGCTGTGTTTAGGCTCTACAGTACATTCACAATCAAGAACTGATACACCCTATGCCACTGAGTAGCTGCTAAATATAGCAGTGCGGTCTGCATAAGATTCCCCATAAACGACAGCATTCTTAACCTTCATCAGAGAGAGATCAGTGCTAGTGAAGCACATGACATGGAAATAACATTCATCTCTTCTCCAAATAACAGGATCAGATAGGGAGCATGCACACGCGCTGACACTTGCATTAAAATCACTGTTTTTTTTTTTCCCCCTGTAACAACGCAGAGACAGAAGAGCACTAAAATTACATGCAAGAAAACCATCATCCCGGAGTGAGTGTGTGCGAAGGCTGTGGTGGCGCTCGATTACAGGGCTTGGGTCTGAGCGGCCGTCACTGATTGGTCGAGGCCGAGGGTATGTCTGGGGAGTGGGCGGAGCTTGTGACACGCGGTCATTCAGCTCTACAGCACAGTTTGCGCTTGAAGAGAGGCAGACAGAAGGAGAGGCGCAGGAAAACGCTGAAATGACGACGGCTACATCCCAAACAGCATACCAGTGTACTAAATAGTGTGCAACAGTAAGCATGGTACTGCCCTTTCTTAGACTCAGGGTCCCTCTGAAACATCTATATCTAGGCTATCTATTCGTTTAAAACAGTATATCATCCTGAAATAACCAGCACCGTCATTTCAACATCCACCAGCGCAAGACACAATCGAGCACTTATGTTCATGTGAGTCCAGCTGGACTGAAATAAACACTGCCAGAGTGAATGCAACACTGCGGATTTTACTGCGCAAATGTTCCAGATCGGACTGCAGACTTGGGCAGCACATGACTCTTCAAGCTGTGAAAATGTCTCTTAAAACGTTTCCTGGAAAGCAAGGGGCACAGCTAAGCCACTCTTTCAAGGGACAGTCATTTAGGTTTTTCTTTTTTAAAATACCGGGTAGGTTTTCTTTTAAAATGAGAAAGCTGCGGTCCCAAACGTCCAATCGGTTAGAGGCTCAAATATGAGCTGAGCTATGTGTGCCACGTTTGAGTGATTTGGTGGTTCACTGGTTTAATTTTTTTAAAGATACTGAGCAGAAATCTGTGAGTTCAACCTCCAAGCTGCCAAAAAGCTGCCACGGTTTGATCCTAAACCATCATCTGCTCAGTGATATCCTGTCTCAATTGTAAGTCGCATCATTTGAATAAACGCGTCAACCAAATGAACGAAACTGAAAATGTAAATGTAGAAATTCCCGAAAGTGTTAGTGTATAATTAAGATTGCTCAAATAGTGACCTAAGGGTTTTGTTTTGTTTTGTTTTGAAATCATGGTTGTATGCCAAATTGCTTCATAGGCCTACTCCCTATAGCCTATAACTTCACTATAGTCGACTACAAATTAGCTTCTACACCACACACATACATTATATAGTTAATAGGGAGGAAATATTTGGGATTTCGCCCTATATATGCATTTTATAGTCTATAGTGATGACTCGGTTTTAGGTGAAGTAGCCTACCACACAGAGATGTGTATGATTTGTTTGTAACGTTTCTTAATTACAGGTTAATGTGGGTGGTTCAATTTCCTCACGTTTAGGACAAACTAGACTTACAAAATTTAGTTACATTTACATTTGTTCATTTTGCAGGCACTTTTATTCAAAGCCACTATGCATGGCTTTGAATACTAGTATAACAATTAAAAACAACAACAACAACAACAACAACAACAAAAACACAAACGTTTTTCTTTCTAGCAAGAGAGAAAAAATGGAGCCCAAACAACGCACATAAACACACAGAATAACCTACAGGTTTAACGTCCAATCTAATCCATATCATTGTATATATCTTAAAAAAATGATATAGACCTGTACCTTTCCTTATCTTTTATACCTTTCATGTGTATCTTTTACCTGGGAAGGTGCATGAGGTTTACCTTTAATTAAAGCTTTAAAGGGTACATCAGTGATCCTTAAGTTCCATTTATGTACCTTAAATTATTTTTTGAAGGTATAGCCTACTATATTCACCTTTACATTTACAAGATACATGTTGAAGGTACAAAAGATGTACACTTGATGTACTACACCAGGACAATGTAGAGTAGACATACAGTGTAGCCTGCATGGTATGTATGGAACAGATCATAAAACCAGATTTAGTTATTCCATTCTATGGCGGATTAATGTAGTGAATATCATTTATAACAGATTTATCAAGCATGGCATACCTTCTTAAAAACCGATTCGATTACAGTCAGACAGAGCCCAGGATATTAATAGCTTAATCACATCCAGGCAGTTAGAAATAGAAGTGATACCAAGACCACATCGTCGTGGAGGCTTTTAGGTGGTGTGCCATAATTTGTTGGCAGAACTCGTCAGACTATTTGACGTGTGTGTGTGTGTGTGTGTGTGTCAGTGCGCGCGCGTGTTTGCGTGCATGTGTGCGCGCGCGCGCTTGTGTGTGTGTGTGTGAGTCAGGCAGCCAGTGCTGCACGTTCACATGGCTTTTGTGTATGTGTGTGAATGGAGCAGCTGCCTTGGGGGTGGGGGTGGTTTTGAATGATGCAATCCCTGCCAGCCATTAGCAAAGTTGCCCTCTTTTTCTCCACTGTGTGAACTTGGCACACACTGGCTACAGTGACACAATAGAGGCAGAAGATGATTAAGTCTGTTGATTAGTGACTTTTTCATAGCGATGCAGTGTAAAATGTCACCTTCTGTTCATTTCCATGTGCGTTCTTTCTGGCAACGATGACACGTTACGTGTGTAATCCCACATAAAATTTAGCCTACAAATGACACGTTCCCCCTGTTGATGCATTATTATATTCATGAGGATTAAGTGGCTTTGAGTAGCTTAGAAATGTCTTGTCAGCGTACTGTGATTGATTTTATGGGTGTGGATGTATAGTATTGTGCAATATATAAAACAACATCAACAACAACAACACGATTAAAAGCCCTTTTCTGAATTATCACTTGGTGTACTATGAGTCCAGATTGACCGAGTGAACACTGGTAAATGATGTGTTGTAGCCTGTCACAGGAGATTTTGCTCTGCATGCTATGATTTCAAGCCACAAAATGGGCTGAAATGTGTCACTTTGATCATACATAAGTATTCTTATGAAGAGGATTATCTGTATGTATTTCTCTAAAGTGAGACAGTGAGAAAGACACCAGTAACCTGCAATATGCCAAATCATAAAATGGTAACTTTAGGCACATTCCTCAAGGGAGATAAACATGCGCCCGCTCGAGCACACAGTTCACGAGTTGACTTTAGTTTGTTATGGCGCGCTGGGGCAACTTTCGCCAGGGACACACCTCCTAGCACCAACCTACCCTCACCACCCCCCGACCCCTTACACACACACACACACACGTACGTATACCCTCCACCCTCTACAACCCCTCCACCCCCAACACACACACACACACACACACTACCAAAACTTGGCCGTGGTTGTCGGCGTTTCTGATTGGTCGCTGCGCCACGGCGACGTGACAACACCTGCTCGACCGATTCATCAACACTGACAGGCCGTGCCGCGGGAGATATAGGCAGCATCCATCCCGTTTCAGCGTGCTCATTCCCGACAGAGACACACCAGCATACACAAACACCTCGCGTCTCTGAGAAACTCGATTATCCAAAGTGTCTCGGGGGGGAAAAAAATAATAAATAATGTTGTCCAGATTCGCTGTGGCGCTGCTCGTTTTCTCGGTGATCGCGCTGACGGACGGAACAGACGCTACCGACGCTCACGAAAGTCACCCGGAAAAAGCGGCAAGCCCAAACCAGAAAGGACGACTCTCCTTACACAACACAGGTAAGACACGATGGGACACAATCAGCCAAACAGGAGTCAAAATAATAACTCTTAAAACTGTGACCTGATTTTCTGGATTATTATTTTTTTTTTTTAAATATTTGCACAAAAGTGGAAGGAGCCTGCGTTACTAAATTACACGGTAACCGTCCCGTGCCGTGGCGCGCCATATCGGAGCAAAACAGGTTAATTGATCGGAAAATGGCCACGCTGCGTTTTCCGATCTCGAGGAAAGACTATCACGTTGTAAATAGGTACACAGAGATGCGGAAATCCAATAGCTTCGTAAACTATTAATAGCGCGGCGCAAGGTAGGCGAATGAGAGGTAATGTATACGGTTGCTTTTTACGAGTGTTTATTAGTGTGTGCCTTTCATTTTCCACGTACTAGTGTCTGCATTCTGCAAAAGCCCATGGTAGCCGCATTCTAGGAATTACTAAGCCTTATTCTTAGATGTCAAGCGAAACTCTCTCTCTCTCTCTCTCTCTCTCTCTCTCTCTGATCAATGAAACGTCGCGCACTTGGAAGTCAAATCAATAGGCGCAACTTTCCTGGAGCAGCACGCGAGTTACGTGAGTGATGCAATGAATCCTCAGGTTACACGCAATAAGCCTTACTCATGTCAGCCAGACTGATTTGCATAACTTTTAGAGAGCACGACACGATACCTCCTGCAGCAATAAACACTGAATCCTGATATCATTCTGTTGGACTTGAATTTGATCAGAAGGGTCGCTGCAGGGAGTTGGAGGCAGGAGCTAATTTACAGCAGCCGTGCACGGTAGGCATGTTTGTTTGTATGTATGTATGTATGAACGTATGTATGTAGGTAGGTAGGTAGGTAGGTGCAGATTCCCTAGATCGCCTCTTGTAACCCGATGCAAAGCTGCGGCAGGCTCGCGCGCTCCGAGCGCATTCCCCGCGCGCGCCAACACAAGCAGCGCGGAGCGACCGAGAGTCTCAGTTTTCCTAGGCGCGCGCCGATCTTCATCACGGACAGAGCGCTGCGCGCGAACTCATCACGCGCTAATAACGACTTATTAAAGCCTTCTCAGTTCAAAATAATGCATCGTGCACACACACCCGATCTTAAAGAAGAAATGCTTCAGTCATAGAGAACACCTCTATCCACTAGTAAATTAGTATTATAATAATAATGCAGCTATACACTGGACTGTTGGAGGTCCATTTTAAGCCAATTAATGCCACAAATTTAAAGACTTTTACACGCAGGGGTTCTTTGGCTGCTTGGATGCTTAACAGTTCTAACGTTCTAATCAGTTTCTGTAGAACTCTTCATAGAAAACTTACGGGTTCCCACGTAGGGACAAAGAGAAGAATTCTTTAGGATGTCACAAGGGATGTTTTTCCCTGTCATTGTATTTTTCCCATCAAAGTTCTTACAACCACAGTCCTTAAGGACTAATAATATACGTTAAATGACATGACCTACTAAATTTACAGAAGATACACCCTTGAGCTATCACCCACGTGACAAGAAGTTATATCTTAAAACTTGACTTAAATAATTTTCTTCTTAGTGTATGTAATATATAATATATCATTATTATAATATATATATAAGCATGTAATGACATTTATTAATGACATCTATTAAGACTGCTCATCTGCATATTTATACACAGAGCTTTTCTTATGTTTCAAATCACTAAATGGCTAATTGAAAACTGCTACACACCTCAAGCGGTCCCCATTGATTAATGGGTGTAGGATTTTTAAATTGTTCTGCGTGTAATCTTTTCTGACAGAAAGACACTCAGTCGGTGCGTTCTACTTTGCAGAACCTTTACACATTCTTCCCAGAGACACAAACTGAAACCTCCCTTCTTCAGTAGGCTTTAAACAAGTACTGTATATGCAGTGTGTCATTGAATCAGTATTGGCTTATTTGCTAGCCACTTGTCTGCTGGGTGAATTATTTTATCTTGCACACCAGAATACGAAAATGTGAGCTCATCTATCGCCATACATCAGAGAACCAAAATCAGTGACTACTATTAGGGTTCTTTGCAGTATGCAAGCCTTCCTGAGGCTTTTAATCACAAGAGTAGAAAGGCGGTTGCATTGCTCCACCAGACCATGTCAGTCACCATCACACATTCACATCCAAACTACCTGTTCTTCTGCTAGTTTCCTACATCATTGGGTTTCTTCTGCAGTTTTACAGCCTTTCTCTAAAGTGAGAAACATAATTTCATCCTGCCCCCCATACAGTTAACCTTGCTTTTCCACAGCTCAGACACTCACTGCCAGATGCCTCCCAGTTTGACTTTAATAGCATACCTTAATTACCTCAGCTGCGCGCTCTCTCTCTGTGCTAAATCTGTCCTCTAAGTACAGTTCTTGCATTTTCAGTTGAGAAACAAAACCTAAAATAGGCACTAAGTGATCTTCTTCCAAACATATGAGGTGAAAGGTTATGTCTTATATACATACTCATGTGTCATTTAGGTTTATTGCTCTCCAAACTCAGCAAGACCTTTAAAAAGTAGCAATCTTGTATAAAAAGAAAAGTTGGAGTATGAAAGTGCATTCAGGGTATAAGATAAAAGGAATCTTAAGATTCGGCTTTAGTCAAATGTCTGTCTTTTCTAAAGTGACAAATCACATTCTCGCTCTTTTTGCTGTCTTAGCTGAGATCCAACACTGTCTGGTGAATGCTGGAGATGTGGGCTGCGGCGTGTTCGAGTGCTTCGAGAACAACTCGTGTGAAATCCGGGGACTACAGGAAATCTGCCTGACTTTCTTGCACAATGCCGGGAAGTTTGACTCCCAGGTAATGAAATGTCTCTTGATCCCTGAGTGCTACTCTGCTCTCTGAGAGAGGTCATGTCCCCCAGTGGCAGGTGGTCTTACCCTCGGCTCCGGTTTCACAAGCTGCAGGTGGATTCAGAGCAGAAAGCTTTTGGCCTGAAACATAGCCTCAAGACATGGCCTGTTCTGCATCATAGAGGGGCCTTAAACTTTGTGTTGAAACATAAATGAGCTCTTAAGTCACATTGCAGGAATTGCATTGGTTCATGTTATCCCAGCAGATGCATGGGGCCCTCTGCTTGAGAATAATGTGTGTGTATTGCAATGCTGGCAGGGGTGACAAAATTTTATCTTGTGCAAGAGGTCTGCTGAACACTTAAGCAACAGGAGAAAATCTCATCTTGTGTGTTTGCAGGGCAAGTCTTTCATCAAAGATGCACTAAAATGCATGGCCCATGGCCTGAGGCACAAATTCAGCTGCATCAGTCGAAAGTGCCTGGCCATAAAAGACATGGTGTTCCAGCTCCAGCGAGAATGCTACACAAAGCATAACTTGTGTGCGGCAGCTAAGGACAACGTTAATGTCATTGTAGAGATGATCCACTTCCAGGACTTGCTCCCAAAAGGGTGAGTGCTCACACACAGTTACAGGCCAGTCTTTCAACCAGTTCCCTGCATGTTCCTTCCTTTACATGGAGTGCTGCTTAATGAACCTGCCAAGCAAACCAACAAAGCCACTTTCTATGAAATGCCCCATTTCTGTGCACTTACATTTGCATAAGAAAAAGACTGTGGGGTGTCCAAACCTACATGTTTGCTTTATGTTTGGAAATATATTTCTTCTAAGGAAGTTGAAAAAATCAGCAGCTAAATATAACTGGACAGAAGCAAAATGTTAATTTTTTTGGGCAAATCTGTTTTTCAACCCCATGTTTGTGAACAGGCTTGCATAATGGGAGGGTTTAAGTCAGAAGAGTGTTAAATGGGTCTTTGTTGAGTTTCATGGAAGGTCCATGCTGTCATCGGTACAGTGACATAACCTTCCAGTGTAGTGGCTTGCTTCGCTTGTTTCTTTTTGCTGGCGTACTGAGTTCCAGTCTTTGGCCAGAAGTTCCAGAATTCCACGTGGTCCAAAATGTGCACTATTTGGTGTTGTATTTTGCAACATGGTCCTAGAGGCACAATGTTTTCTCTCTCTCTCTCTCTCTCTCTCTCTCTCTCTCTCAGGCCCTATGTGGAACTGGTGAACATCTTACTAGCCTGTGGTGAAGAAGTGAAGGAGGCCATTAGCAGAAGTGTCCGGATACAATGTGAGCAAAACTGGGGTGCGCTATGCCACAGCCTGAGCTTCTGCTCATCGCCACCCCCCCTTGGCAACCAGGAGCGCCATACAAGTCAACACGAGCATCCTAAAGGTCCGCGCCAAGCAGACAAAGAAAAGCCTGGCAAAGGGGGCTCAAGCGCCCATCCAAGAAGTCGTGGTCAGGGTGCACGGCGTGCAAGCCTCGATGCCACGATGGCTGAGCAGGAGGACCCTGAGAACACTGACATCCGGAGGTGAAGATCCCCTAAGCACAGACTAAGTAAAAGGCCCAGTGAAGCTCTCCTCTTGTCCTTTTCCCTTCCAGCGGTCATTCCAGATCTCCCAGACTGTTTGTTTACTTTTGCAGGGTATTCGTGATGTAGCTCATTTTTGATACTGCAGATCATAGGTCCTTTTGTTCTTGACACATGACTCTAACATAGCATTTCTATTTCATAAGCATACCCCCTGTAAGTTATTTATTTTATTCTTTATGCAATGTTTAAATATAAAATGTACATATAAATGCATATATATCTATAATCACACAGACATGTATAAATATAGCCATTGTATGCAGTACAGTTATACTATATGTAATATAGTATACATTATAAATAAATGCTTGTTGTAATAGCTATATTATTTCAACTACTACAATCAAACTGTAGATATGTAACATATTTTGTTTGTTTTTTTAAAGTATGAAATTTTGTGTGTATTGTAATTTGGAATACTTGTTGATTAAATATAAAGTGTACAGTAAAGTCCAGGTGTGGCACATAAAATAAGAAGAGTGTACACAAATACTTCCATTCATCCATCCATTTTCTATACCACTTATCCTTCAGGGTCACGGGGAACCTGGAGCCTATCCCAGGGAGCATCGGACACAAGGTTGGGTACACCCTGGATCGGGTGCCAATCCATCGCAGGGCGCAATCACATGCACATTCACACACCCATTCATACACTATGGACACTTTGGACATGCCAATCAGCCTACCATGCATGTCTTTGGACTGGGGGAGGAAACCGGAGTATCCGGAGGAAACCCCCGCAGCACAGGGAGAACATGCAAACTTCACACATACAGGGAAGTAGCGGGAATCGAACCTCCAGCCCTGGTGGTGTGAGGCGAATGTGCTAACCACTAAGTATTCTATGAATATTTTAATTTGTGTTAAAAATTAGGATGCTTGAATACACACACCCCTAGATCATATTCACACAAACACACACATACACACACATGCACACACACTGTGGTTGCTACCATAAAGAAAACGCAATCACTCACCAGTTCCAGAATGATGAAGTGTCTATGATTATCTAATTTGTGTGTCACTTATGCACTATTTGGGATTTACCCCAAACACATTAGTCTGACACAAAAACAGCAGCAGCTCAGAGAGTGTGTCATGGAAAGCCAGGCTGCTTGTGTTCTAGCCAACCCTTCAGACAACTCTACTGGTTCCAAGTAGAAAAAAAAAATTGCAGCCCTCACTCTCTCTCTCCTGAAAAGAGGCAGCGGTTGGAGCCATAATAAACTGGCCTAAGACCTAGAAACTAGGTTAAGTCTACACAAGAAGCGAAAGCTATTATGGATACAACCATTGGAAATACCATCTTTGGTAGAGCCATAGGAGAATTCCCTTCAACCCTGACTGTAGAAGGGTTTCATAAGGCGTACAGAGACACAGAGTGCACCATTTAACCATTTAACTGCATAATTTGGCCATTTTTGTTGGCGCAGTCTATCACCATCTGCCAACAGTACTGCATACAGACAAAAGTTGTGAAGTTTTATTGTTGGATTTCCAGATTAAATCTAGTCTTGGACTGGACTATATTATGGGAAAAATGCTTCCATTAACAAGCTTCTGTCGAGCACTGTGGATATTCTTAAAAAATCTGACCGTGAAACATTTGTAATGTTTGCATTTACATTTAACTTAAGAGGTTGAGGTATGGAAAGGTATATTACAGATTAGACAGTTTAAGACCTTTACATTTATGGCTGCGATGTTGGATTTTCTACTTATGCATGCATTCTCTATGAAAGGTATTTTAATGATTTGCAATTAAATATTTGAAATTATTAAGGATAATGGTAACATGGTCATATGTTATGTCTGAAATTTTGCCCAATCTATGTACTGAAATATTGTGACAAATTACATACTTAAGTCATATCTCATTACAATAAGTTTTTAAAATTGTACCAGTTTTTATGCGTCAGTATGTCAATACTCTTCAGAAAGCAGTACACATTTAAAGTACATATTAAGTATCTCCCTGTCGCAAATTTACAACCCCAATTCCAAAAAAGTTGGGACGCTGTGTAAAATGTAATTAAAAACAGAATGCAATGATTTTCAAATCTCATAAACCCATATGTTAGTCACAGTAGAACATATGAAATGTTTAAACTGAGGAAGTGTACCATTTTAAGAAAAAAATAAGATAAATTTGAATTTTATGGCCACAACACGTCTCAAAAAAGTTGGGACAGGAGCAAGAAAAGGCTAGAAAAGTAAGTGTTACTAAAAAGAAACAGCTGGAGGTTAATTGGCAACAGGTCAGTAACATGATTGGGTATAAAAACAGTGTCTTAGACAGGCAGAGTCTTTCAGAAGTAAAGATGGGCAGAGGTTCACCAATCTGCATCTACAATTTATGGAACAATTTCAAAATAATGTTCCTCAACATAAAATCATCTACAGTACATAATATTAATATAAAATGTGCACAAGGGACAAGGGTGAAAATCAATATTTCATGCCCGTGATCTTCGGGCGCTCAGGTGGCACTACATTAAAAACAGGAATGATTCTGTAATGGAAATCACTACATGGGCTCAGAAACATCTCCAGAACTCATTGTCTGTGAACACAGTTCGCCGTGCCATCCACAAATGCTGGTTAAAGCTCCATCATGCAATGAAGAAGCCATATGTGAATGTGATCCAGAAATGCCAACATCTTCTCTGGGCCAAAGCTCATTTAAAATCAACTTAGACAAAGTGGAAAACTGTCAGACGAATCTAAATTTTTTAACCCTGGACGCCGCATCCTCTAAACTAAAGAGGACTAAAGAGGAGAGGGACCATCCGGCTTTTTATCAGCGCTCAGGTCAAAATCCTGCATCTCTGATGGTATGGTGAAACATTAGTGAATATGGAATAGGTAGCTTGCACATCTGGAAAGGCACCACCAATTCTGAAAGGTATATACAGGTTTTAGAGCAACATCTGCTTCCATCCAGATTCCATCCCATCTTTACTTCTGAGAGACTCTGCCTCTCTAAGATACTCTTTTTATACCCAATCATGTTACTGATCTGTTGCCAATTAACCTAATTAGTTGCAAAATGTTCCTTCAGCTGTTTCTTTTCGGAAACACTTACTTTTCCAGACTTTTATTGCCCCCGTCTCAAATTTTTTGAGACCTGTTGCGGCCATCAACTTCAAAATTATCTTATTTGTTCCTTAAAATAGTACATTTCCTCAGTTTAAACTTTATATATGGTTTCTATGTTCTACTGTGAATAACATATGCGTTTATGGGATTTGCAAATCATTGCATTCTGTTTTTATTTACATTTTACAGAGTGTCCCAACTTTTTTGGAATTTGGGTTGTAGTTAATTTTCTCCATTTACCTTGTCCATACATTGCATTACAATTACACAGTAAATGTATGGCCAAGTCTGCTTGACACCATGCCTGGATTTATACACAAGCTGTGATTATTTGACACCAGAGAGTACACAGGCATTAATCATGCTACTGTGGGGTCCAAGCAGGCACTGATTCTAAGAATCTGCTCTTTTTAACAGGAAAAAAAACAAGCCCTAATGCTGCTCCGATCCAGCAGCAATAATCTGAAGAGCGCTCCACGAAACTGGCACATAAAGCTGTCAGGGTGTGTGGCATGGCCTTGGCGCCAAGCCATGCCAAGGCAGCAAGCACGTCCTTCATACTGCTGCAGAATCCCACAGGCCTGCCTGGGAAAAACTCTCTGTCTCTCTCCCTCTCTCTGTGTCTCACCGTAAATAAGCTCCCCTACGTTTTGGCCCAGACCGTGCCGTCACTGGGCTGGAGATCTATAAACAGGCTTTACAAGGCCCCGACAGGCACGGCTGCACCTGAAACATGACTGCCTATTGCTGCAACAAAGTGGCCTTTCTGAAAACTCCTGAATTTACAGCACTGGAGGTGTGGGGGATCTGGTCTGGATAGTCAAAGACGCACAGTCAGCCTTCCAGTAGGCCTGGGAACTTATATTCTGGAGCAGGTTAGCATAAACACTCGTACGTAATATTACAACCACACTACAGTCTCTTATTACTGAGATGTCATACTGAACACTCTGTCCAGTGTCCTACAAGTAGTCATGCTATCATGTCTCATTCTGGCAGGTCGAGTTAAATGTGGAGTTCAGTTCAAGTCAAGACAGGTGAGAGATTTATGAGTGAAAATCTACAAGTGTGTCCTCAGCATCGGTACTCTGGTTCACACTCAAGGCAAGCTGGGATGTGAATTTCGAGACATCAAGTCACTCTCAGAAAATTTTGATATATAACACTGCCCAGAGACACTAGTATGGAAATAAGGATGTTGATGACATCAGTAGTTATCTATAACTATTGTTTTATCTACATTTAGATCTATTCATTTGGCAGAAGTTTGAACTGAGCAGATAAAGATCCAGGGCATTGGTCATTTCCACAACAGTTTCAGCTTGGCAGTGCTGGGATTTGAACTCACAACCTTCCAATCCATTGAGCTATTCCTCAATTAGCCAAAAACAAGACCCTTAACCTTTAACCAGTTGGGATCAGATAGGAATCCGATTTGAGTTCATATGTAAGATGCTTTGGATAAAAGTGAAAGACAAGCATTCTGGATGTCTCAAGACTGACCTTAAAAGACACTGGTATCACTAAACTCTTGAAAAAGAGCGACTTCGTTTGAATAACAATGATGTATTACTGCCCCCTTGAGGTCATTTATAGACACAGCTGAAAATCATTTTTATCTGGATATTTTCGATTTCTCATTGAGGTTCATTGAGTTTATATTTTTCCGTTGCTGTCTTTCCAAAGAGAACAAGCCTTCATACAAATAACCCCTGTTTTGTAACAGCTAATGGGGCATCTGAACTTTTTTTTTTTCAGTAGCTGAAAAAATGTAATGTACAGTTTCATAATCTGTGCCCCTACATCATCTGTTAACCAGCTTTCATCAAATATAGGAAATATAATTTGTGACAGCTGAAGGAATTCCACAAGCAAAACTTTACATACAAAACCCACTATACATTAACCCACAGGTTCTCAACCCTGATCCTTGAGTTCCCATTTGTCCTGCACATTTTAGTGTTTTCCCTACTCTAACACACCTGATTCAACTAATCAGCTAATTAACAGTTCTATCTGAGTTGAAGTGGGTGTGTTAGAACAGGGAAAACACTAAAATGTTCAGGATATAGGCTAAGCCAGGACCAGGGTTGGAAACCTGTTCAGTAACCCAGTGCTTTGCTTACGTTATATCTGTTTATAAAAGGAATTTCCTAAAAGACTAAGTGTTTGCCTACAACAACAGCATACATAAACAACATGGTTTTTAAGCTCAGTACTACTGAGCATAATGCAACCATTAGGCCAAAATATGATGAACAGTGTTGCTTGACTACATATGAACACTGGACTGAATGTATAATCATGCATCTTGCGTTTTAAACAGATCCAAGTTCTTTCTAGAGGAGAGGATAATGTAAAAGTGCTTTAATAAATAATGAATGCAACTGTACAACTTCATGTCATGTGGAAGAATTTCGGGGAATTGACATGGCTGCAGTAAAAGACAAACTCATGCTTTTTCCAAGACGCACCAAGCCAGCAACTTTTCACAACTCAGAATCTCTTGACAAAAAAGGCAAAGCTTTGACTTTTGTGCTACTCAGAATCCTGTCAGAATTGGGGACACACTGTAGATTATCATGTCCACCACTGGTGAAGAGCTCTGTACAGGTTTCAGTTCAGATTTTCCAGAAACAATTTTTAAACTGATCACAAATCTCTGATCAGAACTCACTTTTTATTCCCCTTGTTTATAAAATGCTGAGCTGTCACTCAATAATCACATTAATCAACTAATAATTTCTAAAATACTGTGGGAGCATGGTAGAGTTAGCTGCATGCCACATGTGTAGGCCACAACATCCTCCTGGACAAGCCAAATCACCTCAATGGAGACAAGTGTATTCATTCATTCATTCATTCATTCATCTTCAACAAGTGTTTTATCCTGGTCAGGGTCATGGTGAATCTGGAGTCCAGGAAACACTGGGCATGAGGTGGGAATACACAATGGACACACCAGGGAACCATGCACACACACATTGACATCCAAGAGCAATTAAACATTAGCCAATCCAGCTTTTTTTTTT
Organism: Stegophilus panzeri; assembly: GCA_024331685.1. Taxonomy (NCBI): domain Eukaryota; kingdom Metazoa; phylum Chordata; class Actinopteri; order Siluriformes; family Trichomycteridae; genus Stegophilus; species Stegophilus panzeri. Next base: position 22,467,449 of record JANDJT010000041.1, read on the forward strand.
TTTTTTTTTTTTTTGGAGATATTGGATGAAATTGGAAAATCCAGAGGAAACTCACAGAGGAAAAAGAACATGGGGAGAAAAGGACACAAGTGACTCAAAGAAACACAAACACACAAAAAGGCACACACCAACAGAAACAGATACAAACTAACAAAAAATAAAGACCACTTAACAGGATCTATCTAACTCTAGGCATCAGACATGGTTCATGGCTCAGTGGGATAAAAAGAAAAGGAGGCAGAAAAGGCTCCAGCAAGGGGAGACAAAAACCAAACACACAGGGAGATGATGGACAGCATGCTGATGTTCCTCACACATCCACTCAAACACAGTGCAGCTCAGTGGGAGAGGAGGGGAAGTATGTCAGCTCATGTTTGATCCACTGTATATAACTGAAACTCCAAACAATCCAGTATGTGGGTCAATTTATGTGGTATAGAGTTGTCTCTAACTCATGAGTCCTTTTGGACTCTTCAGACTATCATTTTCTCTAACTCTTTTATTCAGACTATTATTTCCTGTCACTCTTTTATTCAGACTACTATTTCCTCTCACTCCTTTTAAGGTCTAGGTTTTGGGCTAAGTTCAGCCTCCTTACAGTCTTGTCATGGCTCTGTGACATTTATAAAGAAAATTTCAGTAGAAACTAGGTATAGTTTTGTGGTCATTGGCTATTGTGCAGTACCTTAAAAACAATTACAATACCCGCCAAAGTTTTGAACACTTCTAGTTTCTATTATTTTTGTTCTATTAGTTTAATTGCTATTAGCATCAGAAAAAATGGTACAAAATGGCAGTTAAATAAGAAAAAACATATATTAGACAAGTGTTCCAAAGAAGACATAAAATTTTGTATTTAATGACTTATTAACTGGCCACTTGCATATCTTAATAGGACACTAAATTAGATATTTTTTAAAGAAAGGTAAACATGTTAAGCCTATAGATAAAAACTCCTAGACAGTGCTAGTATCTATAGTTATGTTTCCATCCATTTTGGGATATTGCATATAAAAGGCTGGATGGAAACACCAGATGTGAATAAAATCTCCAAAATGCTCATAAAAAACTCATGTGCGCATTTGAAGTGGATAATTTTTTTATTTGCTAAGAAGACATGCACAAAAACTACGATGGAAACACATTTACCGAAAAAATTCCTCGATGTGCATCAAAAAAGTTATGTGACTTTGCCTCAACAAATCATGTGATTTGATGTGAATTGGCTCAGAAAAGTAAAAATGGCGGAGAGCGAGATGCACCAGTTTCCCCGGAAGCGACAATTTTGTTCTCTTGAACAAATGGGAAACGGTGCTTTATTCACAAGTGTTATATGCAGTATTC
>JANDJT010000041.1:22468807-22483759 GCA_024331685.1 Stegophilus panzeri
TATTTTTTTTTTTAATAAGTTTACATTTTTTCATAAGTTAAATTTGCAACTTGGATGGAAACATAGCTTATTTTAAGATAAATACATATCTGTGTGCTACAAGTGCTTATTGGACTAATCAGTATTAAGACTTATTGTTTTATTAGATTTAAATTGTTTTCAATAAAATAAGTCACAGACATTTCTCAATTCATGTATCCAGACTCCGTCCTTAGATTTTATAATGTTCGAGAGATTTATTCTCAGAAGATTAAGCAATACAATATTTTTTATAATAAGTAATGTGTTCAAAATCTTTTGACTGGCAATGTATCTAATTTTGCTACCAATTCTGTTACTGAAATTCAAGCCATTCGTTTTCCTTGTTCAGCATTTCCTCCCTCTGGACTGTTTCCTTAACACACTTGAACTGTTCTAGACCACTGTGATCTTCCATGTAATTACGAAAAAGGTGAAAACCTTATTGGTAAGGCATGACCTTACCAATAAGCCCCTGAAAACACTGAAAAACAGTGAACTGTCAGAATGGTCTGTGAATTCAGGCTTTGACAGTTCCTCAACCTCAGCTACATCACTCAAGTTCATAATTGGTCTCAACTAGAGATGTTTTCCTTTAATCCCACTCATGCAATTATTATTTTTGTTTGTGCCTGCCTGCAATAGTTTCTAATGAATTTAGTTAGTTCTATTTCCCAAAATATAAGCAAACTAGTAGCCTAATTTAAATCACCACAACCCTAACCAAGCAGGTAATAAGGATGAATGAACGAATGCTGCAAATGCATCAGATATTAACGATTGTGGTCTTTGCTTGTCCTGCGAGCTTCATATATAACTGCTCATTGGGGAAAAAAACTCCTATTTTTTCTGTACCTGTTTAGAACACATTATCTGTTACTTCCAATTAATCAAATAATATATTCATATTTGGTTACACGCCAATGGATATTGTCTCCAAGGTTGTGCCATTCCATAGTCCTTTGGTGTCCAGTGTCTTGACAGGCTACAACCTTTGGAAGAAAAAAAGAAGAAGAATAACTATTGCTTAAAGTCTTAAAGTTCAGAATTGTATGAAGTTCCATGGTGCCATTTTCAGGGCACAACTACTGAATTTACATAAACACTCTCAGAGAACAGTTTGCAAGAATTACAAAGTTAAAACAACTCAAGAAAATGACATCTGCAGTTTCAGATGCCTTCACGGAAAATCCCCAGCAGGAAAAGTATCACTTAATTATGACAAATAGACTCTAGGTGCAAGGCCTTTTCTGATGTTTTGAAATGCGAGAACCTGAACATCAGTTGAATCTGAGCAAGTAGTCAAAACTATTTCCTGACATCTAACAGAGGACAGGTCATCTAACTCCCTATGGGAACCACCATGTTACTCTCTGAACACTAATAGACTGTCTAATCTACTGCCAAACATCTGAACATGAACCAATGATCCCGAGACAAATGGAGAACAAATTGTGTGATGATAAAAGACTTGGGTTTGAATTTGCTCTGATTATTTTTCATTTTTAATGGTGCTTTAATGTCATGTGTTTTTTTTCTACATTTTGTAAATTCTTTTCTAACTTGTAGCTTTTTAGCAGATGCTTATCTTTTATTATTTTAAAAAGACAAGGCTTGGTGAAAACACCAAGTTAAACGCCATGTTAGCGTTAGAGTGTTAGCGTGCTGAGAAACTAGCACTGAAAAGACAAGTATGTTAGCAATCACAATTGGTGTAGGATAAATTTGATTTAGATGTAAAAGTCAATAATGATTTTCCAATAAAATTTTACAATATTATTTTTTCCCAGTATTTTATGTCAATTATCACTACAAGCTCAGAGTACATTATTTAAAGCCATGATTGTGGCTACATGTAATGTAGTACCTTGACTCCCAGGTCAAGGCCACTGTAAGCTGTAGCGCTCTAAAAATAATTATTTAATATGAAACAAATATCATATGTGACATGTGAGAAACACACAGTGAGACAGATGGGACACTTAGCACTGTCCTTGACTCTGGGTGAGATGGTGTGATAGACATTGGGAGGATCTTTACTGAAGTTTCTTCATGTAAAGTCATTTAAAATAATAATATCGACATTACTTTAGTGCAAGTGAAGTAAATAATGCTGAAAATTAAATGTTTAGAGGTTTAGAGATATAATATCCATTGTATAGTGATATCTAATGATGTAACTTGTTTTTCTATAAAAGACTATCTCAATAGTACAATTACTTAAAAACAATTAGAGTGAGGTTATAGAGAAATAATTATTTATAAAGTCCTTTAAACTGGGAACCAATATGTCAGGTCACAGAGGTAAATATTGAGCCTATAATGCACAACATATTAGCTTTAGTAGCTGTCTTGCACAACTTTGGAATTTTTAGGCGTCTTGTTTTTTTCTAAAAACAAGCCTAGTGACATATCTAGCAACTTTGTGAGCAGATGTTAGTGACGGTCTTACACTTAATATGGCTCTCCAGCTCTCCTCACAGCTGCTTGAATATATGAGCTGAGAGAGCAGCTCAACTCAACACCGGCTTGACTGAGTTGCACTTGCATGAGCCTATGTTTCCAGAAACTCATCACTGTTCACCATTTTTTTTTCACCTGAACCAATCACTGATCACCATTGTTTTTCCACCCACACATTTCTTTATTCGTCATTGTAAACTCTCTTCTTGGCAATATTTACAAGCAATTAAAGCTTTTCTCTTATTCCTTCATGTCTTTTCCTAGCTACTACAACTGCTTCATTTTGTCTTTCTTTATACAAATGATAGTATTTTGTAAAATACATACAGTGCTGTGAAAAAGTATTTTCCCCATTCTGATTTCTGTTTTTTGTGTATATCTCATGCAAAATAGTTTTAGATCGTCAAATGAAATACAACATCAAACAAAGGCAACCTGAGTAAACACACAATACAGTTATTTATTTATTTATTTATTTATTGAAGCAAAAAAAAGTTATCCAACACCTCTCATGCATGTGAAAAACTAATTACCCCCTTTAACTTAATCTGGTTGTGCCACCTTTAGCAGCAATAACTGCAATCAAATGCTTCTGATAAATGGAGATCAGTCTTTCACAGCACTGCGGTGGAATTTTGGCCCACTGTATTTTGCAGAATTGCTTTAGTTCAGCCACATTGTGGGGTTTTTGAGCATGAACTGCCCATTTAAGGTCCTGCCACAGCATCTCAATTGGTTCCAGTCAGGACTTTGACTAGGCCAATACAAAAACTTTAATTTAGCTTTTTTTTTAGTCATTCACAGGTGCACTTACTCTTGTGCTTTGGATCATTGTCTTGCTGCATAATCCAATTACGCTTGAATTTCAACTTACAGTCTGAAGACCGGACATTCTCCTTTAGGATTTTCTGATAGTGAGCAGAATTCATGTTTCCCTCAATTATTGCAAGTTGACAGGCCCTGAAGCAGCAAAGCATCCCCACATCATCACACTTCCACCACTATGCTTGACAGTAGGTATAATGTTCTTTTTTTGGAATTCTGTGTTTGGTTTACGCCAGATGTAACAGGACCTGTTACACAACACACTTCAGTAAATGAGCTGATACTATAGAAATTATAACGTATTAGAATAAGGGTGTTAATATAAACCTGTCATTTATGTTACAGACGGAACTATTGTCAGAGCTGCTGTTACAGAAAATAAATCAACATCATCCTCTGATTCAAGAATTCAATAGTGCTGTGGCTTCACACCACATCAGCATGGATTCCATCCATCCATCCATTTTCTGTATACCGCTTATCCTACATAGGGTCGCAGAGGAACAAGGCAGGGGACACCCTGGACTGTTTTCCAACCCATCGCAGGGAACAATCACACACACTGCAGATGATTTGGAACACATGTCTTCGGACTGGAAGAGGAAACTGGAGTACTTGGAGGAAACCCCCAAAGCACAGGGAGAACATGCAAACTTTACACGTTCAGGGTGGAGGTGGGATTCGAACCGAGTGCGAGGCAAACATGTGAACCGCTATTTCCATATAACAAAAATATTTGATGCAGGATCTTCAGAAAATCTTACTTTTACATCTAACACGTTTGTACGTGCAAATAATCATGACGAATACATGATTATGCAAATGAATCCGAGACGTCATTTGGCAACTTCTAGAGACTATACTTGATCACAGGTTTGCTATTTTCCCCTGAAAAGATTTAGTAACACTGGAAACGAGAGAAAGAGTAGAGAAGAAACCTCTTAAAATGGCTGCGAGTGTTTGGTCACCCTGAGAAATTGTGATTCATCTGATACTTTGGGGGCTATTTAAAAAAAAAAAAAAAGTGCATATTGTTGACTTTTAGTTCCTGGGATACTGGCTAATGGTTGGGGTGAACATAGCGCAATGGATACATTAATTAATTGGATAAGATAAATAGTTATTCCATTAAAGCGTTATTGAAACGTGTGTTATTTCTTTAAAATGCTGCACCAACATAGCTATAGACTAGGTCTATAGCAAGGTCAGGACTGAGTTCTCAGGGAGTGAATATCTTAGGCACCTAACTGAATATTGTGATAACAGTGTGGATGCCGTTGAGTCTGGGAGTTGCAGGATAACAGCGGATACGCAGGTGAAGAGACGGAAATACGGCAGTCCTGGTTTCAGTAAGCCAGACCAATTTAGATAAGACCCATCGGCAATGCCATTTCAACCCTCAGCCCGAGAATATCATCTGCAGGTCACCAAGGAGGAAGTTTTCAAGAACTCTTATCCTCTTTTTTTATCTGCTGGAAGCGCGCCGTTGAAAGACAAACCCTGAGACACAAGCGAGCTTAAACGAAGAAGTCGCATCCATAGACGACCCTGAGTGGATTATATAATTTTATAAACCAGGCTAATATCAAATTTAGCAAGGAGGAAAACCACTAGGCTAAATCCTTTAAGAGCTTCAGCTGTGAAACCTACATTTGTTGACATTATTTTACCACTTTGAAAGAATAATGCGTAAAACTCTCTTAACTCTCTTAACTCTCTATTTAAGCTTTTTCTTTTCTTCTTCTTTAAAAAACAAAAAACAAAAACAAAAAAAAAAAAACAAAAAAAAAATTTTCCACCTGATTCTTTCTTCATCACCATTGTCACTCACACACACACACACACACACACACACACACATACACAAAACTAGAAGGAGGCGGACAGCAGGAGTCTGTTCATAAATCATCCTGAAACAAACCAGCTTTCCATAAGCTTACGCGAGTTTACATTATTTCACCAATTATTGCTGCGGTGGCCTGCAGGACTGCTCACTCTGCACTGCGCCCAAAAGTGCTGGCGTTCATTCATCAGACACGGGCAGATCTTCCCCTAAAAACACTGTAAACACGCAGCCGGAGCCGGAGACACGGCGGGACCATTTACACTGGCGTGCAGCGCCAACCGGGGGAGATAAAAACAAACGATAATGCTGTCTGTCTGCCCTGAGGAATTACAGCTCTCTCTATTTCTCTATTTCTGCGAGAGGCCGGAGCGTGCCAAGCTTCTTGCTTTCACACCCAGGCCAAAAATGCCGGAGACTGTGTTTAGCCCAGAGTAACAGACTGAACATAAATTTAGCATCAGATTTGTTTATAAATTATTCCATTAGAATTTTAGATTATTCGGCTTGTGTATTTCCCAGGGTTTTAAATCTAATGATATCGTATTTATCGGTTTAAAACAATCTCCAGTTTGATATCTGAATAAAAATAAACATGGACTAGCCTATATATTTATTAAAAATGCATTTGATATCATTTGGGGGGGAAATGTTTCTTCTTCCCGGGAAGGTGTTAAGGCTGAAACAGGGGTTCTACATTTCGATGGGGATCCTACATAGACATCAACATGTTACAAGTCTTCCTTACTGCGACACACCTGATTCAGCTAATTATTAAGCCCTTAATAAGTTGGGTTTGGTGTGCTGAGGATAAGGGACTGGAGTCCATATCCAGAATTCTTTTATCCATTAACATTACATGTTGATCTCCATTTCAGCAACATCCCACTGGCATAAATGTAGGCTGCTTCGATTCACTGTTTGTGGTATAATTGGCCTGACCTTTATAACTCGGCTGCTGTTGGGTGGATGTGGGTGGCTGCTGGTTTGTTGTCATCTGTTATCACATCCCGATAACAGTCGGTGACACCGCGATCTGTCGGTGAAAGACAGTTGGGTTTGTCAGTGCAGGTTTCAAGATTCGGCACTCACTCTGAATAATCTTCTCAACCCACGGGTTTCACTGAAATTAATGTATTAAAACAAATAGCTAAATGATAAATCTGAATAACTTTTGAAGTTAACCGTTTTCGGTCCAACGGTCCAAAACAGTACTTTAAAACTATACTATATTATACCATACTATACTATAGCCTACTATACTATACTATACTATACCTTTAGCCTTGATTTAGTACTATAAGGACTCAGTACAAAACAGTACTTAAAAGCTATACTCTACTATACTATACTATACTATACTATACTATACTATACTATACTATAGTATACAATGGCATCCCTGTCCAATCATGGATTTGCCTAATTGAATACTTCACCCACTTGCTTATCAGTAGCAGTTACCATATCGTCTTAAGATCTGTTTAAAAGACAAATTGACTTTCCTGTTTATAATGAAGTGTTTGGAATGTTTTTGCTAATGTTTTTCATCATGGTGTGCTGCTTTTGAGATGTGTGATATCTCTGACGGTTCCTGTATAATGTGTGTATGTGGATGAAGTGACAATAGCTATGTGAAGAGTATGCTGCTTTAATTAAAAGCATGTCGACTGTACTACTTTGGTACTATACTATATTATACTATACTATACTATACTGCACTATACTATACAGTGATAATAAATGAGATGTCTAAAAATTTTATGTACTTTTTTCAAATAAAGATTATTAATGAAAACTTTGGGGTCACAAGAAACAAAAGAAAGAAAGAAAGAAAGACGCCATTAATAATCTCAGTCACATCTGTGAGAAAACCAACTTGTCATTCGCTATGACAGTGAATTTGTAAATTAATGCGTCACGGAATCTGTGTTAGCCAATCAGATCCCGGGAACCTTATTACGCCCTAGCCCCTCCTTGCTTACACAGCACTCACTCCTCTGCCCTATAGAACCCGCGAAAGAGATGTGTCAGGGGTCGATTTGAGCGATTCGCACTTTGGTGAAATTTAACCTGGACATATATCGCTGGGTCTCCACGCACTAAAGACGCAACGCGTCATCCTGATAAATGACAGCAGGGGTACTCGCGCGTGCTTGAATAGGACTTGGTGCCACATGGCGATGTTTTCGAGTCAAATGTCTTCCACTCCCTTCTCAGTCCGGGACATTTTAAACCTGGAACAGAACCACGAAGACATGGTCTCGTTGGAAATGTCGATCCCCACTTCGTCCTGCATGATGTTCAAACCGGAACCGTTCGTGGACCCGGTGAACGGAGCCGCGCTCTTCGCTCCTGGAGACGAGCAGGACGCTAAAGGTGACAGGAGCACATCTCTGGACTTTAGTCCTGCCTTTTATGGGAAGAGTTTCTTAGAAATGGATCTAGCCAAAGACGCAAAGTCGGACGACATGCTTGACGCCAAAGAGAGAAAAGGTATAATTATATTATATGTGAATTAAAAGCGTAATAGGTCACAGAAGCAACATATTTTGAATCTCCCATGTATTCTGTTTTGGCAGCTGTACAAAATTGGACGGAAATATTTACGTTGTTTAACAAGAAACATTATTATTATTATTATTATTATTATTATTATTATTATTATTATTATTACTACTACTACTACTACTATTGATAATAATAATAATAATAATAATAATAATAATAATAATAATAATAATAATAATCATGGTATTCTGATTTGTATTTAAGATCCAAACACAAACCTATTGGGTCTATCCACGTATTTTGGTTTCCAACATTAATGCTGTGTCCTTTAATGCACGAGGTTCTCGCTTTTTTTTTTTTTTCTTTTAATAGAATTGAATTTTATTTTATTTTATTTATTCGAATGTCTTTACATGTTATTTGTCAAGATGATGGCGTTTATAAAAAGTGAACTTGGTAATCTCCGATTTTATCTGCTCCACGGAAATGTGTTTATCTCTGTAATAATTATTTCATGTCAGAGAGTTACACTGTTATGATTACTAGAAGTGAACATTTGTGCGCGATTTATAATCTTTCCCAGAAAACTCCTCCAAACAATTTGACAAATGACCAAGGAGGCTGATTTTGCAGTGTCAGGATTACTGCACCCAGACTGGCCAGTTTCACACAGTGTGTAAAATTTCTCACAGTTGAATTAACACTTCAGTTGCTGAAGCAACGTATACAGTCAGTGAATTAATTCTGGGAATTATTTTTAATTAACTCTTACAGCATCGTACAGTAAATATGCTGAATGTGTTTAATTATTTCTTACAGAACTGCAGCATTGCAGTACCCCTTATTGCGTTGCATTAATACTTACAGTGGTCAATTAATAAACAATTAATGAATCATTGAAATCAACACTGTAGGTGTTAATCCATCTTCGCGGATTTTGCTGTTATTGATTGGCCACTGAGCAACAACAAACCACATTATCAGTTTAAGGTAATAAAATAACAATCGCCTCTGATTAGTTAGGATATTTTATACTATATATATTTTTTTATATATAAAATGTGCATTTAATGTATTTATTGTGTGTTTAATGTATTTAATGTGATTCTGATTTTGTCAAATTTTGGATTTAAAGGAGACTCTCTGCCAATGTAGGACTTTACCACGTAAATGTACCACCCCAATAAATAAATAAATAAATAAATAAATAAATAAATAAATAAAATCAGCGCACCTGTGTGATTTCAGAGAAAGCGCGTTCACCGGAGGAGCGCCAGAAACCGGATGAGGTGGAGCGGCCCGGGCAGCGGAAACGGCGGAAGCCGCGCGTACTGTTCTCGCAGGCGCAGGTGTACGAGCTCGAGAGGCGCTTCAAGCAGCAGAAGTACCTGTCGGCGCCCGAGCGGGATCACCTGGCGCACGTGCTCAAGCTGACGTCCACGCAGGTGAAGATCTGGTTTCAGAACAGGCGCTACAAGTGCAAGCGGCAGCGCCAGGACCAGACGCTCGAGATGGTGGGCGCGGGCCCGCCGAGGCGCGTGTCCGTGCCCGTGCTCGTGCGCGACGGCAAGCGCTGTTTGGGAGACGCCGCGTCCGCGTACAGCGCGTCATACAACGTGGGGATCAACCATTTCCCTTATAACGCCTACCACAGTTTCGGGAACGTGAACTTCCCCAGCGCCGGAAACACGAACTACACGTGCAACTACTCGGCGAGCGCAAACGTGCCTCCGGTGCAGACGTCACCGTCCAGTGGTAATTATGTGAATTTTGGAGTCGGGGATCTGAATAACGTGCAGGCGCCGTTTCAGACCAACGGCGGAGTTTCCTCGTTACACGGCATTCGAGCTTGGTGAAGCAGACTCTCATGGACATGATGCACAGGCGATTTGTTTTGAGGCAACGCTGCCAGCTTGAACTGCACGAATATGGTTGAAAACACACATTATTCTTACCGCTTACCGCAAAAATTGTACATTAATATGAATTAAGCTTTTGTGTTAGGCCTATACAAAAAAACAAAACAAAACAAAAAAAAACTTAGCATATACATAAGCCTTATATTTTTTACATTTATTGTTTGTATTGTTCTGTAATGGATACACTTTTCGATTGAAGTGTGTAGAGCTCTCGCCCTCTTCTTGTCCATATCTTCTCTATACACTCAGAAAATTCAGTTAACACTTAAGGGTTCTCGGTTGTGCCTCTGTTGCAGATTGTACACTCTCACAAATAAAGGTGCCAGACTGTACTTTTCCCTTGTAGCTGAGGTGGGACTATCAGGGACATATGTTTTGCACGTTATAGGCTATGTATCTTTTTTCTTGGTGAAGTTGCATGTGCTTTAATTAGGTATTAGAAAACAGCTTTAAAGGTCCATCAGTGGTCCTTAATTATAAAACTTTAATTATTTTTAAAGGTTTCCAGGTGAATGATACATGCTAACGGTACAAAACCGGCCCCCACGATGGTACAGTTTGGTGCCTTTATTTCTGGGAGTGTAGATGTCTATATCAGTGTTTAAGTGTTTTCCTATTGAACAATTTGTTGGAAGCTAAGAACCCTTAATTATCCAATGAACCATTGAAAAACCACCCTCCTCCCAATGAGTGTATCCAAAAACATAGTCCATACTTTCTGTGTTAAAAAATGACAAGTAAACAGACAATGAAAATGACAAAATGACAAGTAAAAGCAGATTTAGTCAATACTAGTTTTTCTTTGTGGGAGAAAAAAACAAGAAAGAACAGAAGAGTGAAAAAGAACATTTTAACCCTATGAGTGTGTTGTCTAGATAATACATGATAGACTCAATTTTCTCTGAATTTCTTGACACTAGAAGACACATGGACACATACATCTATGTCCATGTTCCCTTTGGTGTATTTTCATAATTAGTTTTAATATATAGACAGCTGTGTTTTAGTATATAGATATTTCACTGAATGGAAATATGACATATGTAGAGGTTTACAGGAGAATGATATTAACACATGGATAACAAGATGTAATGTATTTTTTTTTTTTTTTTTTTTTTTTTTTTTTTTTTTTTTTTTTTTTGAATGAACACAGGAACTAAGCATATATAATTAAAATAACAAAAGAGCATTCTCTGTTTAAGGGCATATTAAGGAGACAGGGTAGGGATGAATATTTATTAAATGAAGAAAGAATACCTTTTGATATTTACTCATTAATGCTATTGGGCTATAGTACCAGGTTCATAGGTGCTACATTTCTACCATAAATAACGTTAATGAACTATTCCAAGGTAGACTGTGACTTATTAGGAACAATATCATAAAGGATTAATCAATCATTTTATGTTCCTTGTTGCTGGTGATGTTGCCTCAGAGAGCAGTGTTGTGCATCATTGAATCCTTTTCACACATCACACTAGTGTCATTTGTACTTTTGCTGTGAATTCTGCTTTTTGGGTTAAATGTGGTTAGCTGTATCTTATTATTATTATTATATTTTAAATTTTTTTTTTTAGAAATGTAAGAAATATAATTTAATTCTTAGGAGTGGTTTGTTTAGAAATGCAGCGTTTTTAACGAATTCAGCTTCTGAAAGATGAAAACTTACTGTTCATGTCAAACGGAGTGAAAACACCAAACCCGGGCATCCAAACACATTTAACTGTGTGAGTTTATGTTTGTTTGTTTGTTTTGTATTTCATATAATATGTTTTGTTCTCATATGACGGGTGACCACTGAAAGCGGACCCACACTTGAAAAGTGATAAGTACACAATATTTGTCGGTACAGTCGGCTGTCGGTACAAATGTACAAATTTCTCTAGGCATGATCTGTAATCCTGTAATCTAAAATAAACTCGACCGGGAAAAGTAATGATGATTTGGTTTGAAGACATTATTATTATTATTATTATTATTATTATTATTAGTTATATTCTGTTTTTCAGTCTTCGATATGTGTTTTCAATGTAAATTATATGATGGTGCCTAACTACTACTACTACTACTACTACTACTACTACTACTACTAATAATAATAATAATAATAATAATAATAGGGTAAATAAAATAATAAAATAAATAGTAGTACTAGTATAAAATATACATAGACGACGAAGAAGAAAAGTTCGGTAAAAACAAACGAACCAAAGTTTGAAAATGACGCACGTCTTTCACTGCTGTATTAATACTACTTCTGTTATTACTACTAATACTACTGATAATAATAATAATAATAATAATAATAATAATAATAATAATAATAATAGCCTAAATAGAATGAATAGTAGTAGGCTAGTAGTAGTAGTAGTAGTAGTAGTAGTAGTAGTAGACGGCCTAGTAGTAACAATAACAACAACAATAATAATAATAATAATAATAATAATAATAATAATAATAATAATAATAACTAATTCTGAAATGCGTGTCTAGGTTGAATGGTTAAAAATCGGCCACTCCATTAACAAAGATGAGAAAATAACAGTACACTTTCCCTGCCAGACTAATCCACTGTGTTTAGAGTCAGCCTTCCAGCTCTTTACAGACTTTCATTCAGTAATCTGTGGGTGGCAATGACAGCTTTATAGCTCCTTTAGGAATCGACTATGAGTCCGACTTCGAAAGCTCTCGATGTCTCAAACGGCAAGTAAAAAACAATAACACCTGGAACCCGAAAAGCGCCTAAAAGTACATAAATCAGTGCCCTGCAAATATTTATTTGAAAGTCGGAGAACATTAACATGTTTGGTGGATCGGGTTAAGCTGATGTGACAGCTCTTCCTATTAAATCGTCCTGACCCACAGGACCCGCTTCACTCACTGGCGTGTTGTCATTTCACTGATTGACTGCTTGAATTAAAGGCAATACATCAGCAGTTTATCCTCCATTTGCATTCGATACAGTATGAGTTAGTAACTCTCACATGATAATCTGGGATTTAGATTTTTCATTAGACAATAAAATTATATATTAAATTATAAATTACATAATAATAAAAAAAAAAAAAAATCCATTGCATGACATGGTCTTGGATAATTAAGTACCTCACAGATTCCCAATCCTGGTCCTGGAGTAAATGTGCAGGAGCAGGGGTACTCCAGGACCAGGGCTGGAAACATGTAAACTACCTGAACATTGCACAGCATCAGGGTTGCTCAACACAGCAGAGGCAAAGGAGGCATTGAGATGATGTGTAAGGCCAGAGAAAAGGACAGGCAGAATAGGAGCCACTTCACATGAGTAAGCAATGGTCCTTGTACATCTCTCTAGTCTCTCCACACACGCCAGGAGACACTTGTGTGTTTCTTTTCCAAAACTCCGTACACATAAACAAACCAAGGACTGCATGTAAATCTGAATGACTACTCTGGATGTACAAAATGGCAGCCAGTTCCTGAGCCCTGACCAAATGGGAGTATTTTGAGGGAACGACCGAGGGAGGGCGACAGGAAGGTCACACAGCCAACAACGGGCCACCAGCTCTCCTAGGCGTTGAAAAGAACAAGGCAGATAGCATGGACACAGAAGCCTAAAAATAACAGGCCTTGTCTTACTCTTCCAATGGAAAGAGTAAGAAAAGAGAGGGAGGAAATAAAGAAAGAAAGGGGGGAGGGGGAATGTGTGAGAGAGAACGAAAGAAAGAGAGAGAGAGAGAGAGGGACTGTGGGTAGTGGTGGGGGGTTAATAATCAGCTCTTCCGACTCTTATCGGAGAAAGGACAGAGCTGCATGCCTCTTTATCTGCACTGTTAAGATTGCGTCCTAGGCTTTTTTGAGCTTTTCTCCTCCTGTGCTCCAGCAGAACTGACAGCTCCACACTACACCGGATGGAGTTTAATTCAGTCAAAGCCGTGTGTCACACTGGAGCTGTTCATCAGACAGCATACAGCCTCTGGCACCTGGAAATAAACAGCAGCATAAAACTGAGAGGCCATGAGAGAGTTTCCAAGAGACCAGGAGAGATTCAGATTTGACTTGGATTAAACTCGGGATAGTGAAAAAACGTTTTAACATGCACTTACATTTACATTTATTTGCTTAGTGAGGCTTTTATACACAAAACACTCCTACACTGCCTGAGTGTAGCACTTTAGCTTTCCAAAATGCTTTAAAAAATAAATAAATAAATAAATAATAAAAATACACTTATAGTCTGTAATGCCTCCCATGCCATGAAAGATCATGTCTTACATGTTGCATAATAATTTAGGATTCATTTGCTTTAGAGTCTTGCTTTAAATTGTGTCTTGTCACAGAGAGCCATGGCTTAGTGGGAACAAAATAATGACAGCAAATCCAATCCTAGCTTCACAGTTTAGTATAAAACAATTATTGCTTTTTTGGTTCGATTATAAAATGTCATGCCTTAAACCCGCTCGCAGCTTTCATGCAAGACCTTATGAAAACTTGCTACATTTTTATTGACTGTTAAAAGAAATTTACCTTACTTGTGCAAAGCCTATATGGGCTAGCTGTGAGAAAGTGCCCTCTAAGTGCTCCTGCCCCTTAGACAGCCTGTGTCCACACCTGCCTCATAATGGTTTATAATGTATATCCTGAGTGCTTGAGCAGGCTATTTCATTAAAAAAAAGGCAAAGACTACATCCTTTACAGATATCTCTTCTTTGGGAAAACTCAAATATTACTCTTAAAAATAACATTTGTCTTACTACAGTGCTGCCTCATCCTGATTTCTTCTGTTTTTGTGTATATCTCAGGCTAATTTTTTTCAGAAATGAAAACAAAATCTAAGATAAAACAAAGCCAACCCAACTAAACACAAAATACAGTTTTTAAAATGATAATGTTATTTATTGAAGCAAAAAAGTTATCCAATACCAACTGGGCCTGTGAAAATGTATTTGCCCCCATAACTTTTTCAACAGCATGAAGTTGGTTAAGAGGTCTTACCCTGTAAGACATTATGCCAAAATTTAATATGCAAAAATTCCAGAAATGATGAAGAAGAAGGTGATTAAAATACATCAGACTGGGAAGGGTTACAAAGCTATTTCAAAGGCTCGGGGACTCCGAAGAACCACAGTGAGAGCCTTTATCTCCAAATGGAAAACAGTAGTGAACCTTACCAGAAGTGGCCGACCTTCCAAAATTCCAAATTCCAAAATCCAAGAGCACAGCAATGACTCATCCAGGAAGTTACAAAAGTGCCAAAGACATCTATGGAACTACAGGCCTCTCTTGCATTGATAAAGGTCACTGTTCATGACTCCACTATATGGAAGAGTGGTGAGGTGAAAACCACTGCTAACCCAGAAGAACATTAAGGCTTGTCTGAATTTTGCCAAAACACAC
>JANDJT010000041.1:22485645-22502840 GCA_024331685.1 Stegophilus panzeri
AAATCCTCCAGGTCCTGCACATTCTTTACTTTTCCAGCATCTTCTGCATATTTGAGCCCTTTCCAACAGCGGCTATAAGATGTTGAGATCCATCTTTTCACACTGAGGACAACTGAGGGACTCGAACACGACTATTACAAAAGGTGCAAACGTTCACTGAAGCTCAAGAAGGCAACACAATACATATTTTGTTTAAAGATCTTATTTCTTTCATTTAGTACTGCCCTTCAGAAGCTAAATAAGATATTTGCATGTTTTCCAGAAGACAAAATAATAACACCACCAATCATCCTGTTCAAAAGTTTACATCCCCGTGGCTCTTAATGTATCGTGTTGCCTTCATTTTTGTAAATTCAGTGATTTTTGTGTCTTATGGACTATATGTAAACACCTGTTATGTGAAATAGCTTATTCAGGGCAGTACTAAATAAAAAACAAAATGCAATTTTAATTATCCCTCTTATTTTTTTTTTAGGGCTATGTCAATTTATGAGCACAACTGTATATAATTTATTGTAACAGAATTGAATATCACCACTTACAGAACAATTTAGTCCAACATTAGCTTATCTCTGTAATCGGAAAACTGTCACATGGAAATTTGATTCCGGATCCTTGTCAGATTGCACCAAATGCTCCAGATCAAAGGAATGGGAAGAGTCTTTTCTTCAGAATATACAGAACAGTGGCCAGAAAGAGTGCCAAGGCCAGGAAGATGAGCAGTTTGTCTGTCAATTCACGTCGGTTATATTTTGTGATGAGTTTTCGTCCCAGCTGGATGGTCCCTGTCATAGCCTTAAACTCTTCATTGGTTTCTTGAACTGTCCTTGATGATGTGGCTGTAGAGAGAAAATTATTATTATTATTATTATTATTATTATTATTATTAGTCCCTGAAATAAGGGTAATTTGTGGGAGTGTTAGTGCAGATCTTAATAAAGAGCGCAATCCACTCAGTCCAATAGTGAAGTCAAGAAAGCATGAACCAGGGTCTTTTGCATCTTTTAGATCTTTGAGTACAAAAAAAGCTTGGCTGGGACCCAAGGGATTGGATAGATGAAAAAAGCCCTTACCCAAAGTGCTTATGGTCTCCTCACTCTGCTTCACCTGCTGTGACATCATTCTGCTGATGCTCATCAGACTCTCGGTGATGTTGCTAGAGGTCTGAACCATGCTCTCCTTCGTCACCTTTCTGCTCGGAAGAACAAACGAAATTGGCTAAAATATAAATAAATAAATAGATAGATAGATAGATATATAGATAGATAGATAGATAGATAAATAAATAACTCATTCTCCATTGAGTCGTAGCTGGTGTTGTGAAGTTATCAACATCACTATTACCAGATTTTGACTGGATCTTAAATAGTAAATATTGTTTCTTAAGTATTACAATTATTTGAAGCAGTACAATATAAAAGTGTCTCCAAAAACAAATGGACCTAAATGTAAATACAATACGGCCTGTTTAGTTTAGTTTTATTAGCAGTGTTTTAGGAGAGCAAATGTTATCAATTAAACTGAAATACTCTGAGCTGCCATTTAATTGACTACACTCACTCTACACCTATATTGTATGATTATCTGATAAAATGTCCAATGAAAATGGCTGTAATAAGGTGGAGGGTGTGTGAAAACGAAATTTAGTTTGATTTCAGTTTTCTTAAGCAGCTAGGAAAAGCTACGTTTGAAATAATGCATTGAACAATGATAAGTCAACAGAATCATTAAAACACGAACAGTGCCACTGTGAATTAGTAATGATCGCCCTCTACTGACTACTGACAGTATTACAGTTACATTTGTGAGAACAAACTTGCCAGACTAGATGTAGTTACAAATGTGAACATATAAAGATATTTAAAGGCTTTATGAGAGCATTCAAACGACCCTTGTGTTTTTCCCATAACCCTGAGTAAAGTCAGTCCAGACCTGCATCACATTTATTAAAACCACTGACAGTCACTGAAAACTAGGGCTATAAACCAAAATACAATAGCATACGAGGTAAGTAAGTTAGTTAGTTAGTTAGTAAATAAATAAATAAATAAATAAAAAGCAGGCTTCATTTCTTATTATTATTTTACATTTTTAACTTGACATCTATAAAAAAATAAAATGAACTACCAAAATATAAATAGATAGATAGATAGATAGATAAAAAACACACAAACAATAACCTATAATAACAGTGGAGTTAACAGAAACCTAGAACCAAAATTATATTTTTCTGTATCCAATGAACACTGACAACACATATACAAATACACACACACACACACACACACACACACACACCACAAATCATATCCTGAACATGAACTATTTTGAACCAAAAAAAAGGAAAAGCATAGTAACATCCTATAAAAAGTCAGTGTTTTTGATATATCTCTTAAACATAATCACCTCTGTCTCGCAGCAGTGTCGCCCACACTCATCAAATCTTCTTTCTCCAGTTTATCAATCGCTAGATTACTGGCCAGATTGGCTTTCCTCCAGGCCGTCTGGTTACTGCAAGAGCGACAGATCTCTATTACAGAGAGAAAGTATTCACACCCCTGAACATTTCACTGAACATTACAGCCATACACAGTACATATGACCGTTAAAGTACGACGTGAACCATTGAATATTCAGGACAGGCAAGAAAACACCTTTGCCTCAGCGCACACACATAAAAAAATAAGGCACACCAGTTCATACTCCCGACCTGAGCATCTGTTTCCGATGTCCCTCCACCTGTCTGAGTAAAGCCAGCTTGTCAGACTCTTTATCCTGCTCCTTCCCCATTTGCTCCAGATCCTGTGACGTGAGTTGTGAACATTAATATAGGAACACAAAAACACACTCCTGTTCTCCATAAAGCAACATCTTACTGCGTCACCTGGATCCGCTGGCGAAGACGGACGAATTTCTCCTTCACTGTACTGTTGAACTCTGTTAATTTAGTGTGTGGCCCGGTGCATTCACTGATATCCTAAAACAATTCAGAACGTACCATTAATATACGTAGACATAAGAAAATCCGATACATTTAAAGACTTTTCACTGGGATTAAAAAAAAAACAACTTTTTAATGGTTTTATACACTCATTGCATTTAGTTTTCTTTCTTTCTTATTTAAAATTTAATTGGAGGACACAATATTTAATATTATTATTATTATTATTATTATTATTATTATTATTATATATACCCATTCCTCTGTGTAAGCACACATATTAAACTATTACATTTAATTGTTGTAACTCTCTTTTTCTGATTATATTCTTCTTGTTGTTATGTTATCAATGATGTCTCCATCACTCATTCCGACAATACCATGGATTATAATAATAATCATATAATTAGTTTCATGCACAAACATAAAGAAATTAAGAGATCTGAATAATTCTCATTAAGCAGTTGCATCACTGCAGACCGGCTCAGATATGTGTGTGTGTGTGTGTGTGTGTGTGTAAATACACCAAAGACAGCCATTTCCATGCAGATTTCAGTGTCACATCACCTAAAGCACACAGACCCAGAGAACCTGTCCCACAGCCGTACCTGTATCAGAGCTTTAATTTCCAGATCATACTTAATAATCTCCTGTTCACATATTCGGACGTGGACATCAGCCATGGCTGCTCATTTGGAGTAAGTCTTCCGGTGTAAAGACCAGGCTATATCCCAAACCACTTCCTCTCAGAAATATAGTCAACTACATAGGGAGTATAGTCCATCTTTCTTTTCAGAGGTAGTGCACTTATTGAGAACAGAGAAACTGCTATATTCTGTCTCCTGAACTGATTACTTAAGGAATAAATAATGTGCCTCAAAAACAGCACGCCACAATCAGTTTCTTTAGTGGCTTTGATTTTAGCACACTATTTAGTGCGATAGCAATGCGATTTAAGACACACCCCAACGCAAACCGGCTCTCTGCGCGGATAAACTGTGAAGCAAGCAACAATGAACGCCAAAACCGGAAGTATCATAGTAACACGTCATCTTTCAAAATATATATTGTTGAAGACCTCTCCACATGAAGCTGCATATCTCTGCTGCCCTGTCAAAAAAACAAAAACAAAACCCAAACATTTAGATAATTTTACAAATATTAACTTGTTGGTTCATTACATGTGTTTTTTTTTTTTTTTTTTTTTTTTTTTTTTTCATCCTTAATCATTATTCATCATCATTAAGAGAAAATCTTCCTGGAAAATCATACAATCATTATAATGAAATTCTGCATAACGGATCCCAGATGCGATTGATGTCCCCTGCCTTGTGCCCCATACCCCTGGGATAGGCTGCGACCCAGTAAGGATAAGCGGTATAGAAAATGGATGGATGGATGGATCGATGGATCCCAGACGCAGTCTGAGTGCACTCAGAGCTTTATTCTCATAGCATGTCCAGCAAAATTTCCTGATCCTTCTGGAAAAAAAAACAAACAAAAAAACCCCCACAAAACTGAAGTAAATCAGATCAAATATTATTAGATAGATATTGTTGTCAAGTGTAAATAACAGTTTCTTGATTTGGGACAGTATTGTTTTAAAACGTAATTAGCTTGGTTCAATAAATACAACTTCACGCTGGTTCACTAGGTCACTGACTAAGAGTACTATCAGTATAAAAACCCTGTTGGGATTTTAATAATGTTTAACATTTTTTAAATAATGTGCTAATTTAAAGTACTTCGGGAAGAGGTAGATGGATGCTGATACATTTTCGGTTAGGTAGGCAAGCACAAATGCAGGAAGCTACAGGAAGCCAGTGGAGGAAGCATAACAATAGGGTGGTGTGGGAGAACTTGGGAAGCTTGAAAACAAGCTGTGTAGCTGCTTTCTGGATCAGTTGCAGAGCTTGAATAGCTTGCAGAGGCAGACCTGGCAGGTTCGAGTTGCAGTAGACCAGTCTCAAAATGATAAGGGACTGAACAAGCACCTGAGAGGCCTGTTTGGATAGATATGGACGAATCCTTCTGATGTTGTAAAGGAGAAACCGGCATTATCTTGTCAGATCAGCAATATGAGAGGAGAAGGACAGTTGATAGTCCATGGTTACCCCAAGATTGCATGTAGTGACCGATGATGATATCTGAGAGTTGTCCGGGGAGATCACAAAATCTTGACATGGGGATGACTCCTGGGATAAACAGCAGTTCAGTTATGTTGAGATTAAGTTTCAGCTGCCATCCACGATGAGCTAAGCAGCAAACCAAATCCCTGGTTTGTCTAGGTTAGCAGAATATTTAATAAATATTTGATTAAAAAAAATGTATACAAATTTTTTTCTGTTAAAATAGTACTTTAACACTTGAATGTTTAAATGTAACTTTCACTCAAGCAGATTTGTGTCTACTTTTAATTGAGTACGATTTTGACACAGTACCCATACGTTTACTTAAGTACAATTTGTACATTTTCCACCCCTGCATATACTAGAACCATTTTAAAAAACTGTACTTTTTAAGACATTTTTGCATTATTCCTTAGTGTCGGACAAACACATCTAAAATTACCTTTAGTGAGAAAATCATGTCTCTAGCCCTCTGAAGGACTTGGGTGCGTCTCATTTCTTGTTTGTGCATCCTCGTTTCCTTTCCTCGCTTACTTTCCTTGCGTCTTAGCTCCACTCCCTTAAGATGTGAGGGAAGGATGCAAGGGTGAGATGTGAGGAGAAAAGAATAGAAGCAAGTCGAATGGAATATCCTTGCTCTCTCAAGCGTCACTTCAAAGCGACGTCAATTAATGACGACTGCTCAGCTGGACAACCTCACTGCGTTTCAGGGATCTGCCATTATGCTTATTTATTGATCTGCCATTATGTTGTTGGAGCTTGGTTAATAACGACATTCTTAATAAAGTAAAAGGCCCTGATAGTATGTGAAATGTCAGGGTTACTCAACAATGGATTAATGAACAATACATAATTTATTGCATCTTTTGTGCAGCTTTGCCTATCCAAACATGTAAGGATCAATTAATTACAATGCTAATTTTAAGCATATTATTATTTAATTATATTTCACACAAAATTCCATCACATCATTTTTGTTTGAGATTGTGGCAGATGTAAAGGAGGAGAGGAATTTATACATGCGTCAGATTTTTTGACAAGAAACACTTCCGCATCGGATACACCTGTGTATCCTTGCTCCTAGCTCCTCTGAAAGTTTCCTCACTCCTCGGTCCTCGCCTCCTTGTGGTGCAATTAGAGAATTGATATGTCCTTCAAGATGGTTGACGTTGATCGATTTCCGGGTCCTCTGGAGGCTCCGGGCTGGAGGAAACGAGGAAGCATCAGTCTGAGTATTGAGAAGCACCCGTGGTGTCCGATCCAGGGTGCATTGCCGCCTCATGCCATGTATTCCCAGGATACAGAAAGTACATGGTTTCATATCAAGCTGCATTGTCCTGTAGAGGGCGCCAAATGTCTGTCACAGCCCAAGCAATAGAAAGAAGCAATAACAGTCATCATTTACAATAGATATTTTATCGTTTCTTTTCAGATAAGTACCATGTCTGAGACCCATGGGCGCATGGGCAGCTTGTGGCACTGCTGTTCGTGGTGCTGGTGGAAAGGAGAACCGATTATTGATGACATTCAACCTCCACAGGCATGATGGCCCAGGCGCACTCAAACTGTGATTGAATAGAGGAAATAGGAAATAGATGTAATTAGTGCTGTTGTGATGAGGGTCTCTCCTACTGCGACAGTATGAGAGCGATGCCAGTTTGGCTGACGCGTGCCGTCAAAGCCATTCAGCCCTGCATTTGCAAGCTGCTTCCTATTGATAGTGCGACAAATGTCACACATGGTCAAGACATGGGTTTATGATTTCCGTCTGAATGTTTTATTCCCCCCTTCCTTGCCTTATAATATGCACACACCACTGCTGTATATTTCATTTGTTCTATATGGGATATTTCTTTTATTACATATAATAAGTCATGCTTTAAAGCATTTTGCAATCAACGACCCTTACAATGTAAAATACTACATTTCATAGATTCCTTCTAAACATAATCATAATCAACTTTTCCCTCTGAACATAATTGCTAACATTAATATTTTGGCTATTTTCTTTTGCAGCAAGTGAACTTTTTACTCCTGAACTTTCCATTGACCAAACACGTTAGGTCCAAGTTGACATTATTTAAAGGCTACACGAATTTGAGTTAATGAGGTTTGGATTAAACCCATTCAATTCAAGTGAGCACTCAAATCAACTAATAAGTCTAATAAGTATAGACTAATAACTATAAGAACTCAGTAGTAAATATAATAGCTTTGATAATAACTTTGATAATAATGGGTTCTGATTTTGATTACTGTAATTTAAAAGAAAAAAAGAAAAGAAAAGAAGAAAAGAAACCATATATGCCTGGGCTCAGCTCCATGTAGACCTGGAGAACCACTCTTTTAAAGTAAAGTGCTGCATTACACTTCCAGAGCAGGTCATAATGTGAGCATTTGTTCTGCTCTGAATGCTAGTTTGGAACAAGGGCACATGCACGCTCTGCTTAGTCAAATGTGAAAACAGGAAACTTATTACACCAAATAACACATCCCTCATGTACTGATAGTCTAAATAGATACTGACTATACAACTAAAAAGTGAACTAAACTAAAGGCAGTGTAAAATGAAATGTTGGCTAAGTAATATATCAAGATTATACTGATTTGTTGTAAACCGGATGTTCAGCCAATTTTCGAACTTATGTTAGTGACTTCTTTCATTTGGATTGTTTCAACTTGTTGGCGATGCCATTGGTTTTCTGTGCTGACTGCATAAATTCATGCTGATCCTGTGCTTTATTCTTTCTGATGTCCTATAAAAGGACAAAACATTCAGTACATAATCAAAGACCAGTCACAGGCCTGGCAAATTTTTTTTCCTGGAATAGCGTAGCCTGTTGAAATACATTTACAGGACAGTGCCAAAAGGTTTTCTGTGGCCTCACACAGCTCAGAGAAATGTCTCTATCTAATTACAGCCAAGTCACAAAATACCTTCATGCTCTCCTTTTCCTCTCAGCTTTATGTCTGCTAGGATCCTTACATATACTGTATCTCTCTCTCTCTCTCTCTCTCTCTCTCTCTCTCTCTCCATATATATATATGCATGTTTGTGTTCATTACTTCATATTGATCTGCTGAATTATTTGATGGCAGATAATTAAAATTATTGATTTTCGTAAGTGCCCCAAAACACTGAAAGCCAATTTTGCTACATTAAAGCTGCAGTCTGTAACTTTTTTTTTTATTAAAAATGAACAAAAATCAATTATTGAGCAAGTATGCAAAAAAATCAGTGTTCAAAACTGACTCCTTACCTTACCCTGAGTCACAATGGTAAGCTTATAATAATGATTTATAATTTGAGCTGTCGGGTTGGATTTCGCGGGAAACATCAGTTTGACATCTTTTGCGTGACCGTTGACGTCATCACGCCTTTGTGTAGTTACGTCACGTCTGTAAACAGAAAGAAGAAGAGTCGGCTACTATATCATATGTGTGGGGGCTGTGGACTGTGGAGTGTTTGTAGCTTGTTCTTACAACCATTGGTTAGAATTTAAACTTGTTATCTAGATGGCTGCTTTTAATCTACACAGTTCTAAAATCAATCATTGTTGACATGTGGGGAATCACCTGTTGTCAAAACCAAGAAACCTCGAACTGCGGAGAGCCTGAATTCAAAAGGGGAAAGGGACAGAGCCCATGCTAAAACGAGAAAAATATCGGCATGGCTTTTGAGAGGTGGCAACAACTCTGAGATCTGAAGGGATTGAAGACTGATGCAGAGATGGCTTTTTTTCTGCTGAACAAGTAAGACATTTCAGTGGATCAATAAGTAGCTAGTTAACATTAGTGCATGTGTTTGCTTGATTCAGCTAGGTATCGAGTTTCCAATGATTTTTAAAAAAAATTTTTATGAGACAGCGACTCAGCGACTCTACTCCATCTGCCGCCACCTCCGTTGTCAAGTACTGGAGCTAGATGACCATCAGATTCATCTGCGCAGAGGAGCAGTGTGGAAGCACAACCCACATAAAAATAAATAAATAAATAAATAAATAAAAATAACTCCACAAGCAACTTGCAGTTTTATGTTTCAAACAGAGATGGCGATAGTGAGGCAAAAGTTCAGTACTGCAGCTTTAAAGGTGACAATTTTTCACGTGTTTAAGTCATATTTATCACACAGGAAAACTGGTCTAGAAGGAAACAGCTTTCTTAAAACACTTGTTAAATGCTACAGCTGACTACATTTCCTTGTAAAGTACAAAACCCTACTTTGTACAGCAGTCCTACTAAAAATGGATGGGTTTATATGAAGTAGTTGACATATGTCTATCTTTATGAATTTTCAGGACAGTGAGTGAATAGCATTTCCGTTGAAATGGTATAGCTACACACACTATGGCCAAACGTTTGTGGACACCTGACCAGCACTCCCATATGTGCTTGTTGAAAATCTCATTCCAGATTTAGTCCCACTTTGCCGTTATAACAACCTCCACTCTTCTGGGAAGGGTTGTTACTAGATTTCACAGCGTGGCTGGTGGGATTTGTGATCATTCAGCCATAAGAGTATTAGTGAAGTCAGGCACTGGATGTTGGTTGAGGAGGTCTGGGGTCCAGTCGGTGTTCCTGTTCCTCCCAAAGGTGTTAGGTGGAGTTGAGGTCAGGGCTCTGTGCAGGACAGTCGAGTTCTTCCACTCCAACTTTGGCAAACCATGTCTTCATGGAGCTTGTTTTGTGCACAGTTCAATACTTTTTTTCTGTGTCATTCCACTTTATTACACACAACTTTATTTATGGACTTTCGTGTTATGAATTCTTTATATTTCCAGATATCTTGAGTTAATACTGATGTCTGGTGAAAATGTCATGTGAATAACCATGTCATATCACAGCAAACCAGTGACTCCATTTCCCAGAATGCACCACGAACTACAAACATGGCCGACAAAGACTACAACTCCCAAACTCACACACCATCACTTTTACCATCCTGAATTCTAATTAGAGACACCTGCTGCCAATTGCACCTTCACCCACACCACTCCTTTATAGAGACTGTTCACACACAATGTCTTTGCGAAGTATATGCTTAGTTTATTAGCTCTCTGACTATACCAATCCTTGATATTGTGTTTGTGTTTCTGCTTTTGACCTCATCTCTCTGCCTAACCTTGTTTTGACTGTTTGCCTGATCGCCTGACCTCAGCCTATTTAAGTTTGTGGATTTTGCATTTGACTTGTTGTTTTTGGTATTAAACTACATAACCTGCATTTGCTTCTGTCTTTTCCTCTATTTTGTGACAAACCTCACTGGAAATATATTTACTGAAAAAACATGTTGATGCATCCGATACTTATTTTCCCCCACTGTACAGACGTGCTCCAGCAAGATTACTTAACAGACATACTGATGTAACCTCCCATCAAAAGCTTAAGCCTTTGGTTAAATGGGTTCAAGATAAAACCTACAGAATTTAATATGAAAAAGAAACAAGTATGATGAACTGAGACTTTATGTTTGTGACTTTATTTTAATGTGGAAAAAAATCTCTCTACTAACTGTAAAAAAAAAAAGGCTGATGCTTCTAGCAAACAACATAAATATGCCTTACAGTTGTACTAACACTAATGTCTAATATCAACTGTAAGACAAATCAACTTTTAAAAGTCATTAGATACAAAACTGTAGTTGTTTGACCCTTGTCAATTTTATTTGTCCCTTATTTAATTGCATAAAAACTCAACACAAATTCAAAAAGTTTTGACTGACAATACAGTATATATCTGGAAATCTCATCCAATCCCACTCGCACTTTAACACAACATGTTCCTCGACAATCTCAAAAAGGGAATACATCCAAAACCTTATCCCATGATGTCATATGGACATTTGGACGACTTCTATAATTAAACCACACATGCAAAGTCACTGCTTATAAAATATTAACCATATATCTTGATTGACACCTGCAGGATGCGTTTATATGGAGTGACCTTTTCAACTGTGCCTGCTGTCTCTTTGTCATTCTCTCAGACAACCAGAAGCAGAAGTGCCCTTTCATCTTCCCTACCTCCTCACCCAGATCTGTGATGCAGGCCGAGCATCTGACACACACCTCCAGATGGCCTGAGAGTCTGCAATGGACACACACTAGTGAACATGGAGGGAGAAGCAAAAGTATAGAGAGTGACGGATGAGTGGGAAGAACTCTTGAAAAAGGCAGGATATTGGCATTTATTGGAGGATAACACTGGCGAGGTTTAAAAGGAGGATGCATTTTATTGCTTGCCAAAATGATTCCTAAAATATGAGCTGTTTATTACTCACCTCTGCAAAGATAAATAGAACAAGTGTGTGTCTACACAGTTCCCATGCATACATTTATTATTGGCTTCTTTTATATTACTTGCTTGGTATTCACCTAACCAAGACAGGGCTTCATCAGAATATAAATGCTAGGCTATATCTACTAACCCTATGATGACTTTTTCTGTGAGGAGATATTTGCTTAGCATTTTTAGATGGAGTATCCAGTGTCAGCACTTTGCAACAGTCAGTTCCTTTCATTTTTCTGACACTGGATGGAAGTTTCTGGCAGTTTCTCAGTACCATTTTTAGAGAGCCTAGTGAGCTAGAGAGCCTAGTGAGGGTTTGTAGCTGCTATTACATGAGTGATAACAGAAACTAATTTGTTTCACAGGTGCTCCACATCAATGAATGTAGCTATAAACAAATAAAAATGATGTATCTTTCTAGCCTTGACAAATTGCTATGATATAAAAGGAATAAAACACTTCCGGACATACCATTATTGGAAAACGATCAACTTCAGGGTGGTAACATTAACTCTTCTTCATGTCAGGCCGCAACACAAAACCCCTTATTCAGGATTAAATTGTATCACAGAATAAGTTTAATAACGTTTAACATTAAAAGGAGGGACCAAACAGATGATAGACAGGGAAGACCAAAATGAGCGCTGAATTGTGGTTTAGACCACATAAATATTAGGTCAGAGAAGCTTTGATAAATCCCACTGAAATCTGAAGGTCTCTGTTTCTTTAGTCTTGAGTGGATTAAACGGTGCAGCAAGGACAGGAGTTCTACCACTCCAGTGTTCTGGAGAGTCACAGAGAGATCCAATTATTCTCTGCAGTCTGGGATGTGTGAGTTTGAAAATATTTGCATCTTAGTATTGCTCAGATTAAAAGAATTTTTGATCAGTAACAGTGGAAGATCTCTTCTGTGAACCAAAGCCATCAAAGGTGTGTCATTTCATGCGGGATGGCAAAAAGAAGTAAAGGACCAAAAAGATTAACAAAAAAAAAAAAATTGTGCTGAGAAGCCATCCAACGAGACAAGAACAGACAATCAATTTTGAATCTGCTGAGGAGAAAAAGGAACGATACATTTGCTTTCAATGGCTATATACAATGGAATCCGAAAGTCTAAAACCACACTAAAAATCTGGATTTTTGAATTTATTTAAAATTGGAAATAAACAGGTTTTTGAGTTTTTAAGTATTTAAAACAAAGAAAGTAAATGTTCAGTATTTTGATTATTTAATATTCTGCACTATTTCTTGGTCCCTATATACATGTAAGCAAATGTGTGATATTGATCATGTTAATTGCTTCGTACAATAGGTTGGATTTTCCTCATGAATAATCTCTTCTACTGAAGTGTGTGATCAGACGACGCTGATGGATTTGATATAAAACGGATCATAAGGTTTTGTGGAGTCCATGCCAGCTCGAGCGCACACTGTCAGTAAAGCAAAAACAGGGACGTACCAAATACTAAGAAACTCTGAAATTCATGTAAATATTTCAAAGAATTTACTTTTCACTCAGCTGTTGTCAATAATATCATTTGTAATGAAAGTTGTTGTATTAAATTAGAAAAGAATGCAAAATATTAACATTTTCAGTAGAGCTCTCAGACTTTTGGACCACATTGTATTGCTTGAGTACCACAGAGCTATGAAGCATTTTCCCTCCTCACAGTGTACTTAGAACAAGAGAAGCACTTCTGGAAAGAATCTATCCCACCACCTGGTGTCTGTACAATTCTGCCTGAACCCATATAAAGCTTTGACTGATCAAAGATCCTCTGATCTATTAAAGCTTTAAAAAATAAAAAGCTGACCGAATTAAATATGACTCAGAAAGTCTGGTTTCTTTCATTCTTTCTTTTTGTCTCTGAGGCAGAGTGGGAATAATAAAGGCTCCAGTGACTTGTCATAATAAAGGAATCTCTTAACCTGCTGTTTTGTGAAGTGAACATACAAACCAAATATACACTGAGCTGCCAGTTTATTAGGTACCTCTGCCTTGTAGATGCACCCATGTAGACAAACCACATGCAGTACATTTCACATATGATAATATGTTTTCACATTTGATTATGAGAGAAACTTATGATTACATCTGAAAAACATAAGAACGCATTTTTAACATGTTATGGCCTGAAATTGCATGTTAACTCAAGTAAACCTGTTCGACATCCTGTGAATGATATGTGAGAACTAAAACCACAGGTGGGGTCAGCATAGCAGTACAGCAGGTAGCTCCATGCAGAGTCCCCGGTTTGATCCTTGAGCTTGGGTTACTCTCTGTGTGAAGTTTCACATGTTCACCCTGTCCCCGAGTGGGACATGGAGAACAGTAGGTAGACTGGCTGCGCTAAATTGTCCCCAAGTCTGAATGAGTAGTTTGTAAACTTCAGCTTAAAGCAGCACTGTGGTACAAATTATTCCTATAGAAAGCATTTGATTTATTCAGTAGTCGAGTTGAAAGTTGAAATGCCTATGACGTGTTAAATCAAGCCGAATCAAAATCATCCCATCCATAAACATATACAGATGGATGAAATATCGAGCCCCCAGGACAACTGTACAATATACAAGACAACACACGCATACCCAGGATAAGCTGGAACATAACAAGGTGTACAACAAGCTGAGACACAAGCTATGTCTTAGACTATAGTTCCAGCAGCACATTATAATAAATTCATTGGCCCATACAGATAACTACACAGAACAACATGAACAGTGTCAATATAAAATGAGAAGAAGCAGGTGTTCTCCAGCAGTTGCTAAACTGGTCCTGGCTCGAGAGCATGGAAGAATGAGAATTGTAGAGTCATCAAGTAGTGAGGGCCATAAGGGCGGCATGATGCCACCTGGGATCTGGTCACGCTGGCAGTACATACTGGCACACTGTTGAACAGAACAGAAAGAGATAGACAGTGAGATGGACATGTCTGGAAGAATAAAAAAACATATTTCAGTGTACAAATATAACAATTAGGGATGCATCTATAATGATATTGGTATTGGGTATCAGTTGATTTGTAATCATAGAAATACTGTACGCATACTGATAATACTGTATGTAATACTGTGTGATGTAAGTCTACATACATTGTCTCACTAATGAACAGATAACACGAAATTACTGCAGTCTGAATGTATTTCATGATTAATAATAGCAATCAAAACAAAGTAGACTGTAAACTCTGCTCTGTGACAACACTCAACATATACAGAACTAAACAATGTTCCATGATACCCCTGATTGTTTAATATTAAGTAGGTTACTTATTTTAGTGTCAGTATCAGTACAGATAAGTACAAAAAAAACATGCACTTATACTCAGTATGAAAAAAAGTAACAATGCATCCCTAATGAAAATATAAACATTACACCAAGACTAACTCATTGGGTGGATGATATGACAAAATATCTAAGTACAATAATTGCAAACATGTTTAGACATAAAAAATATAAATAATGTACATAAATATGCATCATTATATTTAGGTTTTCTAACAAAGTGCCTGCAGAAAAGTAGTGCCACATAAAAATTTGTTTCATCTATATGTTTATTAATTGGGTGGCCAGTTTATTAGGTGTACTGATGTAATAACTGCTAACTCATTGTGTATCTTAACATCACATAAGCTAGTAGTTACTGTGACAAACAATCAAATTATTTGAAGGAAAATTCCACCCTGAAACACATTAAATACTCGAATGGCCAAACGTTTGTGGACACCTGACAATCACATCCATATCTGTTTTTTCTCCAAACTTTTGCCACAATGTTGGAAGCACACAGTTGTAGAGAAAGTCTTTGTATGCTGTAGCGCTATATTTTCCCTTCACTGGAACTGAGAGGTTCAAACATGTTCCAGTATGACAGCGCCCCTGTGCACAAAGCGAGCTCCATGAAGACATGGTTTGCCAAGGCTGGAGAGGAAGAACTCGAGTGTCCTGCACAGAGCCCTGACCTCAACCACACTGAACACATTTGGGAGGAACTGGAACACTGACTGCACCCCAGACCTCCTCATCCGACATCAGTTCCTGATCTCACTAATGGTCTTGTGGCCACGCTCCAAAATCTAGTGGAAAGCCTTCCCAGAAGAATGGAGATTATTATAACAGCAAAGGGGGACTAAATCTGTAATGGGATGTTCAACAAGCACATATGGGTGTGATGGTCAGGTGATTGGACGTATAGTGTATGTTTATGCCAGTGCTGTCGCAGTGCTGATGTCACATGAATCCATTGTAGTTACACTGGCATTAAATAAGACAAAAAATTCCAACAATCTCAAAATTAAGGGATAATGGTGTATGTACAGTAGAAGTAGTGGAGATAGCAAACATTGGACTTAAAGTCTTAGAAGCTATACGACACTTGCTCAGCTAGTTAGTGATGTACAAGATGATAGTGATAGTGTTGACAGTGGTATTAGCATGAAAAAAGAAGCTTAGGAACTTGATCTGTTTAAGCAGAGTGCGTGCAGATGAGGAGGTGAGAGAGTTAATTAAAGATTAAAGGATTGGTGTCCTTTTAGGTAGAGATGAACTCCCATGGGTGCCACTATCAGCAGGCAGTTGAACAGCATTGTGGGTAATGGACGATGACGTGAAAATAGATGAGGAAACACGATGATGAAATAAGATTAATCCAAGAAGTCAATTCAGAATTTCAATAGACACCACTGAAGATCACATGTTAATTATAAAGATTGATATGCAGGTTGATAAGGGTGGATTTTTCCATTAAGCTTCAAGGATACCTACAATTGAGGACAAATTGTACTGTAGCATAATGTATGATGTATAATGTGATATAAATATGATATCATATAGTCATGCTGCCTAAAACTACTTACTAATACATTTCCATTTGCAATTATTCATTTGACTCACAATTTTAACGAAAGTGACTGATAAGTGTAGTAGAACCAATGTTAAGGAAACAACTGTAATACAAGTCTAAATGTCAACCAACTGTGAAAAAATATGTGTACGATGTAGATCTGTTGTAGAACGAACAAAAATATCTGAACTTAAAATACACACTCAGACCGAGACAAAAAAAGCCTAAATGCTTGTATGTTTGAGTACCTAGCAGTTCTACTCTCACAAGCCACAAATTAAACAGCCACATTATAAATAACTATAAACAAAAGGCTAATAAATAGAAGGTTAATAACTAACAAGGTCAGTGAATCACTTCAAAAGGTAAGAGCCTGGCCAAACTGCACACCTAGCTGGACATCAATCAGCAGCAGAGTGCTGGAGGCTTTCATTCAACAAAGACATTCAAGTGCTCCGAGGAGAGCTGAGTTTTCAGACATTACTTAAAGGGTGCAGGAAACAGGGCAATTCTTTTCAGCATCATGAAACAAGCATTAAAAAAAACCCCATAGACATAGAAACATGCTCTGCTTTGCTGAATACTAAATACACTCTACAAATCATGGTCTAACATGAACCTCTGCCCATGAATGTTTTTCCTGGTACAAGTCCCTGTGACGTTGTTACACCAGGGCAAATTTGACTTTTTTTATTTTATTTTATATTTTATTTTAAGTGTTGGTGGAATCGAGGGGGAACAAGATGAAACGATGGTATGATATTGAATGAAATTATTGTGTGAGTGATATATATACATATATTAGGGATATATATATTAGGGCTGCAACTAACAATTATTTTCATAATTGATTAGTTGGCCAATTATTTTTTTCGATTAATTGATTAATTGGATGAGGAGAAAACTTCCAGTACCATTTTTTCATTTATTTAAAATAAAATCCACAAACTGAGTGTTACAAATATAAACTTAAGACTAAAACTTTACACAACT
>JANDJT010000041.1:22511103-22536796 GCA_024331685.1 Stegophilus panzeri
GGATTTGAAGAAGGTGGTTGCAGCACACAAACCCAAGAATATTACTGAACTGGAGGCCATTGCTCATGAGGAATGGGTTAAGATTATTCCAGAACACTGCCAGAAGCTATGCATCTCGTTTGCAGCAGGTCACAACAGCAAAAGGGAGCTCTACTAAGTACTAAAGATGCTTGCCATGAAGGGATTGAAGAATTTTGAAACTGGAGAAATCATTATAAGTTGCATTTTCAGTTGAATTTGGAGAAACCATTTAAAGCATTCATTGTGTTGAAATATTTCAATTGCTTTTGTTTGATTTGTTCATTGCGAACAGCTGAAAGTTTGTAAATTTGGACAATAAACTTGATTTGCAATGGGGGGTTGAATAATTTTGATTGCAACTGTATATAAACAATAACCTATTAAAAATTGGTAACATTTTACATTAACAGTACATGAATAATCATGCACAAATCCCTGAATTAATACTTACTTAAATATGAAATGATTATGAGTTTAGGCATGTACTAATCAAGCTGCATATGGCAAATTATATAAACAATTTGAAATTAAGCATGTTTAATTCATATTCTTTCTTCTAGAGCATGTTTGATTTAGTTTACCCCTATGTGTTCATTAATACATTAACTAACATACATGTACTAAAGGTGGTCAGTATTCCAGTATGAAATTGTAAGACTCATGTCATAGTTAAGGTTACAGTAGCTTTCCATTAGTTTGTGATACATGTTCACAAACTCATCACAGTAGCTTTCCATTAGTTTGTGATACATGTTCACAAACTCATCATCAGTTCATATTTAAGTAAAGACTAATTCTGGTATCAGTGCAGGATTATTCGTGTACTGTTATTGAAAAGTGCTACTGAAAAATCATGTTAATTTAAGCCTGAGATTTGTCTTGCAGCTGGTACTATACTGTCACAGCTTCTGTTATAGAAAATTAATCAAGTTCCACTTAGCGGAGACAATGGGAAGTCGCCTCTGATGCATCAATCTTGGCCTGAAGCGACATCTAGATTTCTTCTATCTGTGATCAGAACTGCTTAGTGACAAATGAGAGTGTGATAGCTCTGAGAAAAAAAGACTAGAAGAGGAAACAAATGAGATTTCACTGAAAGACTAGGCATCCATGGAGGAAAGTCTTAATCTAGAGACCATGAAACAGCAGGGGGTGGTGTATGTGAAAATAATAATTCAGTTCAGTAATCCAGGGAAAAGCCTTGTAAAGTTTTGTAGGTGAGAAATAGTTTTTTTTATTTTATTTTATTTATTTTTTTAAATCGAATATGGTATGAGACGGATAACCATTGTAAATTAAGGGAACCCTCAGGGCTCCCTGACGCAGAATCAGAGGGTCTGTGACTTCTTTATATTGTTATAATAGAGGAAATTACAAACCCACCATCATCAAAGTTTATTTATTATTGAGTTCTTACAGTTATTAGACTGCTTGACTGGTCACTTGAATTAAATGGGTTTAATCCGAACCTCAATAAAATATAAACAAGTAGTCTTAAATAATGTCTGCTTGCATCTGGGATGAAAGCTCTATGGCGCCAGTACATAGCCTGAAATACATTTTGAAGCTAATTTTTTATTTTTTTTAAATAAATCTGTACTGAAGAGTCCATGGAATTTATTTTACAATTAAAGGAGTCCCTGATTGCAAAAAATAAAAAAATAAATTGAGAAACCATGGGATAAAAGAACACTATACTTGTGGAAATAATGGGGCTAGAAAAAAAAAGCTTTAGATTCATGTGATAGATGAGTGGTTCTCCAAGTGGGGTTCAGGGACCTCCAGGGTTCCATAAAGCATAGCCAGTGGGTCCGTTATTTTTTAAATTTAGTTACAGTAGTGGGACTCACAACCAACCATTATAAAAGTTGTTATATTTATTATTATGTTCTAGTTATTAACATATTTTATTGGTCAGTTGAATTGGATGAGTCTAATCCAGATCACAATAAATTATAAACAAAGCTGCCTATAAATAATGTCAACATGGACCTTCATGTGTTCTGTCAATGGAGGGTTTAAAAAGCTCTACGGCTCTAATGTTCATAGAATAAATCTGCACTGAGCGCGTCTGTTGAATTTATAATACAGTTAAAGGAGTGCCAGTGTAGCTTTATTTATTTATTACAAAAAATTAAGCTAGTTGTGGGTGAAAAAAGCAAATCTGTTGTTGGGCAAGTTTCAAAATAGTCCATGGTTGCCACAATTGAATTTTAAAGCAAATAACCAGCATTAAATCTAATCACTTTCAACAAACATAGGCTATGGCTAGCAAAGGGAATGTGTGAATTCAAACAGTGTATCTATGATTTACAGAACCATTACTCTTATATAATATATTGCTTGTTTTTGTGAACTTGTTTACCATGCAAAGACTGTTAAAAGGTAAATAAATTAATCTCTCTTTTCCAATGCCTGAATGTTTTTGGCTAGTTTCAGGTCTTTTCTTTACTTTTTTTTCTTCTTTTTTATGATATAGTTGGGCTGGAAATTTTGCTGAGCTGACATCCCTGAATCTGAGAACCCCTGCATTAGAAGAATGTTTACTAATGTTTGTGGTTTACTAAAAAAATCTTTTGATTGGTGGATCTTTAAATAGTTTGGTGAAGGTGCCACAGAGACTCAAATTTTCAGCAGAAAAAGAACATTTGTATTGGATTATGGATGATTATTAAGCTTTTTGTGGGAACAACAAAAATCACAAAAGAATCTAACTGAAAATGGTCTTTTTGTGGCATTACTCTAAAGAACCCTTTAATGGGTGAACTCTTGTAACTGGGTGAAGAAGGCTGGAGTAAACATGAGCAGCACAACAGTAGCTGATTACAAATAATAACTACTTTCCTGGAAATGAGCTCATGTCCTAAGTAGATGAAAAGCATTGTTTTGAACATTTCAATTTTTGGTGGTGGATTGAGACAGGAGAAGGTGTGGATGGAGAGGAAGTGAATGTTGTTTACAGCCAGCTCCTGCCACAACAAGCCACACTGCCTTCCACACCCTGATATAAAATCCAGACAGGAAAACAATTTTTAAAAAAATGTGTCAGTGAGGTTCATCAGTGGCTGCTGAAACCCGCAATAACAGTGTTATGTGTGACAGAGTAATGAAGGTCTTCGTTCCTCATTATTATTGTACTCTGTATAATAGGTGATCATCATTGGATCTTGATTGTTTTTGTTGTTGTTGTTGTTGCTTTTAATTGTTTTGCAAATGCAGAGGAATATTTAAGGATTTCACACAGGACTCACCTACATACTGTCATAGTCTTAGATTCAAATCCCTGCAAAGGTTCACCAGAAATATAACGATCCTTTGTAAATGTTCACTGTTCAGTATAACTGCACCTTCTGAATAAGAGATAAAAATATAAAATGACATTTATATTTTAGTGAATTTCCAGTTAGACCCATTCCTTCATAAAAAGAATGGGTTTTTCAAATACAAATGTCAAGATCCACTCTAGTACTCAAATGCTATAAGCTTCTTCCAAATATCAAATCATTTTTATATCACCATCCTCTAGCATAAAGGTATCTGACAGATTTACTTATTTATTTATTTCAAAACGCAACTAAATTTGTCTCTCAGAGTCTGTTGTACAGTGTTTTCCATCACAACATCATCTTACTGTGAATTTACTGTGTACATTTAACCATTTTAACGAGCTTTACATCACAGCAATGTTGATTCTCAATTCTGTCGATTAATGTTTTATAACATGGCAGGTCTGACAGTAGTGCCAGCAACAAGGCAAATTACAAAAGTTTATATTTCTTCTAATAGGTTATGATTTCTATACGTACAACTTACACAGGGACTTGTAGGGCAGACACTTCACATAAATGGATTAAAAATGGATTAAAAAATGGCAAACATTAATATGGTTAGGTGTTCTATAAGGACATGTTTATTTGGCATTTTGGAAGAAGTCTCTAGTGTCAGTTTTTGGTATAACATTTGGAAATAAAGCTGAAACTATGTTTTCAGACATGGGAAAGTCTTCAAGATGAAGGATTTTTTTTCTAATTATTTCAAGAAGGAAGAAAAGAAGCTGGAGATGGAATGGCAATTTATAAATTTTATATTGCAAGTGTTAACATGAACCATATTGATTGATTGGCAATGTTTCATGACATTAAACGCAACTGTACGTAAATAGATAGGATAGTAAAGAAAAATTTTACTTTTTGGCAACCTTATGCTGTGCTATAATAGAAATCAAACACTTCAGGACATGCTGTTATTGGAAAATAATCAACTTTGAGGTGGTAACAGTAACTGAGCTTCATCGCACCATTCTGTTGTTGATTATTTTGCTATAACAACACACCCCAAAATGTTTAATTCCTTACTTGGAAAAGCATACATATATATTATCAAAGTTATTTTGATTATAATAACCTTGTAAAAGTTTGCATGGCTCAAGTTGTATGAAAAGCCCAGTTTAACATCCATACCTTTTAATACAACTTCATTTATATGAAGTTTAAAATTGCACAAATGTTTCATGAGATCGAGAAATAATAATAATAAAAAATAAACCCTTGCCCAGTCAAATCATTGTGTCTGTATCATCTCCCTCAGGGCAGACAAGAACATCTGAATCATAATTGCAACACCTTTGCATCATGTATTGTACTGTTGCAGGGCAATAAAAAAAATTACTACACGTTAATGTCAGATCAGATTACCTTCAGTGGTGGTTTTGATTCTTTTGATAGCGTCTAACTGAAAGAACACATTCTTTTTGAGCTCCAATCTGACTGGTGCAAACTTGAAATACTTCATGGAATTCTTTTAGCTTGAGTTGATTAAAACACTCAAATGTTTCTACCTCTGGAGCTCAATAAGATGCGTCAAATGATCCCCAACAGGAACAATGCTGCATTGTAGGAATCTGATATATTGTGAGAACTTTTTAACTTATATCGCTGTCTGCCACAGAATATGACTTTGATTTTATTGACATAATTTCTTACAGTGTTTCTTACACACAATTATCTGTTATCAGATAATCTTTTTTTTTTTTAAAGAAAAAATGTAGGACACAATCAAACTTTCTGTACAAAAAGGACAACTTTGTACAACAAAAGTACAAGCTCTGAAATGGGAAAATCAAATACAGTGAAAGATAAAGTGCTTATGATATCACTTATTGCCTCCAAATTTTCATGGCATTGTTTTATTTACATTTGTTCATTGACCTGTGTAGTCACTTCCAATTACTAATAAATATAACACTTGGCAGCATGCTGTTATCATAAAATAATAATTTAATATTACATCACAGAAGTTGATTATTTCCCACATCCCTATTTGTTTTGTTCCTCTTATACCACACAAATGTGCAAACAATTACAGTGTTTAATTTATAAAAAATGACATCATACGTCACCCTGTCCAGGGTGTACCCCTGTGTCGTGGTCCAAGTTCCCTGGGATAGACTCCAGGTTCCCTGTGACCTTGTGTAGAATAAACAGTACAGAAAATGTATGGATGGATGGACGGACATCATACTTTTTTATCCAAGTATAATTACATTTAATGTTGCAGAACATCCATGAGACAGTTAGAGTCTCAAGCACAAATTCCTCAGTCCTGAAGACTGTTACAAAGACCTGACATTATAGACTCCTCCCATAAATGCTAAAATGTTTCCTTACAGAAAACCTAACCACATAAGTGACTAGATTTTTTTCTTTGTAAATTTTTTTGATCCATGTATTATTAGCTTTAGAATATGTAGAGCTTCCAACATGCATACAACGTCCCTGTGTATGTTATTACTATAGAAACAATAAGGTATCAGAGCAAGCACATTAATATAAACCTTTGATTTGTTTTATAGAGCTGCTTCCCCTTCTGTCCAATCAGAATGGAGTATACAACTGTACAGTGTATAAAGAACAATAAAAGACAGATAAAACAACTTGTAAATTCATGGAGGCAGTTCATCAGTGAAGGAGGATGGTATCTGTGTAACGGTGCTTTACTGTACGGTGTGAATCTCAGATTAAAGGAAGATTACAGCTCTCAGGCTTGACATCTGCTGTCTGGCTCTAGACTCATATGACTCATCCATAATGACATCTCTCATGTGTAATAAACATCTCTACTTTGCTCCCTTTTTTCTTTTTTGCATTTTCTCCTTTAGGTTCATCACCTCATCTCAATCATTTTCTTTGTATTGCTCTCAATATCACTCTCACATACACACATACACGCACACAAACACATACACTTATAGACGTGGGAGATTTTACTCAGCTAAAATTGAGCGTAAACAACAGGCAGCCTTAAAGCAATAAGCAGCAACTGTAAATGCCGGTGTTTGTTTAGCTGAACAAAGAGAGTGCTTATGTTTTATTATTTCCATCCTATAATTAGCCAGTAGCACATCTGTCATGCCAGGACTGATGTGCAAAACATCAAACTATTTCACGTCTCTCTAGGACTCTGCAAAGTCCTTTTTTCTGCCATTTAATGCCTCCATCACATATTTACATTTACATTTATGGCATTTGGCAGACACCCTTATCCAGAGCAAATTACAGAAGTGCTTTGAAGTCTCTATCAATAAATACATGAATTATGGTCACAGACTAAGAATATCAGTCTTAAAACTCTGTTGAAATGTATTATAAGGTAAAAAAAAAAAACACACAGACAACACTTTTTTTTTAATAAAAAGTGCAAATTTAAGTACTTTAGGAAGAGGTAGGTCTTTAGACATCATTTGAAGGCTGCCAGTGACTGAGCTGTTTGGACATCTAGTGGAAGTTCGTTTTACCACCTAGGTGCCAGAACATAGACTAGTCTTGATGCATGCCTTCCTTGTACTGTAACCTGAGAGATTGTGGCACCAGTCTAGCTGTGCTAGAGGATCGGCGGAAGCGTGGTGCAGTGCAGGGTGTGATAAGTGATTTGAGGAAAGTTGGTGCTGGTCCATTTTTGGCTTTATAGGCAAGCATCAGTGCTTTAAATCTGATGTGGGCAGCTACAGGAAGCCAGTGGAGGGAGCGTAGCAAAGGACAGTCGATTATCCATGGTTACCCCAAGGCTGCATGCAGTAATTAAATGTGGGATCAGAGAGTTGTCCAGTGAGATCACAAGATCCTGACATGGTGATGAATCACCTGGGATGAACAGAAGTTCAGTTTTGCTGGGATTAAGTTTCAGCTGATGAACTGCAAGACATGCTGAGATCTGAGCAGAAACAAGAGGATCTGTGGGTGGGAAGGAGAGGACTGTCATCTGCATAGCAGTGGTATGAAAACTCATTTGAGGATATGACCTCACCAAGTGATTGAGTATAGAGGGAGAACAAAAGAGGACCAAGTACAGAGCCTTTTGGAACACCAGTGGAGAGTCTGCAGGGAGCAGATATGGTTCCCCTCGACATCACCTGATATTAGGGACCTTCCAGGTAGGAAGCAAACCACTGCTATGCTGCACCATTTATTCCAAGACTCATGAGGGTGGACAAGAGAGTCTTGCGGTTGACTATGTCAAACGCTGCTGAAAGGTCGAGGAAGATGAGGACTGATGATCTAGCAGCATGTAGCTTCTCAGTGACAGCCAAAAGGGCAGTCTCTGTGGAATGTGCTGCTTTGAAGTAAGACTGGTTACGATCTTGGCAGTTGAGAGACAGTTGATTGTAGACAGTACATTTGAGGATTTTAGAAAGAAAAGAGATAAGTGATACGGATCAGTAGTTGCCGATGTCAGAGAGATCCAGAGAGGGTTTCATCAGGACGGGAATAACCTTTGCTCTCTTGAATGCAGTTGGTACATAATGATAATGAGTCTTTATTGATCACATATACATTACAGCACAGTGAAATTCTTTTCTTCACATACCCCAGCATGTTAGGAAGTTGGGGTCAGAGCACAGGGTCAGCTATGATACAGCACCCCTGGAGCAGAGAGGGTTAAGAGCCTTGCTCAAGGGCCTAAAAGTAGCAGCGTGGCAGTGCTGGGACTTAAACCACTGACCTTCCAATCAGTAACCCAGAGCCTTAACCATCAAGCCACCACTGCCCCCGTCAAGCCACCAGTGCCAGATAATATGGAGCTATTGATGATAGTTGTGATGATGGGAAGGAGGTCTTGTGTGATGGTCTGGAGCAGTGTGGAAGGGATTGGATCCAATGGGCAGGTGGTAGGAATGCAGGACAAGATGACTTGCATGATCTCTTCTGTTGCTAGATTAGAAAAATGTGCCAGTGAATGAGAAGGGGAATCCTCAGTGGGAGTAGAGCAGGAGTTGCGCTAGAAGTGAAGGTCTGGCAGATTTTTTCAATTTTCTCATCATAAAAGGTGACAAAGTTTTCAGCAGTCAGGGAGGACGGAGTAGGAAGATCCAGTGGGTTGAGTAGTGAAGAAAAGATGTTGTGGAGCTTGCGAGGGGCCAGCTTTTCCTTGTAGAAGGCAATCTTAGCAGAAGTCACTTCAGGTGAGAATTTGAACAAGAGAGTGTAGTAATAAGCAAGATCTGTGTCAAGTTGTGATTTCTTGATATGCAGGTCTCAGTTACTTCCAGAAAGTCAAGAGAGTAATGGAAAGCTAAAGCTGAGATGAAATCAGCTTTAACATCAACATCTCTTTTACTTTGCCTCACATTACAATACAATTAAGATGGTGGATGAGGTTGTACAACAGGTGTCCCTGTCAGAGCTAGCCACTGTTGCCTCTTGGATTAGTGATGAGACAACGTCTGTTGTTAAAAGAGTTTAAAAAAAAAAAAAAAAAAAAAAAAAAAAAAAAAAAAAAACTAAAGCAAAGTAAAAAAGGTGCAGAAGTTCTTTAAGGTGAAAGTTACCATAGGATCTTATGATATTGGATGTTGCCCATTGTGTCCTTCACACAAACATGCGTTCGCTTTAGCCTTCAGATTGTTCATTACATGTGTTCCACAGTGTGATTGCTGATGCTGGAAGATCAGCAATGGGGAATTTCTTTACTCGTTAGTCTCATAGCTCATTTCCTACACTGTGAAGAATTTATGTAATTTCTACCATAAAGTACTGTGTCCACATACTTTAAATGTGTTTTACAATTAAATAAAGCATCCTGACTGTTCTGGGAAAATATTTACAGTAATAATACATTATATAATCTACTGCATCAAAAAAAAAAAAAAAAAACATTCTATACCTATACTAACACTGCTGTGACTAATAATAATAACAATTGTAATAATATAGTTTTTTTATTATTATTAACTGTTTACTGTAAAAAAAAAACAAAACAAACAAACAAAAAAATCCAGCATAGCTTCAACAACTTCAAGAGAAAGAATATAATAAAAACCGGATAGTTCATTTGACTCAAAAAATTTGAGGAAACTAATTACCTCAAAATTTTTACATTGATAAATCAATTTCTTTAAGCCAAATACACTTAAATATAACAAATTTGAGTTAATTTTTTGTTATATTTAAGTATATTTGGCTTAAAGAAATTGATTTATCAACTTAAAAATTTTGAGGTAATTAGTTTCGTCAAATTTTTTGAGTTAAATGAACTTATCCGGTTTTACAGTGTATTTAACAAATAAAAACTGGCAAATTGATGTGGTATAAGAAAAATAAAACCAAAAAATTGATTGTTGATTATTTTCTTACATGCATAAGAGCTCATCCTATTGTCCTTTTCTCTTTATTGACATTTGAATTATACACGGGTTTTAAATAACTAGAGTTAAACACACATTACTACAGATACTGCATTGTACATTCAAATTATGTAGAAAATCTGTTGAAAAACAAATGTACCTACATGTAACTTTTTTCTCTGGCCTCGTACTCTATATAAAGCAGTCTTTCTATACAGTTCAGTTCAAATGAAATAAAAGCTGAAAAAAAAAGCTTAAATCTGATGTCGAAAAATTCAATGAGTCATTCATTTGTAAGCAAACCCTCATCCGTACTTTGATGATACATATTACTTCTGTTTAAAAATTCATTATTGATTAATACATTTTTAATTGATCTATTCAGTGACAAAATCAAACACACTCAGATCTTTCCTCTTTACCTCAGCACTGCTTGTTTGTTGCTATCAGATTTTGGAGGAAGAAACAGTAAGAAAAACCTGACTAAGTTCAAGAAAAGACACAAAGTATACTAGTTTCAGGTTTCTTTTGTCATCACCTATGAATTTCTCAAGAAAGCCGACGCATTGTTGGACTGCTGGAATTTTTATCATATAGCAATAGTTGTCTCTATTGAATATACTGAGGAACACTCAGACACAAAAAATACTTGCAGAAAAATTCACATGCAAAGGGACTTGAAGAGGAATAGATGTCGTCTGTAGAGCAGACTAGGTTTTGTCAGTAGTATTGTAAAGCGAGAACAGAGCAAGACAACCGTTTTGACACTCATTGTTCAATTTCAATGTGTTCTGCTTTGAACACCAGACACCGTCCTCTGTGTAATCATTTGCTTCCGAACACCTGAGGACTGTGCGGGATTTTAGCAGCGACACACAATGCACCTTCTTTGTTTGCAATGGTTTTTATCACCTCAGTCACAAGTTGATCTTTAATGCCATGCGATTAAAAAAGTCAATACTTCAAAAGTAACAGAAATGAACAAATAACCCCCAAACCTCTCTCTCCCCCGATCTCTCTCTCTCTCTAATGCATGCACACACACACACACACACACACACACAGCATTAACATGCATCATTAGGAATGAGGCCTATAAATATTGCAGGATGTCAAGGGGCTCTAATGGAGATTAAACAAACACAGTGTCATTTAAATGATCAGGAAAGCGACTTAGGAATTCTCCACACATGGCTCTCAGCCACATGCACAACAAATGAACAATAAGACAGCTCTGTGTGTGGGTTGGCATGTTGTGATCTTAACCCTATAGGATTCCATTTTCTGTACCGATTATCCTATACTGGGTCGCAGGGAGCCTGGACCCTATCCCAGAGAACTCTGGGCATAAGGTAGGGGACATACTGGATGGGGTGCACAATCGGTAGGGCACAATCACACACACGGACAACTTTGGAAATGCCAATCAGCCTACGTTGAATATCTTTGGACTGGAGGAGGTACCTGGTTAAAAAAAAAAACCTGAAGCATGGGGAGAACATGCAAACTCTGCGCACACTGGGTGTAGGTGGGATTGAAATGCAAGGCAAACATGTTAACCAATAAGCCACCGTGTCCCTCACCCTGTAGAATTCTACATCCC
The DNA here is from genome assembly GCA_024331685.1 of Stegophilus panzeri. Lineage (NCBI taxonomy): Eukaryota > Metazoa > Chordata > Actinopteri > Siluriformes > Trichomycteridae > Stegophilus > Stegophilus panzeri. The sequence goes on from JANDJT010000041.1 coordinate 22,522,347, forward strand.
TATTATTCTTCCCTTATAACACTGAGGTCAGGATGTGTGTTTGTACCAGCTAATAATCTACAAAACACATAAGCCCTGAGAATGACAGCTGACATAGACCTTAAAAAAGTTCCAATAGGCATCAACTGTTAAACTTAATGGGGGGAAAGTGCACTAAATTACTTGATTATGCACCAGCAAACTTTTTCAGTCACACTAATGATTAATACACTTTCTATATTAGTCTGTTCAGTTGATTTTTTTTTTTTTTTTTTACTGTGCCATTAACAACAGACATGGTCATGAGGTGGCTTTACAGAAATCTGTTTCTAGTCATCCAAGCTTCATCATGTTCTTCTGTTTTGTGTAGCTGTGCTGCTGATTCAGGGTGAATTGCTAAATAACATCATTTATCATCTGAGTTCTTAAAGTGACATTATGCTTGCAAAATACTGTACAAAAGAGTATATCTGGAGTGAAATCAAGGGGGCCTTACCTTGTGGGATACCATGTTTGCACATTTTTAAGCTTGGAGCAATCTCTAGTGTATAATTTTCTAATGCAGAGTTTGTGTAATGTGTGGTAGAGATAAGGTGGTCAGGATGCAAGTGTGTAAACTCAGCATTTTCTTTATTAAGGCAATTCAAAAATCATCATAGTCATAATCTACAGCATATGTCAAGTCGCAGACAGGCAGAGTCAACATATTACTAGCAATAACTGTAAATAGTAGTGCACATGAGGGTCTAGACACAAAATGCAGAACTAGGAAACATGGCTCAGTAATGCCTGAAACCATCTACAAGACTTTGCAAGAAGACAAAGGAAGATGAGGGTAGAAATAAACAAACTAATTAAAAGCTAAACTCAGAACAGGTGCACACATTCGGTAACAAACAAAAGACAATACAGGGGAAGAGACAGGACCAAAACAAAGGCACATAAATATTTGTGTAGCCCTAACAAATAGCAATAAATAATAGTTAGCAGATCATGTGACTCATGTCAAGAAGCGTATATTCATTGGATAAACATGCAGCTACCTACATTTTACGGTATGAATAGATAATGTGACAGATAGTGCTCTGACTTTCTTAAATAATTAATAGTTAGTAATAATTCCAGCCTTAAAAGATAATATTTCTTTAGCTCTCTTCGCAGGACTATAAGAATAACAACAACTAATGCTTAAAGTGTGATCGTATAATTAATACTTAATATACTTTAATCGTACAAAATTAGTATTAAAGACGGAATTTACATGCAATTATTTAAATATGATTTGCTATAAATTAGATATACTACAGTATATACATTTTAAAACATAATGCTCATATACATACATTGAAATATATTTTGAAATATAAGTATTATGATTGCACTTTCAGTATATTAGAAATGTACTAAAACACCTTTATATGAAAGTAATAGTAGTCTCTATTCTATGGTTTATTTATTCACAAAAAGCATTATGTTATGCTTAAGGTAAACATTTAGCATCTGTTTTATGTTACTTCCCATTATGTAGTTCAATTAGAGGTTTAAATATAACCCACATTAATCCCAACAGCATAGTATGTAACTTTGGAAAAACATGTTTTCTAGTCAAAAGCACTATTACCAGTTACCAAGAAGAAAATATGATTCACAGTAAACCATTAGATCTTTAGCAAAGCTCATACAAGGAAAAGGTGGACAAAGGGAAAAACATACGTGAGGAAAGTAGAAAAGGAAAAGGCAATGGTTTATTAATAGGAAAGCTCCTGGAACAACAATATGATTAAAGCAGCTTCAAATACAGATTTCACAGAATATTGCATGTCAACAAATTTTAACATGTACTGTGGTGCAATATTCAATATATTTTTATTTTTTACTTGTAAAAATAACCTGGAAGATATGTAAAAACATGATAAACTAAAAAGGTTAACATTGTGGCCTCGTTTGCATTAAGTGGTTGAGTAACATGCTTGGAAAACTAACTTCTGATCTGGAATGCTTCTTTGTGCACTGTAAAACCGGATAAGTTCATTTAACTCAAAATATTTGAGGAAACTAATTACCTCAAAATTTTTAAGTTGATAAATCAATTTCTTTAAGCCAAATACACTTAAATATAACAAAAATTTATTTTAAATTACAAAGTTTGAGTTAAATTTTTGTTATATTTAAGTATATTTGGCTTAAAGAAATTGATTTATCAACTTAAAAATTTTAAGGTAATTAGTTTCCTCAATTTTTTTTTTTTCAGTTCAATGAACTTATCCGGTTTTACAGTGTGTTTGGATGCACCTCCAAGTCATTTACAGGCCTCTACAGGTCACTGTGGATTCTGGGGCTGGAGCTTCATGAATATGAGTGGGAATTAGGGGTGGGCTCAAGGAGTAAAAAAAACACATTCAAATGTCCAATCCACCTTATTAATTATTAGAGACCTAATCTTGAAAAACACAAAAAACAACAACAACCCTGATCTTGCCTAATGCACAAACTCTTCTGGGCTTTAAACATTACATACATGTTGATATTAACTTAGCCTCTAGATGAGAGTCCTTTTCTCCACTAAACATTACACATGACCAGTTCACAGAGTTCAGTTCAAATAAAATTGTTACAGCAACATAAATTTGTAAATAGATTATTATACAGGATATCCTATAAGTCTCCATACAGTAGGGGACTGTGTTTGCCAGCACCACGTCGATGGTACCTTTGTCAGTGGATGTTCTTGGATGTCCACTTCTCAGTTGGTCTGCAACACTTCCAGTCTTTTTGAATAAGTTTGGTAGCAATGTATGTGATGTGCTCGCCATGTTTCCTTTTAAAGTCCATTGCAACCTAAGCTTTTATCAGTGTTTAAGTACATGGTGTACCAAAAGTCTCCATACAGTAGGGGACTGTGTTTGCCAGCACCACATCGGTTGTACACAGCAAAATCACCAGTGTTGATTTAACACCCACAGTGCTGAATTCACACCCTACAGTGTTTATATAAGTCCACTGAACTCAAATAAACACTCTGGGTGTTAATTCAACACTAGGGATTTTACTGTGTACCTTCGTCAGTGGATGTTCTTGAATGTCCACTTCTCGGTTGGTCTGCAACACTTCCAGTTTTTTTTTTATTTGTTACAGTAAGTTTAGCACCAACAGTGTTGTATGATGAGATTGCCATGTTTCCTGTTAAAATCCCTCGCAACCTTATGACAGCTTTCCGATCCAGTCATGAGAATGATTTCAATACGTTCTTCTTTAGTCAAAGGCGTTCTTAAAGGATATCTGAAAGAACAAAAATAATATAAATTAAGTATGAAAAATTTTGGAAAATATTTTGCTAAAAAGTGTCAATTTCCCCTATGAATGGAGTTTTCTAAGAGTTGACAGGAAGGGCTTTGTGAAGACAAACGGGAAATGCAATGTACTGATGGCTATGACGTAAAAAAACCTCTTTTTCTTTGACTCTATCTCTTTGTGTTTGTGTGTGTGTGTGTGTGCGTGTGTGTGTTGAGAAATGGGTTGGTCGTTCTCAGTGATGTCATCCGTTTCCCTCCCTCCAGAGGCACATTGCTGCACTGTAGAGTGAAGTGGAGAATTGCGCGCACTTCGGAAAGAAGCGCGACTCAGAGTGCAAGACGTAAAAGAAGACAGACTGCACAGATCTGCACCGGTGGAATGTCATCTCTGGATTATTACTCTAAACGCCATGTCCGACATAAAAACGTCCCGATAGCATCTCTGAAGTCGCTGCGCGCGCCCTAACGTCTGTCATAAGACAAGTGCGCACTTGTGGAGCGCGATGGAAACCGGGGGAACTCTTGGCACCTTTTATATGGTGTGCTGATGTAAGACACCGACGCGTCTTTTAGGCTGTCCACATTCATGCGCCGAGCGGAGAGGATGCGCGCAACATGGACTTAAGGGAACACAACGACACGGAGGAGTTCAACACGACTGCAGTTGCAGCGTGGCCGCACACGGAGGCCGCGGCGGCCTTCATCATTCTCGTGGCGTCGCTTCTCATCCTGGTTACCATCGTTGGGAACGTGCTGGTCATCGTAGCCGTGCTGACAAGCCATGCGTTGCGCGCGCCCCAAAATCTCTTTCTGGTGTCTCTGGCCTCAGCGGACATCCTGGTGGCGGCTCTTGTCATCCCGTTCTCACTCGCTAACGAGGTGATGGGGTACTGGCTCTTCGGCAGTGCCTGGTGCGCTCTCTACCTGGCCCTGGACGTGCTCTTCTGTACGTCCTCCATCGTGCACCTGTGCGCAATCAGCCTGGACCGCTACTGGTCGGTAACCGAGGCGGTGAGCTACAACGCGAAGCGCACGCCAGCGCGCGTTAAATCCACAATCGCGGTGGTGTGGGCGATCTCCGCAGTTATCTCCTTCCCGCCGCTGGTCATGACCGAGCACAACGAAAGAGTATGCACCATTAACGAGGAGCCGTGGTACATCCTGTCGTCGGCGATCGTGTCCTTCTTTGCGCCCGCGCTCATCATGATCGCCGTCTACCGCAAGATCTACCGCGTGGCCAAGCAGCGCGCGTCAGCCGTCTTCGCAGCTAAAAACGGTGGTCCACGGCCGCGCGCTTCACCTTCCGACACGTGCCTAGCGCGCGATACCAAACCTGAAGCGGAGAGCCCGAGCAGCCTGAGCTCCGGGAGCAACCGGCAGCAGCAGGAACGGAGAAGAAACAAGGACGACGACGACGACGACGAAGAGGAGCTCGACGACATCGATCTGGAGGAGAGCTGCGCGTGGGACGGTCAGCCGAAAAAAAGCGGCAGCGCACGTTTCGCCAAGCGCAGGAAAGAGGAAAGTCGGACGGAGCAGACCTGCTGCCGCACCACCCCGTGGGCCTCGAAACAATCCCGCACTGTGCCGCGCGTCTCCAGGCCGCTGAAAGTCACGAGGCCAAGCGCACGGAAAACCAGAGCGGCGCAGATGCGTGAGAGGCGCTTCACCTTCGTCCTCGCGGTGGTGATGGGAGTGTTCGTGCTTTGCTGGTTCCCGTTTTTCTTCACGTACAGCCTGCAGGCGGTGTGTGGGGAACGGTGCCGCGCGCCAGAGGGCCTTTTCAAGATCTTCTTCTGGATCGGTTACTGTAACAGCTCCGTTAACCCCATCATTTATACAATATTTAACCGGGACTTCCGGAAAGCGTTTAAGAAAATCATGTGTGCGCCTGCAACTCAGCGCGTCTGAACAGGGGTTTTGCTGAGAACTTTGGCCTCTGGACTTCATGGACGAGTTCATTTAAAAAACGGGGTTGCCAAATCGTATTGTTTATTTCACTCCACATCACGGCTTAAAACTCTAAATTAGACAAAAATATGATTTTGCCAAATTAATGCCAAGCTTTGTTGAAATTTCAAGGTTCACCAAATCAGGGCAGCTCTTTATAGCGCGTAATAATAATAATAAGAAGAAGAAGAAGAAGAAGAAGAAGAAGAAGAAGAATAGCTAAAATAAAAATAACAATTATAATAATAATAATAAAAGCAACAACATCAATAAATGAAAATAGTCCGAATTCTATGTTTCCACAGCACAATGTGATTAAATTGAACAAGTAAACCGGTAACCTCGTAAATCTGGCAACACTATTTTATTGAAATGATGTTTGTTCATTATATTTGTACATAGCCTACTTGAAAATGTTTATAATATAAGAAAAAGAAAAAAGTTTAAATGATTAAAATAAGCTATAAATGTGCCAGGTACTTCCTTGTTTGTCTTGATGTTTTGACGTATTTCAACATAATGCTCAATTGTCTGAAATCAGGACTCAGCATAATGTTCTATAAGTCATGAATCTGCTAATTCTTTCAGTCTGTTATACAAAATAATTCTTTTCATTAACAAAAAGACATGTTTGCCTTACATTTTCACAGAGTTGAAGAAAAAAAAAAGACTATTATGAACAGTACTGGAGAATCTAAATTAATTTGTCTAAGTTTGTGCAGTGCCAATTTTAATTTTGTATTTAACACTTAAAGTGTTCCTTTGTGTTCAGCTGGGCTTATATAACATTGTTAATTACAATGTTAATTAGTTTATTAAACACAAGTTCATTTATGATTGTAGCTGTGAATTCGACATGAAGGTTTTTTTTTTTTTTTTTTTTTTTTTTTTTCTGCAGCATTGTGGCATTTTGCTGTATACCGATTACACAAAAAGTTGCTCTAATTAATTTAAGGATTGGAGCCAAACCAAGCTGAGACATGAAACCTTAGTTTTGATTCATATTTAAATAACTGGATTAATTAAATTTTGTGTTCATTAACAAGTGGATTGTGATTATGCCACGTTGTGGCACCTAATGTTCATCGTTATACATATGTCCTGTTATCTTGTACATATAAGACTGAAAAATAATCAGTGTTAATATACAGTGAATCCAGTTATTCCAAAAAGTCATTTACTCAGATTGTCACTTTGCTACATTGACCAAAAGCTCAGTGGGGTCTCAGCTTCAAGACCCCCAAGGGTGCACAAATTACATTTCCTCATTTAACCTAAGCAGAAAATCTTGTCCTGGAGAGACACAACACTGCACAATCCAGTGCTATCCCTGCCATAACAAATCTGACACAACTCATGAAGGGCTTGCTAATTACTTAACACCTACGTGTTAAACCAGGGGGAACATCGAACTATGTAGGACGGGAGTTTAATATTTGTTCTAAAAGCACTCCTTACGTGTTTGGAGAGTGAGACATTTTCTATTATTTTGTTTCCTGTATTCCAGCACAATAACTGTGATCCTTAAAGAGTCAAATCTCTACTTTAATTTTTAATATTTATTATAAAAAGGTATTTATATCTATGTACCTGGTGGTCCATATAAGTATCACATTCCTTTTATACTTTTGTCCTTGAAATTTTGCACTTGGTTGCTCATGTTTAGCACTTGGTTGCAAATCCTTTGCAATTTATGATGCACAGACATCACCACAATGCACAAGGCTACGTATTTTATTTTAGTGATACCCTGCGAGGTCTTTCTGCTTGTTTACAGGCTATTTGCCTTCAGTCTTTTCTTGAAATGCACTTTGGCTTGTATACAAGTCACGGCATGCCACTGAAAAATTCTGGACTCCTGCAAGGTGAAGTGGCATTGAGTTTCTGAGACATGCCTTTGGATTTTCTTAGTGAAGATGCTGGAGACTTCAGAATTCATCCTGATGTTTTTTTTTTTTCCATTCCAGTTTAAACCATGTTTCGTATAAGAGGTGGTATATGATATGAATAAAACTCCACATCTTTAAAAAAGTGACAGGTTGCATCGTCATTTCAGTTGTTTATTCAACTTTGATGCTGTATTGGAGCTTGTTCTCAACCATTAGTCCATTTGAGAAGTTCAAAACAAATGTATTGGAAGTGGTCGCTCAGTGGTTAAGATGTTAGACTTCTGATTGGAAGGTTGTGAGTTCAAATCCCAGCACTACCAGGCTGCTATTGTTGGGCTATTGAGAGTTAAGAGCCATTGTTAATGGCTCTTAACTGCTCAGTTGTATAAAAATGAGGTAATTGTAAGTCACTCTGGATAAGGGCAGCTGCCAAATGCTTTAATGTAATCTTAATTTTCTATTGTTCAATTTCCCACTGCACAAATTTCCCTCTTTCAGACTTATGTTAAACACTCAAAACCTGTGTAACTTGTGGAGAGAATATGTTATCGTTCACCCAAACAGATCAACCAAGTATTTCCTGTCAGTCAGTACTGCTGAAAAACAAACAAATAAAACAATAGAAACCTTTATAGAATTTGTAATGGTTCTAATGGTTATAACAGGAATTGTAATGGTTTTAATGGAAACAGTAATGGTCCCTGTGGGTCTCTACTGGTAATTTGTTGCCTTCTTTTGGTGGCATGTTATGTCTAGTGGATACCAATAAGGTCCAATAATGGTAATGATTTTAATAGTTAGCTGATGGTTTGTAATGGTATTTGCAGTGGAAACCATTACAATTTCTGGTTTCTATAGTATTTTTAGTAGGGAGAAGACACATGACTCAAACAAATTGATCCTACCAGAGGCAATAAAATCCATATGTGGTCCAGTAGTGTGTAGCGAACCGCAAACATTTAAATTACTCCATACTTAATCAACAGAAAGGGTGGAAGTGGGCCTCACTTATCAATTACCGAACAGGATGTGAACAAATGTATTTAAAAATTGTTCACAGGATCATTTAAATGCTGTATTCATGAAAATACAGATAGTTCATAAAATGTTTGTATCCTGTGAAAGCACTGGACTATGTAAATTTAAGTAAAAGCAGACTCACTAATGTGAATGGCACTTGATCATCTCAATTGGTATAACTGGCGATGGGTTGGTGACTGCAATTTTATAAACAGTTGTTTGTTGTTTCCTGTTAATGGCCAGAAAGAAAGCTATCTGAAATAAATCCATACATTAAGAAAATAAGACTAGCTATTCAGTTAGATCACATGAAATGTAACTGTATAAAAGCAGGAAGAGTTAGAGTGTGTTTACAGTATGTTATATGATGCTTTGCAATGGCTGAGATGTATTACTGCAAGATTTATGCTGTGGAAAGTCAGAACTCGGAATGACATCATTTTTTACCTCAGTGCATTTGAGCTATAAAGTGGGAAAAAGTCATAAGTGATTGATATTTACCTCTTCAGAACACTGAACTTCATAGTACATGTTATAGATTTAACAATCTGTATATTGAGTGGACTAAAGCAAATACTTGGACTGTATATACAGTAAAACTCATTCAACAGTAAATAAATGCTACTTTGTTTACTACTAATGCTGTGAGATTTGACATCGCTTGCTGAACTGAGACATTCCCAGCACCCTGGGTTGAGGGGATGTTTTCTTTGCTTTTTCCTAGTCAGAGGTCAGAAATTCCAAGTTTAGTTAGTTTAGTTGAATGCAGCATTAGCAGGCATCATTATTAGGAGGTACTCGTAATTGTGTCATTCTCAGCTGTCTGTGTGCTTTGCCTTTCATGTATTTCATGGCTATCACTGAATGGGGGCTGCAAATTGTTGGGAAATGGGAATTGTTATTCAGCTCAGTAAGTCAGGTGCAAATAAAATGCATCTCTCTCACTCAAAGAACTGAGTGCTCTTAGGATGACGTGGAATTTCATACCACTGTCTGGATGGCAGGTGTGTCTGGGTTAAACAGACCAGAAATCAATTGATGATAGACGTGTGGAAATTGGAAGCACTACTCTCAAAGGTTTTACACTCACTGGTGAATTTCTATCAGGCAAACACAATAAGTGCTTTGTACAGACCATGTTGGTTGACGCCAAACAAATGCATTTTTTATGTGAAAGTGGACAAAAACTCTAGACCTGTTGATGCACTTTCTTTTTTTTATTCAAAAAATGTAACCTGGTCTTTTGGTTCTTGAGACTTGGAGGCTTGAAGTGTTTTTCAGAAACCTGATCTTAAGCAAAATTTGTAAGGGCTGTGTGGATGGCATTCATTTAATACAAAAAAATACCCAAATAACTGCTAATCATGCCCCGAACTCTAACTTAAACCTTTTGTAATGTTTTAGATCAAGTTCAGTGGTGGGATTTACTAGTATGAAACCATGTTTTTTTTTTTCTTCTTCGATTTTAAGACAAACCAGAAGAGATAATGCTGATGTTTTCTTTCCTTTATTCTTGTCTTTGAGACATCTCTACACACTAGAGAGTGATTTTGATTTTCCCTTTTCCTTAATAATTCATCATTCATATTTTATGGTCATCCATTACTCTGGTATTTTGTGTTCTGCCTAAGTGTTTACTACTGCAAAGCTCACCAGTGCTAAGTCTTGCTTCTTAATAAACGTACCAATCAGTTAATTTTAACACCTTTGTGATTTAGGTCTAATGTTGGCCAGCATTACAGACATTAAAAACTGACACACAGAGAATACACCAAATTTGATTTCAACTTGTCAAACAGACTAATGGGTGAGAACAAGCTCCAAAGCAGTTTCCAAGTTTAACTGACACTTGAGTTCAGACCCAAATGCCACATCTAGAATAAACCCGAGATCTTTTCTTAGCTCTTCTGACGCATAAACATGCAGCTGGCTGAGAAATCAATGAGCTTTAATTATACCAACTACTTTTACATCTCCAAAATGGTAGGACATATATACCATCGAATTAAAGTTGACAGTCTACACTTTAACCTGATACTCATTGTGTCAGAGCACAAAACCAAAGAAAGAAAAAGCTTATTTCTGTCCATTTACTGATGGAGTGTACTGTGTTTATGTTCTAATGGAGTGTTGCTTCTTTCACCCAGTTATTCCAGTCACCCCCCAACCCCAAGTAAAAGGCACGCCCCAGGGTGCATCACCATCTAAATCCACTGAACACAGTAATTGTATTCTTTCTTTGTATAATTCTCTACTCCACATGAACTGGTCTCAGATATACACAGAGTTCAGAATAGCTGCAGAGGCCATGACCCAGTAAATAGAAAGCAAATGTAAAGCAGTTCAATGCATTTGTTACGCCGAGTGCTCGATTCTACAGAATATGGATTTGATGTCATGGAGCTTTGTTTGGTCTTCATGAGCATTTGCAGGCATCAAGCCACAAAATTGCTTCATGTCATGCTGAACAAAGCACCAATGACAACAATAATTTCATTTGTTCACTAGAGTCAAGAGGGAGGATGTGGTACATACCGAACTGTATTGTTTCATTATTGTATTTATTACGTACAGTCAGATGCTTTTTAAACATTTGTACTTTACTTGAACATTTCTGGCACTGATCACTTCAAGCTTATGAGAAGAAAACACAATGTTGTACTGTATATCTTTTCTATACTAGCTTTCTTTTTTATTTAATGCCACTTTTTATGGCTGACGCTGTGAAAACACTATGAGTCAATTTAGTAAGATAAGACATTCCCAATCAACCCTATCAGCGATTATGGTGGACATTTCATAGAACTTTTTCACTTACAGTAAATGGTGCTGGTTCTGAGTCCAAACTGTCTTGTAAAGATTCAGGTCCAGCACCAAAATGCTGAAGGTCTGATAAGGTGAAGACAAGTACAACAAGTGACCAAAAAAGCAACATAAAGAAAAAGAACTCCACTCTGATTAAATATGTTTATATATATATATATATATATATATATATATGTGTGTGTATTTGTTATGATTCTGGTGTTAATTTGTTAGTTAGTGCTGTATTTTTATATCACAGATTTATTTCACTCCGATGTAACATTGATGTATCACTCTGATGATCATGCTGATGTAATTGCTAACACAGGTGCAACGGTGTCTAATAGGAGAAAAATAGAAACATCTCACATATCAGGGTTTTTTTTTTTTCTGTTTTGTTGTTAACTCCTAAAAACAAAAGGGCAAATGCTTGTTGTCTCACTCACCATTTTCAGAGACATTCAATGTCATATTAATGTGAAATCCAATGTAGAATTGGAGGAGACAGCAAACATTAGACTCAGCTTGGTTAGTTAGCTATTTCCAGCTATTTAAGCTTTGTAGGCTTTGAACAGAGTGTATAGATTATAAGGTGAGAGAGCTGGAGAGACTAAAGGACTAAAGTGCTGCTGCATTGGCTTCTTTAGGTAGAGATGAAGCTAAATCCCACTGGTACCACTATCAGACAGTAGTTTAAATATCATTGTAGGTAATGTAGGAAACCAATAGACCAATATGTTGATGAGAGAAGTTTCAACTTAAAAAAAGTAAACTCAGAATTTCTAAAGTAAATACTGGTGGATGTTATTGATGATCATGATGATCAAGAAATATGCATGTTGTTTCAGGCACTACGTCCATTGTAATGTATGTTAGATGATTTAGGGTTTTTTTTCCCCCTCTTAAAAATGCAATAACAAATAGCCCCTAGGCTGTTTACTGGGTAAGCTTGCAGATGCTAAATTTATTTATCATTCCAAAAAAACAAAAAACAAGCCCTGAAGAATAAAGACCTTTCAAACCCTCTTTATACATACAGTATTATACATATTTTCTTACTTTCTTAATCTTGTAACAAATCATTTATACAAATGTAATATTTACACTGATCAGCCATAACATTAAAACCATGGACCGGTAAAGTAATAACAATAACACTGATTACAGTGGCACTTGTCAAGGGGTAGGATATATTATATTAGGCAGCAAGTGAACAGTCAGTTCTTGAAGTTGATGTGTTGAAAGCAGGACAAATAGCTGAAAATATCACTGCTGGCTATGATAGAAAGGTGTCAGAACAGACAGTGCATCACAGCTTACTGCATATGAGGCTGTGTAGCCATTGACCCTCAGAGTGTCCGTGCTGACTCCTGTCCACCACCGAAAGTACCTACAATGAGCATGTGAGTATCAAAACTAGACCATGGAGCAGTGGAAGAAGGTGGCCTGGTTTGATGAATCACGTTTTCTTTTACATCATGTTGTTCAGGAATGGTTTGAGGAACATGACAAAGAGTTCATGGTGTTGATTTGACCTCCAAATTCACCAGATCTCAATCCGATCGATCCGATGTGCTGGAAAAACGAGTCCGATCCAAGGAGCCCCCATCTCGCAACTTACAGGACTTAAAGGATCTGCTGCTAAAATCTTGGTGCAAGATACCACAGCACACCTTCAGAGGTCTTGTGGAGTCCATGCCTCAATGGGACAGAGTTGTTTTGTTGGCACAAGGGGAACCTACATAATATTACGCAGGTGGTTTTAATGTTATAGCTGATCAGCGTATGTGGACTTCATACCACCTAGGAATTGCCTTAAATTACTTGAAAGAAATTTATATGAGCTGAGAGTTAGACAAATACCAATAAATGTTAGACAAATATCAATTCATGAAAGATATTATGCTTCATGAAAATTCGTTTTCAGCATTATTTGTCAAGGGTTTAGGTCTAAGGGGAAAAATGTAGAAAAATTCAGATGTGAATTGGAAAAGTAACTCTTCATGACTACTATTTAATATAAAGATATTAAAAATAACTGCCTTCACATGCTGCTCGGATGGTTCTATGTATTACTTGCAAAGTTGTAATTATTAAGATAGAATGATCTACTTTGGTTTCTGATGAAAACCTATGGTCTATATGGTCTATACCACTATGTAAATAAATAAATACATACATACATACATACATACATAAAGAATTACCTACCATTGCTGAAACCATCCTTTTCTTCAGTAAAATCACTTGTAATTACACATGACATGAAGAGATTGCTCATGTGCAGTTTGAGCTCATAATTCCCTCACTGGTCCAATAACACATGAGGACAGCAAGTCTTTATGAAACAATATGACTTGAATACAAAACATTTTCCCTCTTGCCCAAAATGAGGATTCAGTGATGAGTATTAAGGATGATCAATGAGATATTAGCAAAACCGTCAAATCTTTTCGGGTTTCTATAACACAAATGTGCTTGTTTCTTAATCCCATTAAAATGGTCCATATTAATATTCTGTATTTCAGTTTCTAATTTCATAACACAACATATTTTATTTTTTCCAGAAAGAGACTCACCATTAATACTGTAATATATTTCAGAATGAAGTTTTAGCTGTATCAAGAGAGCCACCTTGCAGTTTAGACATTAAATAAAGCATGAATAATGTGGGATTTCAGTGGAAAGCACTTTCCTGGAACAATACTGGTGCAACCTGGCCCCTGCTGAGCCTTTATCAAACATCTAAAGTGATATTCACTACACTTGGCTAAGACAAAAAAGAGAGAGTGTATGAAATGAAAATAGGCAAGGGGGAGAAAAAATGTACCAGAGCAATGAAAAACCTGAAGAAACTGTATAAGACTCTAAATATTGAGCAATAATACACGCCTGATTTTGAGAATATTTGCAGGGAGCTTTCACTCTTTATCCTCTTATGAGAATATAATGCCTGGATTTAGAGAGGTACAATATATGCAGTTATAGCAGCTTTGCTACCCAGTACCTTGCAGTGATACCTTCTGGTGATGAGATTTGCTCCATATGTGATGACATTTCATTAATGCTTAATTAGAAAAACACTGTAAACTCTGACATTTGTTAATTGTATCATTACTGTTAGATTCTGCAGGAAGTTATAACATCATCTCCTGCATGGCCATTAAAGAAAAGGCTGAAGAAATCATCAGTATTTAGAGAACAATTGTTCCACAGACACACAATACTAAAGTCCATTGCACAGGATTTAGGAGAAGTAAAACAAACAAACAAACAAAAAAACAATATCCAAACATTTCCCAGGAAAGCATAACCCCAGCAGATTCCAGCCCTTTACTCACATCTGCACAAACACAACCTGATCCAGCTGCCTGAAATCCAAATCAGATGTGTTAGATATGTTATACTTCATCATACCATAGTGTTGTTGAATTCTCAAATCTGATTGGTCAGAAGGTGTTGATTCATCTTCTACAACAGTAGCACTCATTCTAGTGCATTATTGTTATATATA
>JANDJT010000041.1:22546101-22561858 GCA_024331685.1 Stegophilus panzeri
TTTAATAAAAGTCCTTTATAGAAATGTATTAAAGCCAGCGTTCCTAGTGTTGAATTAATGGTAAAATTGAAGATAAGCCAAGCAAACCATAGCAGAAATTCAGATGTGCCTACCTATTTCGAATAGTGAAAATATGTTATTACAATGATGGCTTACAAAACCCATGCTTCATGAATACTTTGTAAAAGACTGGAACTTTTTAGTGAATAATTCCACCAAAAATTCCAATCAAGTCCAGCTCAGTAAAGTGTCCCAACTCAGTATAGGAGAAAAGGCAGAATAAATGAGTCCACAATGATGTCTCCAGAGTTAAATTAACTTATGCAGATGTGAGTTTCATTGGATTTATTTATGAGTTCAATGAATGCGGGAACTTTTTATGTAAAAAGTTTGGAATTTCACAAGAGGAGACGAAGAGCAAGAAAATTCTCGTTTCCAACGAGAAATGAGAGTCTTACATGTATACATAAAAATAAATGTACTATATGAAGAAAAATAACATACTTTACATTTCTTCATGTCTGATCATTTTCAGTACGCCATCAGTTTTAGTCCTTACATACAATTGGCTCATAAATTTACATACACCTTGTAGAATATGAAAAATATTCATAATTTACAACCCCAATTCCAAAAAAGTTGGGACGTTGTGTAACATGTAAATAAAAACAGAATGCAATGATAAACCAATATGTTATTCACAATAGAACACAACAAACATATCAAATGTTTAAACTGAGGAAATGTACCATTTTAAGGAAAAATAAGGTAATTTTGAATTTGATGGCCGCAATACATCTCAAAAAAGTTGGGACGGGGGCAACTAATAAATAGAACAAAAAAATAACAAAAATAGAGCTTTGCCAAAAAGCTCTGTTTTGGTTTCCATAGAACCTGACCATAGAATCCGATCCCATTTGAAGGTCCAGTAGTGTCTGGCAAACTGAAGATTCTTGAGTTTGTTTTTGGATGAGAGTAGAGGCTTTTTTTTCTTGAAACCCTTCCAAACAACTTGTGGTGACTTAGGGTTGTATTTTTGGAGACTTTCTGAACCCAAGACGAAACTAACTTCTGTAGTTCTCCAGCTGTGATCCTTGGAGATTTTTTGGTCAATCAAACCATCTTCTTCTCAGTACGTTGAGACAATATAGACATGAGACCAATTCCAGGTTGATTCATAACATTTCCAGTTGACTGGAACTTCTTAATTATTGCCCTGATGGTCATTTTTAATGCTTCTGCTATTTTCTTATAGCCACTTCCCATTTTCTGAAGCTCAACAACCTTTTGCCACACATCACAGCTATATTTCTTGGTCTTACCCATTGTTATGAATGAATAAGGGAATTTGGCCTATATTTTACCTCATATTTATACCCTTGTGAAACAGGAAGTCAATTTCCTGTTCCTAGTCACCCTGGTGTATTAAAAAAAATATCAGTGGGTATACTGGGTATACTTTTCTCATATGAATTCATAGGGGTGCCAATAATTGTGCACACATGTATTTAACAAAGATATGTTTTGGATAAACCTGTGTTGTGTTTACAATTGTTTGATAACCATGAGAGTACAATATTTTTGTGATTTATTTATTTATTTATTTATTTATTTATTTATTTATTTTAACAAAATATAAAAAGGTTAAACAATAAAAACTATTTCTCAAATCATTTTTTGCTCATATTTACCAAACATGCCAATAGTAGCAGAGGGCACTGTACATTCAGTGCTGTGAAAAAGTATAATGGACTATAATGTTGTGAATTCTTTATATTTCCAGATTTCTTGAGTTAATACTGATGTGTGGTGAAAATTTCATGTGAATAGCCTCATTGGAAATATATTTAATGGAAAAAATGTTGACGCGTTCAATACTTATTTCCCCTACTGTGCATACATCACATGTGTTAATATATTTCAAATTATAATGACACATATTTTCAAAAATATGCATATGTATTTCATATGAATAGGACTGATTCAACAAAACCTCTCTTTTTTTTTTTTTGCAAAAGGGCACTCATGCTCATCATGGAAAATGTCCAGATTCATTTGGCTATAGTATTTCCTTACCCATACACTGAGAGAAAAACAGATGGTCATACAATGGTATTTGTTTGTGTGAACCACTGGAATGGGCTTTGGGCGACTCACACAAAAAAAAAAAAAACAGATAAACAAGGAAATGCTGGACCTGGCATTTTCGAAGATTAATGCAACAAAGTTTTCTGTATCCTATCCAATTTCACACACAATCCAAGCCTGATGAGCATGCATTATTTCATACAAACAATCTTGAAGAGAATTTTCTGCAAATCTTAAATGTTTATAAATTTTCATGCAAGATAATTCACGTAAATTCTTACAAATGTGCATGGGTAAGACAAGACCAACTCAGAAAAGCACATCTAAACATCTAAAATGGTACTTTTAGCGGATTCAGAACCTCTCATATTAAACTGCCAAGCGTTAGAATTTCTTGTTTAATATGTAAATGGTAACAAGTGTAGACACTGCTTTGAATCAACTTTCAACAGTGTACCATATGCTTTTACTTTTATCTCCTCTTTTGGTCGTGACTCTTCCCTCATCGTATTATTGCTTAATTCTCTCATTGTTTTCACCTAGCTCTAGTTTTTAAGTATTTATACCCTCAAATTAGCCTTTTCATGCATTTTTATGACATTTCTTAGCCAAGTTCTTCCACATATATTCATACATTGTTTACCAACAGTAGTGGAATTGGCTGAGATACACTGGTGGGGACTCTAGTTGGGAAGTTGTTTTTTTTGTTGTTGTTTTGTTTTGTTTTTGTTTTCTTTGGGGGGTGATGTGGGTAAATATGTGTAAATATAATCGAAACATATAAATATCAATACTTCTATAATATATAATAATATTACACTTATTTCATGTCTCCTCCAAACACTATTTTTTTTGAGTATCAAGACAGGAACATTGATGAATCATGTGTGGCGCAAAACAAACACTGTTGATTCATCCTTATCTTCCATATCACGACCCTCTGCCCTCTCACTCCTAGCTTTTTTACCTGATAGTCCAAGGTAATTTAATATATATATTTTTTCATCCTGTCTAACTGACTGTCTTTCTCTGACTGTCTCTCTCCCCTTCAAACTCTTCTCTCTCTTTCTTGCCTTTTTTAAACTATCAACAAAAATAAGAGTGACAGCTTGCATCAGTATAATAAAAAAAAATGAACGTGGTACAGTAAAAGCCCATAGTGGCTTGAGAATCTACATAAATGACAGCTAAAACACTTTATAAACATTACATATCTCTCTATGTAACTATTGATCAAGTGTCTATTTGTAATAAACATATAGGCTAACATAACTGTCCATATAATACTTAGCAAGCTATGATAGTGAAAACAAATTAAGATGAATAAGGGCCTACAAAATACATTAAACCTGGATCATTTCAGGTACATGCATGCAGCTTTATCCATACCAAAGTTTCTACTATCACAACTTTTAAAATAACTGTTTCTGTTAAGATTTTTGGCTTTGTTAAGACTCTAACTTCCCTGAGGTGGTCTAATCGGTCCTGTGAGGACGTACACTGATAGAGTAGTGTTTCCACTGGCTGCAGCCTGTAGGTATTACGGCCAGTCAGGAAAGTCAACGTTGTGCAACCAAACGCAGAATATCCCTGCTACACTTATGTGCAGAACTCGCTTCGTAGGCTTTCGAGTGGATAAAAGATAGAAACTCTTTTCATTTCCTGAAAAAAATTTAGCCAGTTTGAGCTGGAATGCTGTGCCCCTCTGAAATTCACTCCACGTGCTAAGTCCCTCTATACATCACCATTCCTACTGTTCAGTACCTTTTATCAAAACTTTTTTCTACTTCCATTCACTAATAATGTACCCGTTTCTTACATGTTTTTGGCTTATACATTATATTTCTCTTGGATTAAACTAATGATAAAATAAGACCAGTTGGAATATATGCTGTATTCAGATAAAATGTTCCCAAGCACTCATGATAGATTCTTTTTTATTTTTATTATTATTTTTTTTATTATTATTATTATACTGAGCAGAGTGACTCAAGAGATCAGGGCTTAACACCAAGAATTGTTCTACAGTGGAACCAAAGGGTCCTTAGATTGGTGCTTGGTACTAAAGATACTGAACTGAAAATGCAAGCAAATAATTTAACCTCAAGGCACTAAAATGATGTTGCAATACAACACCTCTGTATTATCTACCCATCACTTCTATATACTGTAGATGTTTCAAGGTTCTGCTGTGGTTAAAGAGAAATGGGGAAAACATTTGTATTGGCTACTTATCATGGTTTACTACATCATCGTTAGAACAAATAACTCCAGAATTGCTTTAGTTACCTTAAATTTTGTCATCTCCTCCCAGTGGGCCTGTTACCGAAGAAGCTGTCCTGATTTTTAGTTTCATCACTCAATTAGCCCCATCTCTGGGGATGACCGTTTTGCTTGTATTATCATTTTGCCTTTGCTCTGTGCAGCTGCTGGTAAAAAAAATCTGCAGCCTGGGAATTATAAATCTTATCATTAGAGATGATTATCTTTTTTGATTATATTTTTCACCAGAGAAATAAAGTTCTCAAACTCAAATAAAAGGACAAAAATGTGACTATATGGAACCTCTAATGCTCTTTAATAAGTGTTTTTGGTAAACACTATCACATAATGTGTATTAAAGTAGTGTCACACATAAAAAGTGCAATCCAGTGCTTTTTTCGTGTGCCTTCACACTTTCTTTAAAACATAAAAAGCACTGGCACTTACTGTAACTAATTCTAGCTAGTATTGGTTAACTAACTAAAGTGGCTTGCTAACTACATTTAGTGGATTTTTAGTAGTAATAAATATTATATAAAGAGTTTAATGAGGAGGTTGTTTGCCTTAGCTGTAGTGTTAGAGAAAGAGGAGATGCTTCTGCGAGATGATTGTGCACAGCCATAAATAAAGTAAGATGTCACATCATGCACTGGTGACTGTCCCAAAAATAGTCTTTTTTTTTTTTTTTTTTTTTGCTATATTGCAACACAAAAGTTTTTTGAGTCAACATCTCATAATTCATTGTATATTCACTAACTTATAAGGCAAATTTTTCACCAGCACTTTATCTTCCATGTTGGATTTTTTCACTTGCAGACCAACATGCAACCTGATTGGTCAGGACGTAAAACAATAAAAAAAAAAAAAAAATAAATAAATAAATAAATAAATAAACAACTTGATGTGGCTTTCTTAAAAAGCTTCTTGCAGTGTTCTTAAAAAGTATTTTTGTTTTTTTTTAACTAAAAAATCTCATGTCAGTGCTTTTACAAGTCCTTGCAGCTGCTTCCCATAGGATTACATGTGAAATGTGTGCTGGCAATTGAAAGTAAGAAAAAAAACAAACACCAAGTGTGAAAGCTTTGCTTGACAACACTGTAATTTAACTTTAAGCCAAATTAAACATATGATTACCTGCATGTACTAGTGCTGTAATCGAGCTTTCCATTTTTACTGATTAGTTGGGGCACAGTTTCAAGTCAAATGACTCTTCTGACTGAAGCTCTTGAACCGAAATCGCCACTTTATTCAGCCATAATGTCACAGCAAATAATTTAATAGGGTTTGAAACAAAACACAGGGCCTTTTGGTTAACATATGGTTCAGTTAGACCAACTATTGTAACTATTAACTACAAATAAAACAGTCGGTTTCTATTACAAGAGCACTCTGTCTCAACTATGAGGGACTATTTTTGCTCTTGGTGGTCTGAACTTGTGTTTGGACTGCAGAGACAAAAGGAAAAATGGAACAAATAATCCCAAAGCGAAAATAGTGAAATACAGAACACCGTGAGCTGTCAGCAACATAATAGCATGAGCTGTTTCAGAGAGGAGGAACGCATCAGAGACTGAAGTTTATCTCAGCAGCTGTGGAAGAAACATACATGGTTTTTTTCTTAGGGTTTATCATAACCATTACTGTATATAGATGTGTATAGTAAATTGGAGCTGAGATTTTACCGCATATACAGTAAATGTCCAGAGACATTTACTTAGATTATATTATATTACAGATTATATTATATTGTTTCAAGAAGTACAAATGTTTCCATGTCCTTTTCATGTCCTACCCCCCCACCCCACCCCCAAGTATTAGCTATCATATGCATATAATATCCAAGTTTACCAAGTTTAATTACATCTACAAACTTGGGTTTTGTTACCGCCAGCGCTCACTGGAAGACTACCTTACCCATCATTGCTTGAGAACTACAGCATACTACGGAAACTCAAATAGCTCAAAAAACACAGCACGTTGGCAGTAATATCTTTCCTGAATTTTCTATGAATGTTCTGTTTTTTTGTAATTATAGGGATAACTTTTAGATCAAATGTAATAATTTGAAAGTAATAGTTTATTGATTAATGGTACAATTTTGAATGAATGATTTAAGTAAAACCTTGTGTGCTTATTAGACAATTTTGAATAAATGAACAAGACATTCTGTAGAAGTAATCAGTTTTAATATTTCAAAATTGATTTAGCCTCATACACTGTTAATTACAATAACTAGCTGAAAGAACTATTGCTAAAAACAGAACAAAGATTTGAGACTTGACTTGGACTCCACCTCAGAAACTTGAGACCTGACTTGGGCTTGGACCTCAGGGACTTGTGAACATGTCTGCTCTCTTGTGCTCAGCTCCCAGTCACAGATAGCTGGATTCGAGATTTCAAGCTACAGACAATTACACTAATGCTTTTCTGTTGCGCTTCTTGGGAGCCATGTTTATTTTTAAGCCATGTTTATTTTAAGACTTGTAAATTAAAGCATGCCCAATTTTTATTTTTTTTTTTATCCATCCATCCATCTATTTTCTGTACCGTTTATCCTACACAGAGTAACAGGAATCCTAGAGACTATCCCAGGGGACTCAGGGCACAAGTCGGGGGACACCTGGGATGGGGTGCCAACCCATCAGAGGGCACAATCGCACAATCAGCAATGCATATCCTTGGACTCGGGGAGGAAACCAGAGTACCCAGAGTATCATGGGGTGTGCATGCAAACTCATGCACACAGGGTGGAGGCGGGATTCAAACCCCCAACCCCGGAGCTGTGCAACCCCTTTATTAATTTTTATTTTACATTATTCAATAACTACTATGAATTATTTAAGAACAGTGAAACTAATAGGAGAAGTCTGGAAGTCTGTACGAGAGAGCAGAATTGAACTCTGGGGCAGTCAGTATGGGGCTAAAGCGTTAATGAAGAAAGGTCATGACCTTCGCACCCTCTGCATTAATTAATGCCCTCACTACAATGTACCTTATGAGATTCAAAACATTATACTAAAAGACAAAGAACACACAGTTCTCGGGAGTTATTACAAACTTGCTGAAGAGCCAAAGTCAAAAGCACTTAGACAAAATATTCAATTATGGCATCTGTTTGGGGAATAGAACAACAAATGGGAAATCCTTTGAGACTGCATTTGTTTTAATACAAATTACACACTCCACCACACTCTCGTTTATGGATTCACACACATATGCACACACACACACACACACACACACACACACACACACATACACACACACACACACTGTTGTATTACTATCTTTGTGGGGTGTTTCTATTGGCTTGTGTATTACTACACATACTAAATAAATCTATAACTACGCCTAATGGTTTATGTCAAGTTCGTTGTAATGCATCGAATACATTTTAATAAAAAGCTGTGTCAGATCAATACACTGCACACCAGTCACAATAGAACAAAATCTGGCTTACTATACTAATGAATACCATCCGAGTGGAAAGAATTTTGATTCACTTCTAAACATCATAAAGAATGGAAATCATCTTTTCAGAATATTGTTAAAATAATAACTGAGCATTATTGCAAAAAAAAAGCTAAAAGAAAGACACTCCAACAACAATTGCAGGGTTGTGTATATAACCTGGTCCAAAACAAAATAAATGCTTAAATGTGTGAACGCTGGTGGAGCATGGTTCACATTTGCATGCAAAGATTTTTATCAGTCTAATGTGGGAAAGAAACACCCTATAACCTTTACTAAGCAAGATATAATCACTTCATTTGGAGAAAAAAAAAGAGTTTTATGAGGTTTTCGCAATTGCCTCCCACTACACACCACTTTGTTTTGGTTGGCAATATTAGTCAAATGATTTCTTTCTGTAAAAGTCATCAGTTCCTGATTATTCTGAGTGATAAAAACCATTAGAATTTCTGACAATAACTAGAAGACCAGTGTTTCGGATTATTAGTGACACCCCAGTTTGTCCACATTTTTCTGTTTCTCAGCTCACAGCACACCTGAAACTGAGCTTTTTTTTTTTTTTTTTCCAAATGAGAGGTACCGGTTGAAACGAGGAAGAAGATGTCCCCCATCTAGTCAGTAACTAGTATATTCATTAGTTGGGGTGGTGGAAAAAAAAACCAATGAGGTAAAGAAAGCAGGCTAAATATGCTTTGTTAGTTTAAAAAAATAAATATAGATTAAATAAATTCTAGTCAACAGCACACCGTGCAAGACATGAATTGGGTTTGTCCCCTGAATGAATGCCACCTGGTGTTCTTTTTGTTGTAAATTTGAAAGAGGGCACTTCATGCAGTAGGTTGCACTTTACTGTCCAGTGGCACTTTACTGTCTCAGCTAGTTTAAAGCCTGTGGGCCATGCATGCCAGTTAACAGAGGCTGTCATCCAGTGATGTTCAACTTCTGGGTCATTATCAGCCAGGAAAAACCTCCCAGATGCTGTTGTAGACATAGTATCTTCCATCCAAGGAAGGTTGACAATTGATAGAGCTATAGAGAAGGCTCTGTTGACGGACATGAGCTTCCATGCTGTGCACTCTCAGTTCCAGAATCAACAGTTTCAGCTGTCACTTGACCACCAGATTGGGTACATAAGTGCATTTTAAGAATTAGTACATCCTTAAATAGTATAGTATGGTATAGGGTTGTATTATTTTGTACATTTAGTGCACTGATTTATTTGTTTTTGGAGTTAACCGTTTAGCCTAAAAAGCATCAAAGCTGAAAATACTGTATGCTGTAATTTGTAGCTTGTGTGTGGCTGTTAATAAAGTGTGGTTTTACAGGTTATTTATTATTGTTTATCAGCATTTACCTGCCTTATAAATACTCTAAAATATTGATTTTCTGAATCAGTTTTGATTTAACAGTTTTGATTATTAGTTGGCAAGTAAAAATTAAAAGTCGTCTAAATACTCAAATCTTTCACCACTTTTTAAGCCATTATTTTAAGCCGGGTTCACACTGTACGATTTTGGTCATGACTTGGTCATCTGAGACAAATTTTGAGAATCCTAAAAGATTCCTATAATCCTAGGCCAAAATCTATAGTCTTTGATTGCTAGTTTGACATGTTCCCCATCAAATTTTTCCTCCGATTAAATTCTGGCAGTGTCAGAAGATTTGAGGCACAGTCCTGTAGTGTGGCTTGTCACACTCCATATTAGTTTTCTTGTGTGTGTCCGTTTTTCGCATCTTGACTGTCGTACAGTCTGACATTAATGACGGCTGAGGTCCTACAGTGTGACATGGCTTACAGCGAGGATCATGTTTGTACAGTCTGACAAGCAACAGTCGCAAAGGTCTATTAAAGATCGTACAGTGTGCACCCGGCTTTAACTGACATCAGCCCAAATGTCCCCACAATATCAAAATAACAACATTTTACTATGATCATTGGGGATTTTGGTCCCCACAAAGATCTAAACCACGTCCTCCTCACAAAACTTCTGCTCATCCTCTGGTTAACATCTTCTCTATGTTGACCTCATCACTTACAGCAGCAAGCTTGCAGCTGAAGTATCACTGCCCAGCAGTGGCCTGATGGATCACATTGATATTTCAGTTTTAAACTCTCTGACTTGAATATAAATGGAAAACATTCAACTGCATAGCTTAGAGATAAGTAATCACCCCCAAAAACACAATGCACACTACAAACAAAAATGCACATGAGAGCAATATAAAAGTCTTAATTCATAAAAAGGGCGTCATCTTTTTTTTCACAAGTAACATTTACGTCAAAAGATGAAATGGTGCAATATTGCCATGTTTCTGAATTGACTACATCCTAATTGCAAACTAGAAGTCACTGAAATAAGTGCAAATTAAAACCCAGTGTTGGTCATATTTGAAAAATGACTCAGGACTTTGCACATAGCCCTGGGCTCTTCATCATTGTGCAAAAGCATTTGTTTGCTATAGCATTAAACATAGGTCATTTATCATTGTAATATAATATTGGCATGGGATTTTGTTCTTTGATTGCATTTCGGGATGAAATCATTGACCAAAACAGTGTGCCAGCTGGAACAAAACCTCACTAACAGTGATAAGGAGTCAGAACAACATCTGTGATGATTATGAAATGAGAGGGGTCAAAAGCTTGAGCAGTTTTGCTGTTTGCAGCAACTATGCAGAAAAACACAATGAGATGCATGAATGGTGACCTCTAGAGACAGCTGATTTAACCCGAGACAGTCATTAAATGGGAGGGTAATTCCAAATTAAAAACACACCTGTAAATTATAAGCAAGTTGCCAAGATAAAGATGAACATGGTAGGGAGAAAGGCCAGTGACTGAAATGGCTCAGTGTACTGTAACATACACTATATGGCCAAAAGTTTTTGAACACCTGCCAATAACATCCATATGTGCTTGTTGTACATCCCATTCATGATTTAACCCTCCTTTGCTGTTATAATAAGCTCCACTCTTCTGGGAAGGCTTTCCACTAGATTTTGGAGCATGGCTGTGGGGATTTGTGATCATTCAATCAGAAGCGTATTAGTGAGATCAGGCACTGATGTTAGATGAGGAGGTCTGGGGTGCAATCAGTGTTCCAGTTCATCTTAAAGGTGTTCAGTGGGGTTGAGGTCAGGGCTCTGTTCAGGACACTCGAGTTCTTCCACTCCAACCTTGGCAAACAATGTCTTCATTAAGAGCTTTGTGCACAGGGGCGTTGTCATGCTGGAACAGGTTTGGGCCTCTAAGTTCCAGTGAAGGGACATATTAATTCTACAGCATGCAAAGACATTCTATACAATTGTGTGCTTCCGGCTTTGTGGCAAAAGTTTGGAGAAAAACCACATGTAGGTGTGATAGTCAGGTGTCCACAAACTTTTGGCCTTATAGTGTAGCATCAGTTGGGGTGTGTTTATAACCTGGCACAAAGCAAAATAAGTTTTTAATCTTAAGAACTCCAGTGGAGGTTGTTTCATAGCAAAACAGGAAAATGCCTTGGTTGTAAGCTATAAGCTATAAACCTTATGATACAACACAATGCCATAAGGTTAGTTACATGATCGTGACATGATTTATGCATTGTAAGTCTTAAAAAATTGATTTTCTTTTTAGCATTTTTTCAAATGTTTCTTAACACTTAAAATCAAGCATAAGCCATCCAACCCATCTCAGGCAACCATCTCTTTCTTTCTCTCTCTCTCTATTTTTTTTTTTTTTTTTACAAGGTTTCTATGCTTACAGTGGCTGCATTTCCCCATTAAATGACAAACAGGGTTAGGTTTTTTAGCATAGAGTTTTCAAGCAGATAAAATGTGGTCAACTAGCATCCATGCTGATGGCATGAGGACATTGACAATATTTTAACGGTCTAATTTAAATATATTTTTTAATAATTAGTAATTAAATCAATATTTATAACAGGGTTGTACTTTTAAAGTGACCTCATCAGTCAATATCATGGAAAAGGATGTTTCAAGCATGATATGTTAAATGGATTCACACATTAATGCAAAAATAATTAGATTTTTTACAAGTATTTTAATGATTTTATTCCAAGGTATACAGCCCCCTCTAAAAGTAATAGTCAAACTCTAAAAGTAGAGGTATTGGAACAACAAGGCCAATTCTATTGTTTTCGCTACACATTGAAGACATTTGGGTTTAAGATCAAAAGATGGATATGAGAGAACAGATAAAAATTTCAGCTTCCATTTTCTCATATTTACATCTACACATGTTAAACAATTTTATTTTAAAAAATGGCACCTTTGGTGGCAGATCACCAAATCTTTTGTTGAGCAAAAGTATAGGAACAGATAAGTCTTAAAGTGAATGAAAGTAAATAACACTTAATATTTGTTTGCATATCACTTGCTTGCAACAACTGCATCCAGCCAGTGACCCACTGACATCACCAAACTTTTTCTTTTGTGTTGCTTTTCCAGGCTTGTGCTGCAGCTTCTTTCAGTTGTTGTTTGTTTTAGGGGGTTTCTTCCTTCATTCTCCTCTTCATTAGGTGAAATGCTGTTCAACTTTAAGGGTTAAGGTCTGGTGATTGACTTGGCCAGTCTAAAACGTTTTGTGAAAACAGTACAGTGATATAGTAATACTTTAGATGTGATTGTGATACAGTAATACTTTAGAAAGCAAAGACAGTATAATAGATTGATATGACACAATTTAGTTCATAACATCAGTGTAGACGTAAAGGAGATATTTCATTAGCAATACTGTACTACTTACAACATTTTCAAGTTGCAGTATTTTGTAGAATGTGAATCAATTATATTTTGCCTATTTTGGATTGCATATAAATAACTTTTGATTTAGTTTCCTCTTTCCTAAAAAAGGGAATGACACAGCTATCTTTAGGCATTTTGATTATTTGCCTGGGACGCTCTGCTTGCTCCATCTATTTCTGAAATTTAAAGCAGCATGCTGAGCAACAGAGGGACTGAACTATTTAACACAGTGCGGTACAGAAAGAGAGAGTAAAATCCGCTTGTTCCTGAAAGCCCTTGTGCTGAGCGGTAGTGATGAGTGGTCAGATCACTTCACAAGGTGCTTGATTTAAAGGCAACGATATGGGATGTGCTCTGTTCACAGTAAAATAACTACTATGTAACAAGTCTGACTCACTCTCTGTAGGACATTGGGAAGTATTTCCTCAAATCTCTTCAGGGACCCTGATTATTTAAAGGCCAGAATAACCATTCATGTTCTCTGTGTTGGTTATCCTCATTCTGTTACTTTCATGAGTGTCAGTTTACATGAGAGACATAATATTTACCATATCCATGTTCTATAATTATCATTACTACTGTGCAAGTTGTAGTGTGTTTGTTCGTGTGTACTGTATTGTCTTTTTACTGTATTGTATAGTTTATTGAATAGTCTGCTATCTGTATTTATAAAATGTATTGATTTTCATTCTGTTATTTATCCTCTTGTCTGATGTTGTCTCATATTAATCATAGCACAGGAAGAACTGTACAACCCCAGTTCCAAAAACAGTTTGGATGCAGTGTAAAATGTAAATAAAAACAGATTGCAATGATTTGAAAATCTCATAAACCCATATGTTATTCACAATAGAACATAGAAAACATATCAAATGTTTAAAGTGAGGAAAATGTACCATTTTAAGAAAAAAAATGAGCCAATATTGAACTTGATGGCTGCAAGATGTCTCAAAAAAGTTGGGACGGGGCAACAAAAGGCTGGAAAAGTAAGTGTTACTGAAAAGAAACAGCTGGAGGTTAATTGGCAACATGTCAGTAACATGACTGGGTATAAAAAGAGTGTCTTTGAGGAGTAAAGATGGGCAGAGGTTCAATAATCTATGAAAAACTATGTGTACAATTTGTGAAACAATTTCAGAATAATGTTTCTCAATGTAAAAATTGCAAAGGCTATGCATATCTCATCATCTAGAGTATATAATATCCTCAAAAGATTCAGAGAATCTGGAGAAATCTCTGTGCACAAGGGACAAGGGTGAAAATCAATATTGCATGCCCGTTATCTTCGGGCCCTCAGGCAGCACTGCATTAAAAACAGGTATGATTCTGTAATGGAAATCACTGCATGGGCTCAGAAACACCTCCAGAACTCATTGTCTGTGAACACAGTTCGCCATGCCATCCACAAATGCTGGTTAAAGCTCTATCATGTAAAGAAGAAGCTATATGTGAACGTGATCCAGAAACACCACCGTCTTCTCTGGGCCAAAGCTCATTTAAAATATACTGAGGGAACGTAGAAAACTGTTCTGTGTTCAGACAAATCGAAATTTAAAATTATTTTTGGAAAGCCTGGATGCCGCGTCCTCTAAACTAAAGTGGACTAAAAAGGAGAGGGACCATCCCGCTTTTTATCAGCGCTCAGGTCAAAATCCTGCATCTCTGATGGTATTGGGGTGTATTAGTGCCTATGGAATGGAAAGCTTTCACATCTGGAAAGGTGTCAATGCTGAAAGGTATAGGCAGGTTTTGGAACAACATATGCTTCCATCCAGATTCCATCACATCTTTACTTCTGAGAGACTCTGCCTCTCTAAGATACTCTTTTTATACCCAATCATGTTACTGACCTGTTCCAGCCTTTTGTTGCCCCGTCCCAACTTTTTCCAAATGTGCTGCTGCCATCAAATTTAAAATTACCTTTATTTTTTTTCTTAAAATGGTACATTTCCTCATATTAAGCATTTGAAATGTTTTCTATGTTCTATTATGAATAACATATGGGTTTAAGAGATTTGCAAATACTTGCATTCTGTTTGTATTTACGTTTTACACAGTGTCCCAACTTTTTTGGAATTAGGGCTGTATTACATTCCTAACACTGCATCTATCTGATGACTTGACTTACCCCCTAACACTCATGTTCAGCACTGCAAGTCGTTAATAGCTTCGCTCGTCAAGTTCTAGCTGCAAGCCATGAAACCTGAGATGACAGTGTCTGCATACACAATACATTCCTACCTATTAACACACACACACACACACACACCACTGGGGCAACGTCAAGGAGGAAGCAGCTTGTCTAATTAAAGCACAGCTCCCTCCCAGTCATTTACAGCGTAAATAGACAAACAGATGGAAGAACGCAGGACGGATAGAGATTCAAGAGCAGCGTGGTACATCCGGGCCGCAGGCATCAACCAGGTACATGGAGCACGAGAGTGATGTGCAATGTACCTGGGAACAAAGATAAATAATGTACTGTATGCATTATATAAAACAAAGCCCATAAGTAAATATTAGTGCAGATGTCTAGAACACAGTGTCAAAGATCATGACACTCAAGGACTGTTTAAAATGAAGGATTGCTGCAAGCAAACACACACATGAGCATGGAACCTAAACATGGAAAAACCTGTTTTGAATGTAGAGTGCTCTTCACTAATATTGGCACCCTTGGAAAATATGAGCAAAGAAGGCTCTGAAAATTGTCTATATTGTTTAAACTTTTGTTAAAAAAATTCACAAAAATACTCTGCTCTCATGGATATCAAACAAATGCAAACACAACACAGGGTTATAAAAATATCTTTGTTAAATATAGGTGTGCAATAATTATTTAGTCAATGCTTTGTGCTACCTCCCTTTGCCAAGATATCAAATCTGAGTCTTCTCCTATAATTCCTGATGAGTTTGGAGAATCCATGGCAAAGGATCTGAGATCATACCTCCATACAGAATCTCTCCAGATCCTTCAAATGTTGAGGTCCATGCTGATGGACTCTCCTCTTCAGTTCACCCCACAGGTTTTCTATGAGTTTCAGGTCAGGGGACTGGGATGGCCATGGCAGGACCTTGATTTTGTGGTCAGTAAACCGTTTTTGTGTTGATTTTGATGTATGTTTTGGATCACTGCCCTGCTGGAAGATCCAACCACGGCCCATTTTAAGCTTTCTGGCAGAGGCAGTCA
>JANDJT010000041.1:22571004-22589859 GCA_024331685.1 Stegophilus panzeri
TATGACAAATTTATGCAGAAAACCATGAAATTCCAAAAGGTTCACATACTTTTTCTTGCCACTGTATATATATAGTCAAGCTGATACACTCTATCAAATGACAAGTAAAATTTACATTTTGTAGTAATTTTCACAATTTAAATTAACAAAAAAAAACAACAAAACAGATCAGTCACATGGAAAAAGTAAGCATACCCCTATATTTATCTCACCTTTAAATCCATAAAATTAGACTCAGGTGTTAAAGATTGGGTGCCAGTGATTAGAACCTGCTTAGGGAGTGCAGGTAGAACCTGTCTTATTTATACCCCTCTCATATCTAGTGTCTGGTGTTCCCTTTGTTATTGAGGTGTGCTATCATGCCTAGATCTAAAGAGGTCTGTAAGGCCTTCAGAAAAAAAGGTTGTGGATGCCTATGAGTCTGGCAAGGGATTTAAAAGATTTCCAAATTATTTAAAATACATCATTCCACTGTAAGGAAAATAATTTATAAATAGTGCAGATTTCAAACGACTGCCAATTTGTCCAGGACTGGCCGCTCCAGCAAATTCAGCCCAAGAGCAGACCATCTGATGCAAAAAGAAGTCTCCAAGAACCCCAAACTTTTATCACAGGATCTGCTAGTAAGTCTTGCAATTGTTGGTGTCAAAGTGCATGCTTCTACAATCAGAAAGAGATTGCACAAATTTGACCTGCATGGGAGGCGTGCCACGAAAAAGCCTTTGCAAGACTACAGTTTGTTAATGAGAATATAGGCAAAGACCAGGCCTTTTGGAATAATGTGGTCTGGACAGATGAATCAAGGATAGGGTTGTTTGACCAGAGTAACGGCAGACATGTTTGGCACAGACCAAAGACAGCTTTTTGGGAGAAGTACCTCATACCAACTGTGAAGCAGTTGTGGAAGTGTTATGGTTTGGGGTTGCTTTACTGCTTCAGGCATTGTACAGCTTGCATTCATTGATTCAACTATGAATTCTGCATCATATCAAAGAGTGCATGAAGCTAATGAGAGGTCATTTGTCCAAATGTTGAAATTGAACCGAAGGTGGACCTTTCAACAGGACAATGGTCATAAGCACACTAAGCAAATCCACCAAGGAATGGCTCAAAAAGAAGAAATGGAGGGTTCCGGAATGGCCTAGTTAAAGCCCAGATTTGAATCCCATTGAAATGTTGTGGGGGATTTTAAATGGCAGTACATGTTAAAAAAAAAAAAAAAAAAAAAAAAAAAAACCTCAAACATCTTGCAACTGAAAGAATGTTACATTGACGAGTGGTCAAGCCTGGTGGGCAATTATGCAAAATGCCTACAAGAAGTTATTTCCCCATAAAAACTTTTTAAAATTTTTTTTATGTAAATGTAATAATTCTTGCAGTAGAGGGTTCATTCAGCACTGCTTACATGAAGCAACACACAGGCCTAAAACATACAAATATGCAGAGAAAAAGAAATAGCATTTTACCTTTGACTTCATGTTGATCAGGTCATCGAAGTAATGTAGAATAGAATAGATTTGCACTGTATTTGTCAATATAGTTTGTTTTGACTAGGTGTACAGAGGCCTTGTTCCTCATCAGTTCAGTTATAATTCTTGCTGTAGAAGTTCTGAGTACAAATTCTGCTCTAATGATCTAAGCATTGTGCCATTAAGGTATTGAAGCAGTGAGCCAACTCCCTCTGCTTTGACCCCTTCATCCCTTTTAAGTCCAACCCAAATAAAACCTGTACTGATCTCTTAATTAGTCACCTTCAGATCTATATATCTAATAGATTCCTTAAGTCCAAGACCTAAGCTTGTCCTCCATGCCTGTTTGCTTTAGTATAACTCTCTATGTATCTTTCAAGCAAAGTAGTGCTTCTGGTGCAAATGGCAGACTTGGTGATCTGATGCTTATCTGATCCTCGTTGAAGAAAACACATCTGGAAGTAATATCTCAGCTGGTAATCATGCAGCCTCACCACCTCTGGAAATAAGTAAATTGTGAAAAATATGCATGAGAGTTTCTGTGACCGTACATGGCTTCCCACTGGCAACAGAACAATCCTGGAAGATGAGAGTACAATTGTGAGTCAACTCAATCACACTCCTATTGGCATACCGTGAGAATGTCAACACACACAGCTATAATTATATCACGCTGCTGAAATACAATCAAGGACTACCACAATGTTCTCCGTTTATCTGAATCTGGCCACATGATACACCGAGTTCACATACATGTGCATCCTTGTGTTTAGAGCCACACAGTAGACAACGTTTTCTGTAGAATCAGTATTACTGAACATGTGACTTTGATCTTACTCTTCAAAACTTATTACCACATTGTGTTAAGCAGTCAAATTCGGTACAAAGTAAAAAGTAACACAAGACACACTATAGTGTTGCAGTCACAGGGCAGAATTTCATATATGGACACTTTTGAAACAAGTGGGTGATAATGGTTCAGCTCCATTTCCATGGTTATTCCATGGTTGATCAGTCTTGCTTTAGGATAATGGATAGTGTAGTACTGCATCATGATTACTATAGAAACAGCCGCAAATAAGGTTGGCGTTGTCATGCCTTCGCATGGATAAATATGCATGTAGTTAAGATAGTAGCCACAATGAATAGAATTTACAATAAGGACTTACCTTATACCGATCAGTCCTTCATTATGGCATAAATGAAAAATAATGACTGATTACACTTATTGTAAACTTGAACGAAGGTAATTTTGTAAAAGTTAGTTTGCCCGTCTGCAGTTAGCTATAAATAAATTCTTAATCCAACAAGGCTTTAATCCTTTTCTCATTCAAGTCTTGCAAAAAAAAAATCTTCAGGACACTAAATAGTAAAAGGAAATGGTGCAGAA
Source organism: Stegophilus panzeri (assembly GCA_024331685.1). NCBI lineage: Eukaryota > Metazoa > Chordata > Actinopteri > Siluriformes > Trichomycteridae > Stegophilus > Stegophilus panzeri. Next base: position 22,573,864 of record JANDJT010000041.1, read on the forward strand.
TGAAGAGTCAACATTAAGTCGAAATTCTCAGCTACTAAAAATAGATAAAAACTAATCCCAAAAAAAAAAAAAAAAAACATGCAGTGAGTCATCACTTCCTGGATGCTGCAGCAAGGAAAAAGGAGGGTGTTGGGAAACCAGGGCCAAAAAGTATGCACAAGTGAAGATTTCACATTTGAATAGTGCTTGGTGTGCTTCAGCAGGTGAGTAGCTTTTCTTAAAATAGCTTATTCTCCATGCATAAGCCCTCAGGAAATGAAAATAATTAAACGAATATATAAATAAATAAATAACAAATATAAAGCAATGTCTGTTTCTTAATAAATGAGCGTTTTGCTATTTAACATATATAACAAGATCAACCAGGTTAGTTCTGAGTAAAACAATATCATGTGAAATCATGTAAAATATTGCTGAAAAACATATTATACTTTAACCAAAAAACAAACAGTTCATCAGTTATTCCTCAGAGATGCTCTGCTCTACTCTTACAGGATAATCAGATCAACACGATCGATTAATGCAGTTAAGTCAGGTACCTGGACAGGCCATTCCATTATTCTTCCTCTCCAACTGTCTTTTGAAAAGAACACACATATGTTTGTTAGAAAAGCTCACAGAAAAAAAAAAAAAAAGTTAATCCTTGATGTAATGATGTAAATCTTTTCTGGATGATTAAAATGCTTCAGCTTCACCAGAAGAAAGATGATTGGAGAATCAGGAGACCAAGAGCCAGAGTATAGTCAAAGAGATGGTTTATTATGCGCACAGAGACACCCTGGGCATTACAACGTTTCGTAGTCTCAATCTTAGTCTAAACATAAGTTGGGTACAGTTGGTTTTTATACTCAGCTGTACATGCAAACAACATACCCAAAGCTAGTTAGGAAAACATAAAAGAAAAACATAAGACAAAAGACAAAACACCTTGACAAAAACAGAATCAAGGACAGAAACCCAAAAACTTAAGACCGTGAGTAAACAAAAATCACACTGAACCGATCTTAAATGATTGAATCATAATCATGGAAAATGAGGGAAAATATTTCACAACACCCACTTCCCCTTCCTGAAATACTTAGGAGCTGAGTCTTCGTAACAACAAATTCCTCAGTCATAATTCATAATATGATCATCACTGTTACAGTATACCACAGATACCATCACTGTTATAGTTTGTGACCTTAACTAGCCAGTCCATACAGGATTTCGCTCGCTGATTTTGTTTGATTTTGTTGTCACTTTTTTTTCAAAATTTGTGGAGCTTTTTTTGTTGTTGCGCAAAACTACTTGAATTGGCGAAATCGCTATTGCACAAAATAGTTTTGCGCGGTCTTTGACAGTGATGTTTGTTGGAAAATGAGACCTTTTAGCTGTACTAATGTTCGATACACGTAAAAAAGGCTTTGGCTGAATGCGCGTTGTGATGATGTCACATGACACATCTTGGCCCAAATCTTTGGAAAATCTGCTGTAATTTCGAAAAATTGTAAGCTCCTCCGAATACTGTGGAGTGTGCTTGCGTTAATTTCTTCAATCTCAAAATCCTGGAGGGAGTGACAAGGCTTTTTTTTTTTTATTTACCTCTGTACAGCACGTTCATCGACGAAAGTTGTTTTAAATGTACTATATAAATACATTTTACCTTTGAATTACTATTTAGTATTACTATTTTCCAATCATTTTTCATCCAAATTGAATATTAAAGTCAGGATTTTGTTTTGTCCAAGTATGTTTTGTTTTGTTGTGTATCGATTAAATCAGATACTGATGCTGCTTGACTCATGTTGTTTGTGTATAACTACATGTTACCTTCATATGTATATGTTAAGTTCTTGTCCGAAACCAGTCAGAATCAAACTTTGAACCCTGCTCTGGCTGATTTCCCCTCATCGTTCTGACTGGTATCGGACAAAAACTTAACATAAACATATGAAGGTAACATATAGCTATACACAAACAACATAAGTCAACTTAACAGTTTCCTGGTGTCAGAAGTGTGATTATTATTTTTTATTTTAACAACGATATTGGCATTTTCCCTTGAGCATGGAAAGGCTTCTACCCATTTAGAGAATTTATCCATGATAACTAGAAGATATTTGAGACCTCTGCTAGCTGGCATGTGTGTGAATTCAATTTGTAGTGCCTGAAAAGGACCACTGTCAGTAGGCGATGGGGAACAACCTTGTGAGTACCAAAACTTGAGGTCGTCTGGAGAGACCTGTGTCTGTAAAAAAGCAACATCAATGTCACGATGTGAGAATGTGTCAGAGAATCAGAGAATGTGAAAACATGAACAATGGAGACATTATTCTGGACAAAGGGGCTGGGTGAGCCCTCTTTCGAGGTCTACGTAGCTACTTCATCAGTGAGTGAATTACCACGGGCCTGTTCTGTGTTAGAGGGGTCATAACCTTTAACCTCTGATTAGGCACGCAGAAGTCTGTGAAGCAAGACTGCAGAGCTATTAGCTGTGGTTACAGATTTATTGGCTAGGTTTTGTGTGGCGCAAAGGATCGCTTCATATACTGATCTACGTTGGGCAGTCATGTGTTATGTCTGAATGTTATTCAGGATAGATAAGACCTGATGAGATGTGTGCACTGTGAGTGGGTGTGAAAGAACCACCTTTTCAGCATCAGTGACCATGAGAGAAGACTCAGCAACAGCCCTTAAACAGGCAGGCATACATTGAACTACATGTTCTAGAGAGTTGGAAAGATATGCTACTCTGCGATAGCCACAACCGTGTTCCTGGGCCAGGACACCTGCCGTAGTGCTTCCATCCTTGGAAACGTACAAGTGGAACAGAGATGAGTATTCCGGGATTCCCAAGGCTGGAGCTGAGCTTAATGCCTGTTTTAGATAACAGAAAGAGTTAATCATTTCCTTAGTCCATTCAATGTTCTGCGGAGAGTCCTTGAGACAACAGTATCTGAGAATTTTGCCATGGTGTGAGCAGACAGGAATGAACTCACGACGATAGTTTATAAATCCCAGAAAACTCAGCATACCTCTTTGTGTGGCTGGAGGTGTGACGTCGATAATAGCGATCGCTGGTTAGGTGCTACTGTCCCTGAGAGATATGGAAACCCACATATTGGACCAGTGTCTGACAGAGCTGAAGTTTAGTTAGCGAGGCCTGGAAACTGCACTGAGCCAGGTGGGTCAAGAGTTTTAGAGAGCCCTCTTTGCAGAGCTCATATCCTTCAACTGATAAAATAATGTCATCCGTGTCCTGAACAAGGTAGCAGCCCTTGGGTAAGATGAGATAAGATAATGCCTGATGTACCATGGAAGAAAACACAGCGGGAGAGTCAATATAGCCTTGGAATACACTTCCATTGTTGATTTTTTTAAAAGTAAACACAAAAAATTGGCTGTGTCTGCTCAGAGACAGGAACGCTGAAAAACGCACTACATAAATCAACCACCATGAAATGTGTGTGAGGAATAATGGTAAATGGCACACTTATATAGTGCTTTTATCCAAATCACTTTACACTGTGTCTCATTCACCCAGTCACACACACACCAATGGTAGCAGAGCTACCATGCAAAGCACTTACATGCCATCGGGAGCAACTTAGGATTCCGTGTCTTGCCCAAGGACACTTCGGCATGTGGAGTCATGCGGGCTGGGAATCAAACTGCCAACCCTACAATTAGTGGACAGCCCACTCTACCAACTGAGCCACAGCCTCACCGAATAGCGGTGAGAATAGAAGCCATGTCAGGTACAAGATTCCTGAGTAAAACGTCATCCCTTCCCTTTTGGCTTGTGTACAGGTGTGTCATAGGGAGATACTGTATGAACGAACACGCCCTACGCGAGTAAAGAATCAATCACCTAACTCCTTTTCTGCTTGATAGCGGATATTGTTTACAGGACGAGTGGTTGGAGGTTCGCAGCATAAGGGGTTACCTTATGAGGCCTACTTCATTAGTATGCTTTGCTCATATCATTTTAGCCACTGCCTCTAATGCTTCAGGCAGCAGACGCTCCGTGCAGTCAGGCTCGTGCTCGTCATCACTCACATGGCAGACAGAAGAAAAACACAGATTTGATGGAGTTAACAGAGTGAATCTACCATCATGCATTGTAAGAGAACATTTCAGTTTAAACATTAAATCTCTACCTAGTAGGTTAAAAGGAGAAGATGGAATGATGACAAATTTGTGATAAAACATGATATCAGGATGGGTTGAGAGCATTCGAGATGCATATTGTTTCGATGTGTTTATAAATGTGATGTATTAACTAAAAAGAATACATCCAGGACGCATATCTGAAATTCAGTGTCACGATATTTCTATGAGAACTTCCTGACTACATTTCCCAGCATGCACCAACATGCTACCCCTACAGAATCTCTAATGTCCCAAAAAAACTATAAGCACCATCATCTTGATACACTACAGTAAATAAAATGGAATGTTCTCCCGGTTAAAGGCAAACATGAATTGTTTTCCCATTCACTCCGGAAGCGAATTACAAACGAGCTAGAGGATTCGTGGGCGTGCTGTTTAGTGTTACCCGCATGTGAAATACCCCGTTTCTCTCTAGTTCTTCTTCGCAAAAATGTGCATAACTCAGCATAAAAGTTAACGAGATAATCCGGGTCGGCCCAGGCATATTCAAACGGATCACCTCTGCCCTGGACACTATCATGAGTTAAGCCCAGGGTGGGAATGTCTGCGATTAAAAATTCCTCAGTGATGTCATGACTTAGGACCTTTAACAAAATACAACGGAAATCTGGACTGGGAGTATCAAGTCTGCTGTTTAAGCGAATCAACAAAGTGACCAGGTTTATCTATCAAAGGCAAAGCATCACATGTCACTTTTATTTCCATAATACTAAGAGTTTTCGATGTAAAACTTTTTCCTACTTATATGAATGGCACAACTATATTGAAATCGGTGCTAGAGCCCGCTCCAGCTCCTTCTGGCTCTGAGCCGGAGCTCAGCTTATCCACTGTTTGCCATTTGCTCAATAACCATGGTAGATTTTGTTATCTTTTTCTTTTTTTCCTCCATCCACTGATACCCACCTCTTCCGTGAACACCTAACTAACCCCTAAAATGCCAACCCCACATTAACCTTTAAAAAAAAACAAAAAAAACAAACCTTACTCTGGCTCTTACACCTCTACTCTGTGCACTTTGCTTTTCAAAAACTCAATTAAAGATCTTGTATAGTAGCACTACTTGTATTGTTCTCCACGTGATATATCGCTTTGCTTATATTTCCTCATTTGTAAGTCGCTTTGGATAAAAGAGTCTGCTAAATGAATAAATATAAATGATTTGGTGTGATTTTAGACTGACCATTTCCACCCATAGTTTACAGCTTATAATCTAATAATCACAAGAGGATATCAGACAGTGTTGGTTATAATGTTCAATCAATAAAGGTTATCAGACGTTTTGTAGAATCACATGAAACATCGTGAGCCAAAATTTTATATTTCACCCCTTGTAATTTCTTTTTAAGTAGAAACAGAATTTGTTGAATCACGTATGCACAACGTCTCTAAGACACTGTGTTCACAGAAACACAGGGAATCCAAACGTGATATTTCGACCGAAAGAATTTTGTCAAATCAAGTGATATAAGAACTAAAGACGTCTATTCTACCAGAGACAAAGAAGAAGAAGAACTGAGAGAGAGTGAGGGCGAAAGGTGGTGTGATTAGGAATGCTCAAAACAACACATTCCAAGAGCACAAAACCATTCTGTTCCAGTACATCATGACCCAAACTAGAGACTTTCAGAATTGAGCCACAGAGACCATGCTATGAAACTTATCAGTTTATAATTGATAATGTGTTTGGGGGTCAGTGAAAATCCAACGTTCCATGATTCCAGGATTGTGGTGCTATTCAGCCCTTGTAACTCTTTTTTTTTTTTTTTCTACAATGGATCTAAGATTCATTTAACAATTTAAAAATGTGTTAACCAATATCAGGCAACAATCTCATTTTTACAAGGTTTCTCTGCTGACAAACTGCATTTTGCTTTTAAATGAGTAACAATGTTGAGTGTTTTTAGTGTACGATTCGCAAATACACAAAATATGGTTAACAAGCATCCAAGCAAATGGCATTGGTACATCTTTAATTTGGGTAACAGGGTTGTACACTGTAAAACCGGATAGTTCATTTAACTCAAAACATTTGAGGAAACTAATTACCTCAAAATTTTTAAGTTGATAAAAATTAACTCAGATTTGTTATATTTAAGTGTATTTGGCTTAAAGAAATTGATTTATCAACTTAAAAATTTTGAGGTAATTAGTTTTCTTATCCGGTTTTACAGTGTACTTTCAAAGTGCCCTTGTCAGCAAATATCATTGAAAATAAAGAAAAAAAAATAACAATGGAACGTACATTTCTTCCTGCGATCTTCTGGAAATTTGGATGATGCAAATTCACGTTGAACGTGTGACATGTAGAATATTCAAAATATTTAATGTGTTAAGAGGTAACAGGTTGAGTGAATGTAAGGTTACAAAAAGTAGGCATTTTTCATAACTTAAAATAGATGACTCCTGTAAAACCATGTTTCAAGCAGGCAGCGTTAAACGGATTCGTACATTAATTCTATTAACAAAAAGCGTGGTTTTGAAGTATTTAATGATTATAGTATATCAAGGTAAAGTGTAGCTATACATAGTGGGCTGAGATATGAAAAATAAATGCTAATATACTGTAAATTGTCTTTTTTATTAATACTTTAAGTTATTTATCTGAAATATGCACATAGGTTGTTGTGAAGAACAATATATCTCTGTTTAATATGTCTTAATTGTAATGTCAGTGGGACACAAATGGAATCCCGATCATGGAATCACCCATATATTGGAAGAAAAAAGGTAAAAAGGTAAAGGTATCCCCAAAATTGTGGGCAAAAAGAGGCAGTGTATCTGACACACACAAAAAAAAAACCAACAAGCATAGACTCACAGCTGCCAAATCATTACATCTATTCCCTTGTCTATCCATTTTCATGTAAGCATAATTGTGCAGGAGTGAAATGCGGAAGACCTTCCTCATCACTGATAATATGATTGTAGATGACAGGCCGTGCTTAGGCATATCTAATCTAGCCTGACTGCAGAGGTACAGATTAGGCCAGGGCTAAGAGATGACACATGACAGATGGCAGAGTGGAGCGAAAGAACCTGAAGCCGATCCCAGTCCGGAAGAGCTCAACATGGTTAAACACCACAGTCCTCAGTGTGTTACTGCCAACTCCCTGTGTGCTAGGATTTAGGACTGTCCGGGTTACGATTCTTAAGAAGAGAGAATGAGAGAATGTACACAAGAAAGAAAGCACCCTCGCCCTGCCACACACTTCCCACACCAAGGCCTTGGGAGAGTTGCCAAATCACACACAGACACAACATTCAAATAGCAAGATCTCTCATTTATTCAAAGAAAGGCAGTTCAATGTCAAAAGCATATCAATGTCAGACAGGAACAACTCCATATGGTTCTCAGGAAGTCATAGAAATACGAGTAAATGTTATTCAGGAAGGTATGTAAATGCATGCTAAAGGTATTCGAGAAGACAAAGGAATGCGCAAATGCTGAGGGGCTTTATCTGTCTGTACCTGGTTGGGAAGGGTTAAAGGTGCTAAGACAGGAACAAAGAAAGTGTTAATAAGGGATCAGAGAGGGGGGAGTGGTCATAGTAAACTTATCACTGTGGCACAGGAGATCACAGTGTAAGCGAACGAGTCAGAGAGTTGGTACTGTATGCTCGTGAGACTGTAATGGAATTATAAGGTGTGCAGAAAGACATATGGTTCATTTGCATTCTTGTGCTTGAGGAGACCATGAGGACGCTACCTCATGCTAAACTTCCTGTCACAGTGGATCATTCTGCTGTCTCAAGTAACCACTATTTATTTTTGCTTTTTTAAAAGCAAAAATAATTTCCGTTCCATTCTGTAGGGCCAGAGAGTGAACTGATCCTATAATCTTCCTTCAAAGAGAGTGCCAGATTTTCCATATCATTTTGAGGTTTAGCTCAAGAATAGCCTATTTTAACAGGTTCCAACACTTACAAGGATATTACCAATCCCTGACAAAATTAACCGAACAACCGCAAGTAACTAGGAGATACTGCTTAAAATTAAGACGGAGAAATAAATGCAAAGCAACTCAAATTACTGCCGAATCAAATCGGTGCAAACGGCATCAATCCATCATGCAGTGAGTAAACCCATCAAACAGAAACATACAGCGATGACTGTGTATAAATGTGTTCTACAATGTTTTTCTTATCCAATGCCTTCAATTGTTCCAAATTTTGTAGTGTTATAACCTGGAATGGAAATAGGATTAAATGTCATGAATCAATGCAAAATAGCACATAATAGAAGAAGAAGCCTTTATTTGTTATATATACATTACAGCAGAGTGATTTTCTTTTTTGTCACATATCCCAGCTTGTTAGGAAGCTGGGATCAGAACTCAGGGTCAGCCATGATACGGCGCCCCTGGAACAAAAACTTGGTTAACAGACTAGCTTAAGGGCCGAACAATGGCAGCTTTGCGATGTTGGGGCTTGAACCACCGACATTCAGGTCAGTAATCCAGAGCTTTAACCATTGAGCCACCATTGCTCATGGATATTGAAGTAGAGGGGGAAAAATGTGCAAAATTATTTACATAAAATGTGTGATTTCGTTAGTATTCAACCCTGTTGAAGTATTCAACTGCTGCAACCAGTTACTATCACAAGTCACATAGTTAGTTGCATGGAGTTTATGTGTGTGCAATTACAGTATCATATGAACTCAATACACTTGTTCCTGAGGTGTATTTGCCTTCAGAGGACACACCTAAACAAACAGCATCATGAAATCCAATCAGCTGAAAGAACATGGCACAACAATGACTCTGCTTAAAGGAGGTCATACACCAAAAGTCAGTGGCACAGTAAATAGAACATTAGTCAGAGAACCAACCAAGAATCCAAGAGTAACTTTTGACATGATGCTACCACCACCGTGCTTCGCTGTGGGGACAGTGTTATGTGGGTGATGAGCATTACTGGGTTTCCACCAAATGTAGCACGTCATATCAAAGACAAAATGTCCATAAGAACCTCTTTCAGGCCAGGTTGTAACTACACAATATGGAACCTGGAGGTTGGAGGGGTGGTAGAGGGGCAAATACTTATGAAAGGCACTTTATTTATTTTTTTACATTTAAAATCTGTTTATAAAAGGATTTGATGTTGTCACAAGGCAGCCAAATAGAAATCCGGGTCATTAATGCTACTGTACTGTACTGAAACTTTTGATTTGTTTCTCCCAGCCTCAACTAAGTTTTAATGTGGCCAGTCTATGACCCTGAAACAAGAAGAAACAAGACATTTTGTCAATATATAACATGCTCGGTATGGCACATTACAGCTCTTCAGCGAAGTTTTAATTAACATTTATCTTCACAATGGGCTTAATGGGCAATGGATCATGGTTCAGCATGTTCAGTTATTGATCCAAAGGGCCCAGAGAACTATTAAAAAAAGTGTCCTGGCCTGTAGCCTATTGTCCTGTGATTTCCCAAGTCTTTTTCTGGTTGAACTTTCATTTAAAAAACAGCAGTGGTAAAAATGGGCTCCAGTATTACAGTGGATTAAGAAATATTTCCAGCACATCTTTCTGTCAGCATGACATCTCACTGCCAGTGAAATCGGGAGACACTCAACAACCTGATATACGAAGTGCATTCTCTTGAGGCAACAGACTGCTACTTGATATTCAGAATTGGTTATACTGGCCAGTAAGATAACATTTATAAGGAATTTGATTTGGCACTCGACAGTAAATTAGAAAAAGTAAAATAAGAAAAAAGTTCAGTAAATCAGTAGTGTGAGTGAAAATAATTGAAATGTCAATACTGAACTAATGCAATGGTGCTATTTAATTTCATTATGTCTGGTTCATTGTGTTTTCAATGAATAGCAGTGGTGAAATGGTGTGACTCCTTGTTGCCCCAGTACATTTCATGGCAACATGGTCTGATAAAGCAAACAAAAGCTGCTGCTTGAATGATCTAAGCCTGAATGTTGTATAATTGCTTTAAACAGGAAAACCTTAAACCAATTATTCACAGGATGAAAGGCCAAACTCTGCACAGACCCTTTAAAGAACTATCGGTGGTTATAATTCAGCACATGAATACAACCCCAATTCTGAAAAAGTTGGGACAGTATGGAAAATGCGAAAAAACAAAAACAGTCATTGGAAAATTCAGTTCACCCTGTACTATATTGAAAACACATTATTTGATGTTTTACTTTGTGAATTTAATTTATTTTTGAAATTATACACTCATTTCAAATCTGATGACTGCAACACACACCAAAAAAAGTTGACTGTTTTCCACTGTGTAACATCAACTTTTCTTTTAATAACACACGTGTTTGGGCGCTGAAGACACCAGTTGGTTAAGTTAAGCAAGGGGAATTTTCCCCCATTCATCCATTATACATCAGCTGCATAACTGTAGTGGGCCTTTGTTGCCTTATTTTGCACTTCATAATGCTCCACACATTCTCAATGGGAGATAGGTCAGGATGGCTTCAGGCCATGCTAGCGCCCACACTCTCTGCTTACGCAACCATGCACTTGTAATCCAGGCAGAATGTGATTTGGTGTTATCCTGCTCTGGATGGCAGCATGTTGCTCCAAAATGTGTACATATCCTTCTGCGTTAATGGTGCCCTCACAGATTACCCATACCATGGGTAGCACTGACACACCCCCATACCATGCAAGATGCTGGCTTTTGGACCTGACGCTGATAACAGCTTGGATGGTCCTTTTCCTCTTGGGCCCAGAGAACATGACAGCTGTTTTGTCCAAAAACTATTTGAAATGTTGAACTCATCAGTCAACAAAACACAATTCCACTGTGCTACTGTCCATTTCAGATGAGACCGAATCCACAGAAGTAGGTGATGCTTCGGGACAGTGTTGATGTATGGATTCTGCATTGCACAGTAAAGCCTTAACTTGCATCTGTGGATGCAGCGGCGAATGGTGTTGTCTGGAAAAAGTTTACCAAAGTATTCCCAAGCCCATGTCAGGACATCCATTCCAGACTCATGACAGTTTTTAAGACAGTGGCGTCTGAGGGATCGGAGATCACGTGCATTCAGAAATAGTTTTTGGCCTTGTCTTTTACGCAACGAGATTTCACCGGATTCCTTGAAACTTTTAATTGTATTGTGCACTGTAGAAGGTGCATTGTAGAAATGCCCAAAATTCCACAGATTTGTATTTGGGGAATGTTGTTCTCAAAGTGTTGGATTATTCGCTGACGCATCTGTTGGCAGATTGGCAAGCCTTGACCCATCCTTGCTCTTGAAGTACTAGGCCTTTTTTGGAGGCTCCTTATATACTGTGATTAGACGATTGCCCCACCTGTTTCACATCACCTTCTTATTTCAACTTGTCACATCTCTATTAGTCCTAAATTGCCCCTGTCCACTTTTTTTGGCACATGTTGCATGCATCAATTTAAAAATAAACATTTATTTAAAAAAAAAAGGTAAAACATCAAATACCTTGTATTTATACATTTTTTGTGTACAGTCAAAGTACATTTACAAATCACACCTCTTTGTTTTATTAGCATTTTCCATACTGTCCCAACATTTTTGGAATTGGGGTTGTAAGATAAAGTTATCTTTCTCAAGCTCGTAATTACTTGTATTTATGGTATTCCAGCCATTTGGATTTATGGATTATATTCACATTAATACAACCTCCCTTATGTATCACAGGAGGGATGTAGCATATATGTATATGATTTACTGAACTCTTTGAGCAGGTTGATCAAGATGGCCATGGTGGAATTCCTTGAAGTGGCTTGGATCTAGGATTTCTTCTGATGGGACTTATCAGTGCTCCTCAGGACTGTACCCCTCCCAGTACACCTGGTGTTTTATGTGCACCTGCTTGGATCATCATGAGTACTACAAAGTGCAGACATCATATGGTGGAGATCCATCAATGTCCAAGGGTTGAGGATTCACTTCATGGGAAAACATATCAGCCAGGGGTCCAGAGACCACCAGCATGAGACAGGAGAAGTTCCGCTGAGGATGGCCCCACATGCAGTGAGATTACTGTGGATGGTACCACTTAGAAACCACAAAGATGGCTTAGGACTGCAATTACTATGAACAGTTTTGCCATTATCTATGCTAAATTGCCCCTAGTATAAATTAATGTGTGAACGTATGTGTGCACATGGGGCTGCTTTGGACTACTGATTGGAGGTAAGGAGTTCAACTTTCAGCAACAACAAGCTGCACCAAGAGTTTCCATGGTGGCTCTAGAGAAAAGAGAAAAAAAATATGACTGTGAGGTTCTTAGTCCCATATCAACATCTTGTCGCCATGCTCACAGATACTGAGAATGACTAAATAGACCATTTCACTTGATTAGTGAGCTCTGTAATCAGTCCTTCAGGTGCATCTCTTCTGCTTGAGATGCTAATTGAGATCTTAACGGATTTTTATGTTTGCATGTGTGTTCTTGGAACTGGTGGAGATATCATTTACAGATCCCTTTACTGGGGGGCATGGTGGCTTAGTACTTAGCAGGTTTACCTTGCACCTCTGGGCTTGCATGTTCTCCCTGTGCTTTGGGGGTTTCTTCCGGGTACTCCGAGTTTCCTCACCCAGTCCAAAGACATGCATTGTAGGCTGATTGGCATGACTAAATTGTCCATAGTTTGTGAATTGGTGTGTGTGAGTGTGTTTACGATTGTGCCCTGCGATGGATTGGCACCCTGTCCAGGGTGTCCCCTGCCTTGTACCCTGTTTCCCTGGGATAGGCTCCTCGTGACCCTGTGTAGCATAAGTGGTACAGAAATTGGATGGAATGATGGAAATCATTTTACTAATTATTTATTTGCAACTGTTTTAGGAGTGAGTGGCTTGTTTTGGAGCCAATACAGATTTGATTGCATACCTCTTGAGGCTTTATTAAACCACAAATTTGAAGGGGGGTGCTAAGCTACCAACACTATTACCATCTATGATCTGATTAATGATGGTCCGCCGGCACTGTCATCTTGATGAAAAAAAAAAAAAAATCTAATCTCTCTCAGTGTTATTGCTAGGGCTTCTATTTTGCTCTGTCTCGTTATCTTCAGTGACTGCACTGGTCTAATTTCTCATCAACAGAGCTGTTCATATCCTCCCATATACAGTCCCCTCTGAAACTATTGGATCGGTATGGACAATTCATTAGTTTTTCCTGTAGACAGAAGACATTTGGTTTTTAGATCAAATGATGAATTTCAGCTTTTATTTCCTGGTATTTATATGTAGATAAATGACATAGAACATAGCACATTTTGTACCAGACCACCCAATTTGTAGGTAAGCAAAAATATTGGAACATGTGACTAACAGGTGTTTATTGTTACCTAGGTGTGTCCTGTTAGCTTGATTGTTTAAACAATAAATAGCTGTGAACATCTACTCTTGACTTTAGCCTTCAGTTTCACCTGTGAGTACTGCATTTGTTGTTAAAAAGTATAAGCCAACGTGAAGATCATAGCTGTCTATGGGAGAAAAGCAAACCATTCTGAAGCTGAGAAAAGAGGGAAAATCAATCAGAGGCATTGCACAAACATTGGGCATAGCCAATACAACAATGTGGAATGTCCTCAAAAAAGAAAGAAAACACTGGTGTACTGAGTAACGGACACCAAATGAGTTGGCCAAGGAAAAGAACAACAGCTGATGACAGAAACATTGTGAGAGCTGTGAAGAAAAAAAAAGTCAGTGGCATCACACCCACCTCCACAGGGCAGGGGTGAAGGTGTCACAATCTACCGTTTGAAGAAGACTTGGAGAGCAGAAATAGTGAGGCCACACCACCAGATGCAAACCACATCATCAGCAGTAAGAATCAGAACTGCCAACTCAACAAAGGACTTCATCAGGGGGGAAAAGTGGAAGGTTTCAGACTGGCCAATTCAATCAACAGACCTAAACCCAATTGAGTAGCATGTCACCTCCTGAAGATGAGAAAACCCCCAAAACAAACAACAACTGAAAGAAGCTGCAGTAAAAGCATCACAAAAGAAGAAACCACAATTTAGTGATGTCAGTGAGTTGTAGGCTTGATGCAGTTATTGCAAGCAAGGGATATGTAACCAAATATTAAGTGTAATCTACATTATTTTACTGCAAGTGTTATCTAATCCTATATTTTGCTCACCTAAAATTGGGTGATACACAGCTAGATATAAACACCAGGAAATAAAAGTTGAAATACTTCAGTCTGTCCAGGGGCAGTGGTGGTTTGGCAGTTAAGGGTCTGGGTTATTCATTGGAAGGTCAGGCGTTCAAGCCCCAGCACTGCCAAGCTGCCACCGTTGGGCCTTTCAGCAAGGTCCTTAACCCTCTCTGCTCCAGGGGTATCATGGCTGACCCTGTGCTCTGACCCCAACTTCCTGACATGCTGGGGTATGCAAAGAAATGAATTTTGCTGTGCATATGTATATGTGCTCAATAATGACTCATTATATCCATCTTTTGATCTCAAACCCAGATGTCTTTGGTGTATAGCACAAAGAATTGACTTGGCCTTGCTGTTCCAGTAGTTTTGGAGGGGACTGTATGCATGGTGATTTTCTTCAAATGTCTCATCACTCTAGTATCTCTTATTTTGGTGATCAGTGAGCCCAAATTGGGTTTTTTTTCCCGCTTCAGTGGGTTTACTTTGTACAGGTTAGTGCTGGTGTCTTCCTCTAGTATTCGACTTTTTTATTTGATCTTAAAACAAGCAAATATAATGGCTTATTTTGTCATTCATACCATTTTACTGTTTATTGACACCCACCAGAATTCTCTTAAGTGTTTTTAATATTCTTATTATTATTCATTTGTCGTTTATTCTTTGGGTCATGTTTGTGGGCTGTCTGAAAGGCAAAGCCTGCAGTTACGATGGCATTTAATAGAAAAACTAATTTCAATTATCTCTAACATAAGTAATAGCAATGAGGTTTAGGGTTGCACTTTAAAAGTGCATGTTGACTTGTTACTTGTTGCGTACTGTAATCACACTGTGATTTCATTGCTTTTATGGTCTCTTTGTTCATATTTTTACAGAGACATTATTGTCCAGAGCATCTTTTTCCTGATTTTTTCAGCTCACTATTCCAAATCAGTACTGCAAGTTAAAAATTGAAAGGAGCGAAATCCAACTGAAAATTGTAGCAAAGTTATATAGAGAGATGAGCTTTTTTCTGTGGAATGCAACGTCCGTGTCCGTATAACTCATTCTTGTGAAGAGCCTACAAAAATGTTTGTATCCAGAGGCCTCACCATGATTATGGTTTCCCAATGTGTCTGACTCAGAGAAAAAATATGCATTATGCATTGTTTTTTCATTGTTTTTTTCCAACTTAAATGCAAATCATTTATATGTTGTTTTTTTTTTGTTGTTTTTTTTTAAAGAAACATTTCAACCATGGAAGATGGAAGTGCAGCGATTAGAACTCAATGCTGAGAGGTCTATTTCCCCAAAGGTCTTCTGATATTAAAAATGCACGAGAGAAACAGGGAGAAATAAACACTGTATGTTATAATTGCATGTTGAGAAGTGAAATCAATAATAAATTTTAAAGACAAGCTGAAATGAAAAATAATTTTAAATAAATAACTTATTTAAAACTGATCATAATGGTAACTGGTCAAGATCATTTTTTTCCTTTATTTCCATCTGCCTCTAACCTCTTTCTTATTTTTGATGTCCCCATAGGAAGACAATAAAATGTCAATAAAATCCAAATCCCCAGCACCCTTCTATGTGTACACAAAACTTTCCCTGTAAGTTGTGAAGTGGGGCCTCCATGGATCGGAGTTGTTTGTCCAGCACATCCTACAGATGCTCGATCGGATTGAGATCTGGGGAAACTGTAGGCCAAGTCAACCCCTTGAACTC
>JANDJT010000041.1:22589986-22617664 GCA_024331685.1 Stegophilus panzeri
TATATATGCACACAATTCCCTGACCTCTTGTTTCTTGTGATTTACTTACTACAATTTAGTGACAGCAATATTTCTCTTATCAGTTCAGTCTTGTTGTAAAATATATTGGTGAACATTTTAAGCATTCCAGTCTTCCCAGAAGTTAATCTCTCTCTCTCTCTCTCTCTCTCTCTCTCTCTCATCCCAAACGTAAACAGAGCATAAATTATGCAAAGCCTTAAAGGTCTAGATCCTGCTAAGAAAAGTATTGCACAGCAGTTTGGCTGCACTCAGCTCATCTAATCCAATTAGGTCCACGCAGATCACGGACATGCAGATAAACATTTAACACACACTGTTTGTACTCACTTTGCATAGAAGCGTGAGACAAATCATAAAAAGGAAATCATACATTCTCAATTTTGTATTTTTGTATTTCTACACTGTTCCTTCATCCTTAACCCATCATCATTATTATGTGCTTTGTCCACACCTACACACACACACACTCACACACACACACAGTCAAACAAGCATTTGGCTTGAGTACTTGAATCTGCACCTAGGACTGATTCTGAACTTGTTTTTAGAGAGCATGGCATCATTGCAGATGAACTGCTTTCGAAGCCGAGATTGATCACTTACACTGTGTGCATTATTTCTGTGAAAATGGGATCATCCTGTACATCCTGCTATTGTTACTTATATTATACATTTAGTCATAGTTATTTTACTTTTGGTCAACAAGGGTACAGTTCAGTTGAAGCCTTAGAATCACATATATAGAAACATTCATTATTTCATTCACCTGCAGGAAGCGCTTTATCCTGGTCAGGATCACGGGGGATCTGGAGTCTATCCCAGTTCACACCTGGATTAAACAATTTTTTGGAGGAAGAACGATACAAGAGAAGTTGAAGGAAATGTACACGGACACGGTGGGAACGTGTGAAACTCCACACAGAAAGTAACCCAAGCTCAGGATCAAACCCCAGACCCTGAAGCTGTGAGGTAGTAATATTACCCACTCCTCCACCATGCCACCATATCCAAAAATAATTCAACATTTTTATATTGTCAGTTGAATACAAATGCATTCTTTACTTCTCATATTGAGAAGTGAAGCCTACAGACATCTGCAGATCACATCATCCCTTTTACTGTTTGGAAATATTCGAAACAACCAATCACATTATTTGATGGCCTAGGAATGGATCGCCTTCACACATACCTCAGCCCACAATCAAGCTCATTTGACATGACCACCAGTCAGTCGTTTTTGGATAGCTGATTTGAAAACAGCTTTCATACATCACCAAATTTACCAAACTGTTGGTGCAGATGTCCTCATGAAAAGCATGTATCCAGTACAGCCAATTTGCTCATTTCTAAGAACACTCAAGTTTTGCACAAATCATTGAACAGTTCATAAGTTCAATACAATAGACTTTATGTTAAAACTGTTATGAATTCAGAAATTACTCCGATGCTCATACTCATATCATATATATGACTCTATAGTATACAGTTATACAAGAGGAATTATTTATTATTGCACTATCCAGTGTCACCCAGATGGGTGCCCGTTTGAATCTGGTTCCTCTCAAAGTTTCTTCCTCTTGTTGTCTCAGGGAGTTTTTCCTCACCACCATCGCCTCTGGCTTTCTCATTAGGGATGAATTTATAAATTTAAAGTTTATATCTAGAATTGATATATTTCTGTAAAGCTGCTTTATGACAATGTCCATTGTTATATAAAATAAAACTGAATTGAATTGGGTGAGATTAGATTTCCATGGGGAGGTGGCGAAGTAATTCCACCATTTGCAGGTGCCACAAGTACAGATGTTATTTGTGATTTTATTCTCCCTTAAAGTATCTTTCCATTTTTTTTTACCACTGCAAAGATATAGCAGTGAATTCACTGTGCTGAATTACTTTCCATTTTTTACAGAGACTAAAAATAGAATACAGCTTCCATAAGGTATACGTAGCTCATATGATATCAAGTGTGGGCTGTTTTCCCAGAAGGATTTCTCATGTGGCATCCAATGCAGAATGGTACAGGAAGTTGTGGAAAAAAAAAAAAAAAGGTGAGCACAGACATTCCAAAGAGGTTGAAAAGCTTTCTGAGATGAAGAGTGAAAAACAGGGATTAGTTGTATAAATCGCTGGTAGGCCACAGCTCAAGGCAGCTCTGTCTCTCAGCTTAGTCAACTAGATACATGATGTGCATATAACAGGCCAAAAACTAAATATTCAACAGTCCACAGCAGTCTGATGCTTAACTGGGTCCAGGATGTTTGACAGTATATCTGTGTTTGTTCATGGCCTCATTGGCACCCACGCCAGCTTTATGACACTAATGCATAACGCATCCCACATCCTGAGGATGCAACACAAAAGGAGCTGTCAATTAAAAGCGATGGTTGATGTGCCTTCCTCCATACATCTGCTAGAAGAAGGGGAGGGGAACAGATAAGTAAGAAAGAAAAGGAATAAGAGGAGGAGGAAAGCAGAGGACAGCACGGGGGGGACCAACATGAACTCTCAAGTCGATTATGAAGAGCAATTCAGTAGCAACCTGGGAATCAACAAAACTCTTTAGACGTTATATTTAGAATGGTTCTATTTGTAAATCGAATCCATTTGTATGAGTGTTTATACAAGACATTTGGTATTCATGAAGATACCGTAAATTTAAAAAAAAAAAAAAAAAAGTATCTTACTCATGCTCTTGAGGGTGTGAAAACTCCAATGTAAACTTTAGATCATATACAGTGGTATTTGAAAGTTTGTGAATCCTTTAGAATATTCTATATTTCTGCATAAATATGACCTAAAACATCATCAGATTTTCACACAAGCCCTAAAAGTAGATGCGAACCCAGTTATACAAATGAGACAAAAATATTATACTTGATCATTTATTTATTGAGGAAAATGATCAAATATTACATATCTGTGAGTGGCAAGAGTATGTGAACTTTTGCTTTCAGTATCTGATGTGCAGCAATAACTGCAACTAAATATTTCCGCTAACTGTTGATCAGCCCTGCACGTCAGCTTGGAGGAATTTTAGCCCGTTCCTCAGTACAGAACAGCTTCAACTCTGGGATGTCATTGGGCCTTTAGTTGCTTAGAATTTGCCTTGGGTTCCCGTGTGTCTTCGTAGACTATTCCACGTCTTGCTCTTGGAGTGATCTTTGTTGGTTGAGCACACCTGGGGAGAGAAAGAATGGTCTTGAATTTCCTCCATTTGTACACAATCTGTCTGACTGTGGATTATCGAAGTCCAAACTCTTTAGAGATGGTTTTGTAACCTTTTCCAACCTGATGAGCTTCAACAACTCTTTTTCTGAGGTCCTCAGAAATCTCCTTTGTTTGTACTATGATACACTTCCACAAACATGTGTTGTGAAGATCAGACTTTGATAGATCCCTGTTCTTTAAATAAAACCAGGCACTCACTCACTCACACCTGATCGTCATCCCATTGATTGAAAACACCTGACTCTAATTTCACCTTCAAATGAACTGCTAATCCTAGAGGTTCACATACTTTTGCCACTCACGGATATGTAATATTGGATCATTTTCCTCAATAAATAGATATAATTTGTTTGCCTCATTTGTTTATTTGAGTTCTCTGTCTACGTTTAAGACTTGTGTGAAAATCTGATGATGGTTTAGGTCATATTAATGCAGATATTTGGAAAATAATGTTTGGAGTTTCACAAACTTTCAAGCACTACTGTAATTAGCAAAGGAGTTACTGCATGTTAATATATGGATTAAGCGGTCATGTTTAAATTGCATATTTGAGTCAGTTACACACAAATTTAATCTCTCCTTTCATATTAATGGCATTAATGAAAAAACTGTATTAAATATAAAACATAAAGACAGCAAGCCAACCCAAATCCATTTTAAATTGAATAATTTTAGTCATTCAATGAGCCCTGCGATGGATTGGCACCCTGTCCAGGGTGTACCCTGCCTTGTGCCCGATGCTCCCTGGGATAGGCTCCAGGTTTCCCCGTGACCCTGAAAAGGATAAAACGGTATAGAAGATGGATGGATGGATGGATAGTCATTTCATAAGAAATGCCGCCATATAAAAGTATGATGTGCTGGTCTGTGCAGATGCTAGCCGTAAGCTGAGGCAGTACAAATGGCAGAACTGATATTATTGGAATAGTGAGCACATGCTACACATAGGAAGGAACAGATATTTAGAGACCAGTATGTTTTTTTAGGAGGATGAAAGCTGGCTTATAAATCAGTTATGTTTGCCATAGCATCTTCTTTTAATACTGGACAACACTTTAGAGTCAATATTAACTCAAAAGATCTTGTAAGATTCCTATGCATATCCAAGTTTTGTCTGTGCTTGGATCTCTTGCTACTGGCACGTTTCAAAGAGAGATAAGTGACCGATCTGGTGTTTCTCGCTGCAATATGTTGTATATGACCTAGTGTGCTGCAGACCAGAGGTCAATTCATTCTTCTGCTTTTCTAACATGGCCTCAGATAAGATGTGAGGGATATTCTGGCATTGACACTTCGCTTAAAATTAAAAAAATATATTTGAAATCAGTTTCTCTGTGCGATGCGCTACAGATTTTGGGCTTTCAGGTGCTGTTACATTGTTAAATAATATATTTTGTATTGGCATAGACATGAGTCAAAATAACTTACACGCCTAGTTCTGATAAACCCTATTTTTACCTTTCGCTCGTCATTTCAGATGTGGTTGAATTTTATGGAAATTATTTCATATTTTATATAAATATTTTATATTTAAAAAGAAAAAAGAAAAATACAAAATGGATAACACCGTTATGAGCTTTGCATCATCAGTCAGTTACAACTGAAAATAATACTGATTTTGTCCTTAATTACTGTAAGTCTTGTTCATAGTTTTTCAGTTAATGTTTTAAAAACACCAGTATTTAAATTGGCGATTGTTCTGTGTGTGTCTCTGCATGTGCATAATGGAACATCCAATGATTATTTTTAATTACATATATTATATTAATATTTTCCAAGGTATCCTCAATGAATGTATGATGGTTTAACATAGATTTTTTTTCAGGATATACATGTAAGTTTACAGTGTTTTTGAATGATGTTTTGAATGATGTGCCATTTTGGCAGTACAACTATAACACAAACTGGAAAACCTGCAGTCGATATATGGGTAACCTTGCACTTGATAAAAGAAGCAAAACTATGCATGATGACATTTGTAATTTAAATCATTGCTGAGTGCCTTATCTCCAAAATCTGTTACAGTTGTACCAGCCATCTCCCTCTGTTCAGCCCAAAATATTCCCTGGAACCTTCAATTTTCCTTGAAGAGGAAAAAAAATACCCCTTATTTCTTCCATCTCTGTCTCATCCTTGTCAAGATATGGAGCCTGGTGCAGTCTAAAATAAAACCCTTCAACTGAAGACAATATGCATTGAAATACAGTCCCTCTTTTCTTTTTTTTCTAACAGAGCTCCAAGACAAACCTCAGTTACAATAATGAAGAGCTTTCCAGGACTGGCCCAGATGGACCAATGAGGATCAAGTACCAAAGAGCACTCAGCAAGAGCACTGGCGATTATGCCAAACAGGCAAAAGCACATTATATTACGTTATATTTGAATGAGTGTGTGACTGTTATAAAAAATATACCAATAGAATCTGAAATTGTTATACTGTTTACATTACAGTATATATAAATAACTACCATAAGAACCGTAATACTAGGTTGTATGGACATCATACATTGCCTTGAACTTTTCCATGTTTTGTAGTATCACAGAAATGACAATTTCATTTACACAATGTCATTTTTAATACTGTAACACAAAGGTTAATTAAACAAAACAAAAAAATAAGCATGTTGAATAAGTATTCACTTCCCAGGGTCAATATAGCTGTAATTACAGCTGCTAGTCTTGCCTCAGGTTCTCAGATTCAAGGCTGGGCTTTGACTCTGACATTCTAACACATTTATGTTCTTGGATTTCATCCACTTTAGTGGAGCTTTGTTAGTATGGTTAGGATCATTGTGTAGTATCTTGCAGACTGGAACAGGTTCTAGGATTGCCCTATATTTGGCTACAATCTTCTAGCCCTTAACTCTGGCCATTTTCCTGTCTGCACAACAAGATGCTACCACCACCACCATGCTACACTGTGGGGATGGCGTTCTCAGGATGATGAGCAGTGTAGGGTTTCTGCCAAGTGATTTGTGGGCAAAACGTTAGTTTTGGTTTCGTCAGATGAGAGAACATTTTTCCACTCATTTGCTGACTCTTTAACATCTCCAACATGTTTTTTTCCGCTTCTTCCATAAAGCCCAGCTATGTGGAGTAATTGGACTATGGTTGTCCTTTGAACATTTTCTCCCATCTGAGCAGTGGGAGAACGCCCCAACTCTTTCAATAGATACTCTTGTTTCTCTGACTAACCTGTCTTTACCCTGTCACTGGTTGACAGCCTCTTCTAGACAGAGTCAATGTTGTGACATAAATTCTTTAAGATCAGACTTAATAGTGTTCTGCATGTGTTCAAAGATTGGGATTTTTTTTTTTTTTTAAACCCTGATTGATACTTTCCATGATCTTCTTCATGAGGCTGTTTGTTTAAGTATGATCTCTAACAAACATGTGTATTTATATTGAGGTCATGAAGTACATTGATGTGACTTCTAATGGTGACTAGTTGCACCAGAACACATATAGGGGTTTCATAGAAACAAGGGTTGAGTACTTATCGATGTTGGGTAAGTTACTCAAAAAAAGTAATCCACTACAGATTACTAATTACTACTTTGAAATTGTAATTTGATTAGATTACTGATTATTCCATGTAAAAAGTAAGCAGATTAGTAATTACTTTACTGTCAAGTTACTTTCAAAACCTACAAAAATACATTACAAAGTGAAACTCATAGTTCTTTCAGTAGTTTTAGCGTGTAAACAAACTTATAAAAAAACTTTTCTAACTAGGCTAGTTTGTTGTCACTAGCCAAGGGGAGGCACAACTAAGCTATTTTATGGGTTTAGCTGCTACAGTGCTATGCAAAGTACATTATTTTCCTTATGCTCTGCTCATATCATGTTCATGTAAACTGGAACTCGTATAGATATTTTCACACCTTGTTTTCCTGCTCAGCATCAGAGGCTGTTACTGTTTCAGTTTCAACCCCTTTACTGGTTTAAAAAAAAAAAATCGGCGTATATCCATTTTTCCTCACACTGACTGTGTGAGCTAGCATTTAGTAGAATTGAGAGACTGTCAACTAATGAAACATGAGTGTTTCCACATATTTTCCTGTAAACCCTGTCTGATTGGTCTCGCCTCCATTCACTGAAGAATTACAGTAAAATTACAACACCACCGTCTTCTTTTACTGACGTTCAGTTATGTAGTGATGAACTGCTCCAAGTGGAGAATTATTCGGGGCTAGAGAAAAAATCTTCGGGGCTACAGTCCTGAATGTCTAGGCCGGGTTACGCCTCTGGCTGCCACACAAAACATGATTTATTTTAAAAATGCATTTTACTTAACATTGTTTTCTTAAAAATAAATTTGTAACACAAGTAACGTAATTTTATTGACATCAGTAACTGTAATCAAATGACAAATTTAAAATGTAATGCATTACATAAAAAGTCATTAGAATATACCCAACTCTGGTACTTATGCAGTCAAATTTAATGTTTTTTGTTAATTTGTAAATATCATTTTGCAAACTATATCAATTCCATTCCATTTCAATATTCTGGGCTAGATAATGTCCATTTCAGTTCCACTTTCTAACACCAAAAAAATGTGGAAAGGTTCAAGGTAAATACGTATGTAAGACACCGTACCCTTAGTTTATCATTAGATCCCAACCTTAACTTAATCTGATGACAGCTGTACAAACAAAGGACTTTTAAGAAGTCATTATGAAGTCAACAGACTGCTGATTACAACCCCTCATCTAATATTTACAAAGGAATTAAGATGATCTTTAAATGAAACCAGAAATTAAAATTCTTAAAAAAAAAAAAAAAGATTAAAACCACCGAACATTTGTGTATTTGTTTAAACTGCAGTGATATTGAGCATATCCAAACAGAGCCACATGTATTTTTCAAAACCTTTAGTCAAGAACATTTTCCATCCCTTTACAGCTATAACACACCCACTTTTTTTTTTCAGACGTTTCTTACAAAACAACCCAGAGGTTTGTGGAGGTGGTAGCACACCGATATTTAAAAATGGATTAGTGTGACACTAAACAATCATGGGCATCTGTGAGAGCATGTAAAGAGAATAGAGCAATTAGTGTTCTCTGCCAAGTGTGTTCAGCTGCCCTCTGATGTTGCATGAGCTGCAATTTGATAAGATATGTTTCTTGGAGAAAGCATCTGATAATGCTCACCATGCGAGATTGGTAACAGTAACAATAAAGACTCAGAGATTGGCTATGGCTCAATTTGACAGAAAAACTGTGAATACACATTTATCATTTTATTGAACCTTATTCTCCACCACTGTTTAGATTGTTGCTATGCAAATTATGTTAATTTTATACATGTACAGTATGCCTTTTTTTTTACTGTGCTGATAATGATAGTCAGTATAACCGACAATTAACTACCATTCTGGGAATAAATAAAGCTTATTTAATTACATTCAAGTGGGCTTTATGCTAATAAGTATTAATGTTTCACTAAACAATTAGCAGGGATAATTTATAGTTCAGCAGCACTCTTTTCCCCCTTTTAATAGACAAATCTGAATAGATTTCATATCTGCTTTCTACAGTGATAGGGTGAACCCTTGGGTAAATGCTATTCTTATGTAATCTGTATTTCTTGAATTCTTCAGTGGTGCTATCAAAAGAAAGCAGGGATCAAATGAAACTAACCAGGGCTGTCCTCTGACCCAGACATGTGACAAGCGCTTGGGTGTTATCTATTTGTTTCCCCCTCTGGACAGTGCTATACATCATGGTATGACTACTAATTCGAATCCTGAAGTATCAAAACCTTGGTCCAGTACTGTAAATTGGATGATTTTTCACTTGAATACATTTTTTTTTACATGAACTAAAAACAGGTGCATTATCTATTTGATGGTAAAATATGCATATCATTGTCACCTGTTTACTTTCTCTGTAGGAGGCACACTGAGCGTGATAGACATCAGTACTAGTGGCATCCGTTTTCTATACCGCTTATCCTACAGGGTCACAGCGAACCTGGAGTCTATCCCAGGAATTATGGGGCACAAGGCAGGGTTCACCCTGGACAGGGTGCCAATCCATTTCAGGATACAATCACATACACATTCACACACCCATTCATACACTATGGACACTTTGGAAAGACCAGTCAGGAATCAAACTCCCAACCTTGGAGGTGTGAGGCGAATATACTAAGCCACTGTGTGCCCAGTACTGGTCATGCAACACAAATGTAACCAACAGTGCCATACATGATTACTGCATCTCAGTGATAATACAGAGCGTGCTGAGTGCAAATTTTGTCAAATGACATTAAAATTTAGACAAAACACAACACACTTCTGTTTCAGAACATCACAACAGTAATATTTCCCACTCAAAACAGTAATTCCTACTTGCAATTATTATTACTCCAGTTACTGTTTGCACCTTCAAAATGGAAGATAAACATGTAACTGTGTTTTTTTTCATATATGGTCATATCCAACCTCTTATTAAATAAAAGAACGACAAGACATTATAAGAGACGTTAATAAGAAAGATAAAGCTTGGGAGGATGTAGCAGAGATTGTTGGTGATTGTATGTAGGTAGTACAATTAGATTTCCTTGCTAATCTGTCAGTGAAGCTAGTTCGAAATCTAGCTAATAGCTAGTAAAACAACCAATTTTCACACTCATTACTGTGCTGCTTAATTAGCTTTAGAAGCTATATATACTATAGTTATTACAACATTACTATTACTACAAACAGATAAACACTGAACAGTGCATGCCCGGCCACTACAGATGTACAAGAGACAAACTGCAAGCGCCACAAACAACTTATTGCTTTCTGGTCTGACCGTAAGGTTAGTTCCTGGGAAAGAGTAACAAAATTCAACATAAGTACTTAGTTATAGTACAGGCGAATTGGCAATGGAAATAGCTGCAAAATGTGGAATCACTCATTTGTGGACTGCTAGTAGTGGACTACTGGAATATCTAGTGGGAAAGCACCATTATTATTCTACCTTCATGTAGGCTATGAGGCGTAAGCATTCAGACGAGTCACATCCACACTAGCATGAGAAATGAGTAGGTGGTAAAGAGAACTGGGAACAAGTAGAAGGACTGAGAGTCAAAGAGAATAAGAAAGGGGAAAGAGGAAGCAGGTAAAAGAAGAAGAAGAAGAGGAGAAAAGAGAATGGAAGGAACAGATCTCGCAATGTACGTGATGTATCTCAATAGATCCAGCAGAACTGTTCTGTGCATTTGCAAGAAATGTAAGATATTTATTTGAAATTATGAAGAGTGCAATAATTCCACACCCATGGGAATCAAGCAAGGACAGAGTAAAAGACAGATTCTTTTTTTGCAATGTGACAGGATTATCAGAAGAAATTTCACTACTTGACTTCATTTTTCATAAAATGAACACAATCTGAGGTAATCTACCTCAGAATCTTTAAAATCCCATGTTGAATGACCTTGTTGATTGATAAGTGAAAAGGAGACTGCATAAATGCATAATTTATGACACACCAACTTTAAAATTGAATATGTACATGGCTTAATAGTAATATTATATGTAACTAGTTCATTTCCATAAGATCATTTGGTGCAGAGGTGTACTGTACGTGGTACTGAAAACCCAAGACACTGCACACAAGTCAGAAGACAAGATGCCACTATGCACAAAGAATCCATGGACACTTTCTAAACACTAAGGAAACACCAAGGCAGTGGTAGCTCAGTGGTTAAGTTATTGGACTACTGCTTGGAGCTCAAATCCCAGCACCACCAGGCTGTCAGTGCTGGGCCCTTGAGCAAGGACCTTAACCCTGAATTGCTCAGTTGTAGAAGTGAGATAAGTGAAAATGTAAGTTTGCGGTATTTTGTCCATTCACAGTGGACATCAGAGAAACTCTGTCCAGAGGAAAGGCTTGGGGTCACCCAGAAAATTTCCAATTTTCCATGAAAACTCATACTTTTATTCATCAAATGAGCTGTAAAATAAACAGAAAATGTAGTGAAGGCATTGAGAAAGTTAGAAATAATGATTCTTCTTGAAATAGCTTGAAATATGTATTTTGTACTTCAAATTTTGCTTTCATCAAAGAATTCTCCCTTTGCAGCAATTAGAGCGTTGCATACCTTTCTACAGCGGCATTCTAGCTGTCAATTTATTGAGGTAACCTGAGGAAATGTCACCCTGTGCTTCTTGAAGCACCCCTATCAAGTTGGATTGCATTGATGGGCACTTTTTAAGGACCATAAGGTATAGCTGCTCCCACAACAGCTTAATAGGGTTGAACTCTGGTGACTGTGCAGGCGAGTCCAATACAGTACAGATAGAATACCAGCTGACTGCATCTTCTCTAAATAGCTCTTACGTAGTCTGGAACTGTGTTTGGGTCACTGTCCTTTTGTAGGAGGAATTTGGCTCCAATCAAGTGCCATCCACAGGGTATGGTACTTCATTGCAGAATGGATTGATAACCTTCCTTGTTCAAGATCCCTTTTTATCATGTATAAATTTTCCACTTGAGCACCACCAAAGCAGCCCCAGACCATCACCTTTCCACCACCATGCTAAAGCACTCCTGCAGCATCTTTTAATTTTTTCTGCATCTCACAAATGTTCATCTCTGTGTTCCAAACACCACATACTTAGATTTGTCTGTCCATAAACATTTTTCCAATCATCTAATGTCTGTGTTCTTTGGTCCATCTTAATCTCTTCCTTTTATTGGCCAGCCTCAGATATGGCTTTTTCTTTGCAATGCTGCCTAGAAGGCCAGTGTCCTGGAGTCACCTCTTGACAGTTGACATTCAGACTCGTGTTTTGCAGGTACCATTCAATGAAGCCAGTTGAGCACCTGTAAGACGTCTGCTTCTCGAACTAGAGACTCGAACTAGATGTATTTGTCCTCTTGTTCAGTTGTGCTCTGGGACCTCCAACTTCTCTATCCATCCTCGCGACCTCATTATACATGAAATAAACTAATTCATAAAACTACATATATTCATTAACATTTAACAGTAACTGAGAAACACCACCAAATGTAGCAAAGTAAAAGTACATTTCTGTACTTTTCTGATGATATTGAACATTTGGGTGTAAGATCTGGGTGTAATTGCATGTCAGTTGTAGCTTGATTGTATATGTGTATTGTAATGTCAACTGTGTTCTCTCAATTACAAATTTTTCCTAATTGAGACAATAAAGGCTCTTTAATCTTTTATTTTAAATGAAAAAAATGTGCTACCTGAAGTAATATGTACGTATACAAATACACGTACTTTATATGATAAAATTACTGTATAATCTCTTCTTAAAATGATGCAATTTCTACCTTCTCTGGTTTATATTTCTGGTTTCTCAGGTTAATATTCATAATATTCAACTGCATTTACATACTATTTCAAGTTATTTAAATCTGAACTCTGTTGGCAGTCATACTAAGTGATGTGCTCTCTTTTGCCATGTGATTGCATCATTTGTGACTAGTGCTTATAGTGTTTATAGCACTCCTAAGTACTAGCATATACAGTAGCCCTCATGTTTATTTTCTCTCTTTCTTTCTCTCTCTGTTCTTCCTACACCAATACTGCATTTGTTTCTGGTCAGTTGGTGGAATGTTCTGTGGAACAATATGAGACAAATATAGCCACATACTTGGATTGTCATGAAAGAAAGAAAAAAATCCGGCAAGTGAGTAAATGTTAAAGCAGCATAGGTCATAATCAGATGATACCGCCCTGGGGTCTCTGGTGACCGATATCTCTCAGTGCTTACTTACAATAATGAACATTCCCTAACAACTAAAAGAGACATCGCAAATTTGATATACATTTTGAACCTACTAACTTAAACTACTAAACCCCATAAATCAGATTAAGGAAATTCAAACCAAAAAATGCATCACGGAGCATTAAAATGAAGTCCCAGCCTGCTGTCACTGTGCATGCTTTATATGAGTAATGAGATTCTCCAAACAAGGGAAGCACTTGCAGATGGGCAGTGAGTCTGGGAGGAATAATGATCATGCCAAGATTCCCAGAGCATAAGTCCTCCTGCAGAGTCAGGGACAAAAAAAAAATAGTTTCGCTGAACTTTTCTTCAGGCTCTGACATCTTATGAAAATAAAATCTCAAGGACGACAACTCTTCCTAAATTAGACCCAAGATCTATCTACCAGTCTATCTGCTGCTATGTCTTTCATCATAGTGAGGGGATGTTAACCTTGTAAGCTGACTATCTACCTACAAAGCCTATTAAGTGTGTCTAAAGACTGAAAAGGAGAAGTGGAACATCTATAGTGTGGGTATGCCTGAGGTATAAATAAAAAGCAAAGTAGATACTATAGCCAGGAAAAAGACAAAACTGGCTTTCAGACCGCCTACAGATATCACTGACTGACTGAGATAGAGGACAAATGACTGGGATAGTAAGGACTAAGACATCAATATAAAGTTTCATTTTTGGCATCCACATCAGGATATTTGCTGTTTATAAATGTGTTAAGACAGAACCAAGGACCAAGCACTAATGGTGGTAAGAAAAATGCGTAGAATGATATGAAGAAGTGATGTTCAGGCTGATTTCTTTCTACTCCAGACTGTAAATTCATGCAACCTACTGTATCAGGGACAATTGTATCAAGTGATTATACAGAGTGATTTAGTGCCTGCTTGATTTGATCTTTATTTGGGCTGATATTTTTCAGCCTATTTTGCTGACACATCAATAACACATCATCAGGTGCATGTGAAATACATCTCTCAAAGGGGGCTGAACCTCAGTAGCCTAATCCATAACAGTTTTACAAAACTATTATAGCTTGTTGTTTGTAAACTTCATAATTGGTAAATATTCTAATTAAACTGTAAGTATAATATTAATTTTTGCATTCATTTTGGAGCTTTTTTGTTTATTTATTTATAGGTCTAGCTAATTAGCTCTCAGTACCTTCTTTAGTGAAAATTAGCTAGCTAGTTAGAAGCTTAGCTGCTTTTTAGCATGCTATGGCAGATACTCCTAATTTTGTTCACCTCATTTTGATGCTCTTACTTATGAGAAGAGAATTCACATTAAAACAGGAGTCCAGACCAACAGAATAAATAAAAGCTTGAGGCAGATAGGCTACAACAGCAGAAGACCACATCAGGTTCCACTCATGTCAGCCAAGAACAGGAATCTGAGGGTACAATGGGTACAGACTCACTGAAACTGGACAGGTAAAGATTGTAAAAACATTGCCTAGTCTGAGCAGGTGTACAAAAGTTCCTAATAAAGCGACTGGTGAGTGTAATTGTTGAGCTATTCATAGATATTAGATTTTAGCCCACACATCTAATATCATAGCCAGTACTCATTTCTGATATACAATATAAGTTTATTTTTATAGCACCTTTCTACACATTCAAAGTCGCTTTACAATTGAAAAGCACAAATAACACAGCATTTACACAAAACAGTCAGAGTTAAGAGTCACAGAGACATTGGGCAAAGAGATTGAGTTCCAAAGTGAAGGGGCTACAGAGCAGAAAGCTCTATCACCGAGTGAGGACAGCTTGTAATGTGGAATAAATAATAAGCCAGAATCAGATGACCTGAGAGAGCATGATGGAGCGTAGGGATGGACGAGATCAGCAATGTATAAGGGGACTAGACCATGTAAGGCTTTGAAAGTAATAAGGAGAACTTTATATCGGATATGATATGAGGCAGGTAACAAGTGTAACCTGCGCAGGACAGGAGAGATGTGTGATGATTTCTTAGAATTACAGAGAACCCTGGCTGCTGATTTCTGGATGTATTGTAATTTATTGATTGTTTTAGTGGGAAAGCCAGAAAAGGGAGCATTACAATAATCAAGCTGAGAACTGATGAAGGCATGGACAAGGGTTTCGGCATGTTTGGTATTAAGAATGGGGCGAAGTCTAGCAATATTGCGAAGATGATAAAAAGCTGTTTTTATGAGATAGGAGATGTGTGAGTTAAAAAACAGTGTGGAGTCAAGATTATACAAAGGTTACAGACAGTAGAGGAGGGTCTGACCAGGACACCATTTATATCAATGAACTCATCAGGGAGATGAGAAAGAACATGTGGAGATGTTACTACTAACACATCTGTTTTTTCAGTATAGAGTTTGAGAAAATTACTGCTCATCCAGGAATGAATGTCCTTGATACATTCAGATAAGGAATTAGTGAGAAAAGGAGCAGAAAGATGTGAGGTAATATAGAGTTGATTGTCATCAGCATAGCAATGGAAATTAACTCTATGTTGGCGAATGATGCGACCTAAGGGAAGCATGTAGATGATAAACTGCAGTGGACCAAGTACAGAACCCTGAGGAACACCTTGAGAAATAGAAACAGTGATAGATTAAATTGATGGATGGAAATGAAGTGCTGATGACCAAAGAGGTAAGAAATGAACCAAGATAAAAACAATGCAGAAATTCCATCAGCAGAAAGCCAAGAAATAAGTATACTATGTGTGGGACGGCTGTGGCACAGGTGGTAGAGCGGGTTGTCCACTAATCGCAGGATTGATGGTTTGATTCCCGGCCCACATGACTCCACATGCTGAAGTGTCCTTGGGCAAGACACTGAACCCCAAGTTGCTCCCGGTGGCAAGTTAGCGCCTTGCATGGCAGCTCTGCTACCATTAGTGTGTGAGTGTATAGGTGAATGAGACACAATGTAAAGTGCTTTGGATAAAAGCACTATATAAGTGTGCCATTTATTTATTATTTATAAGGTAGTATCAAAACCAGAACGAATGTCTAAGAGGACTAGAAAAGTAATGGCACCAGAGTCAGAGGCCATCAAAATATAATTTGAAACTCTGACTAGTGTAGTCTCAGTGCTGTGAAGTGGACGGAAACCAGACGGAAAGCATTCAAAGAGATTGTAATATCTTAAGTAGGAGAGAAGCTGAGAAGCAACCATTACTTCTCTATTACTTTAGCCAAGAAAGGCAGATGAGAAACAGGGCAGTAGTTTTTAAGGGGTCTAAGCTAGGCTTTTTTTTTTTTAACTGGAATGACAGCATCAGTTTTGAGTTCTAAAGGGACAAATACAGTATTAAATGTTCTATTGATGAGGTGGGAAATAGGCACTGAGAAAACAGGCAGGCAAAGCTTAAGTAAGGCAGTGACGATGAACCGATAACTTTAACAACACAATATTCAAAGATGGTAATGTCATGAAGAACACATTTATTTGAAATAAGGACATTTTTATTGACAGTTAAATCTAGGTATCAGAAATGGGCAAAAATAGCAGTAGGCCTCTGAGGGCTAAGCAAAAGTCACTTTTGGTTTGGTATTTAACGGTTTATTTGGTACTCGCAGGCTTAAATCGAACTGACTGGTATGACCAGAGTAACCCAAGCCAGACCGACTGACTAGGGTCAGCTTTACAAGCCCAAATACCATTTTTTAACATTATGTCAGCTTCTATCAGCATCATCTAACAAGCTTGTACCTCCTACACTCAATAGACCTGGGAAAGCTGAGGAATGGAAACAATTACTTCAGCTCTGCACTTTATCTTCATCTGATAAAGCCAGGACACAGGTGGACAGTGAGAAAGCACCCACTTATTTCTATTTCAGGTTCAGAGAGGAAAGCAAATAGAGAGCATGCCGAGGACTACTTTCCAAGGGCCGGATCATTTGCAACAGAAGAGCCGAAGCCACCGCACATTTAGGAGAATGGAAATGAAGGAAGGAAGGAAGTTTCTCAGTGATGACCCTCTGTCACGAACACCAGCTTTACTTCCAAATGCTATTCGCTTTCATCTTATTGAGGGATTTAAAGTGTCTAATGGAAGACAATAGTCTTTGAGATCCTTCACTGTTTAAACTCGATGCTGCAGAAGCATTAACCATAATTTCACATCTATGGTTGTTTAGCGCCATTTTGAATACGTTCCATTTTGAAATTGTGAATGTGCTCGCATATGATTCTGAAAAAAGAAACCTTTATGTATATGGAACACATCAATCATAATAGAACAAATTAATTGAGGTGAATCTGTATTCATATTCTATCGGATCTAAACAAATTCATATCTATTGAGTTATTTAAATAGAACAATAATCGCCATGTTAAGTCCAGTAACTTTTCAAATATTTGATTTCGGTTATTTAAACACACACTTACCAGAGGATTGTTTACCTTTTTGTTCTGTCACCTTGTTTTGAACCAGTGAACAACAGCTTTATGAGTATGTTTTCAGCCCTGGCCTTTCGCACACATTGCTCAGCAAATATTTTTGCTTTAATTATGTTTAATTATGTACATTTGTTTAATTGTTTAATTATGTACATTTGTGCATGCGTGTTATGTGCAAACCAAAAGTATCACTCTGTTCCTGACTCAGGCAAACAGACACATAGGTGAGAAAACACCTTAAGACTTAATACTCAATACTCAAGCAATGCTACTGAAAGCTCATGAGATAAATGTAAGTCACTCTGGATAAGGGCATCTGTCAAATGCCATAGAAGTATATGTAATAGTGTTGGGCCAGAAGATGCAAAGGATTCTTCTGAGGTTCTTTGTGTGGAATGTTGACAGCTTGGTCAGGTCACCTTCTGTCATTCTCCAGCATTCTGTAGGGTGGAAAAAACACAGCTCTAATATATTTTGAGCTGTATTGTGTGGACTCCCATATGAAAGACATGTCTTACTTTGTTGAGACAGCTTTTGATGTCACTGCCTGCCGCCACCATCATTTCTAATAATGCTGCCCAGGTAGGTGAATTCTTCAGGATAGGTTAACCCCATCGACTTGGATAAGTGAGGAACTTGAGATGTTCAATGTCATCACCTTTTGACATATGTTTTCTGTTTATAGATCATCAAGCCCACCTGCTGTGAAAAATATGTTGAGTCTAGATGTTTTCTCTTGCATGTGCTGGTGAGCGTTAGAGAGCAATGCCAGATCATCTGCAAAGACAAGGACTTCCAGTGTTGTAACTGGAGTCCATATTATGCCTCTTGGCTGGTTCCCAGTTGCTTGTCTCATCGCCCAGTCAACGGCCATGTTGAATAGCAGTGCTGACATCACACACTCTTGTCTTACACCTGTATTGAGTTTAAAACTGTAATCTTTATAAGGACACCTTTTGTCTAGTCATCTGGAATTTTCTTTCCCTCCCAAATGACTGTAAAAAGTGGCTATAGTGCTTGTGCTGCCACCCCTAGATCTGTCTTGAAGAGTTCTGCATTGAGGTTGTCTTGTCCTTTGTCTTGTCCACTTCCTATCAAGGTCAATCTCTGCCTCATGGATGTCAGCTTCAGCTGTTGGCGGTGATCTGTTTAGTACTTTGCTGAAGTATTCTGCCCAGTGCTTGTTGTTCTTTCTCTGTGATGAGGGTTCACCCTTGTTTATCCATGATTGGCACTTCTGCACTTCTGTTGTTCTTGCCACATGTAGTCTTTGTAATCTTGTAAACCTTTTCCTGATCCCCCGTTTGCAGCCTCCTCTGCCAAGCTAGCAAGATTTTCTGAGTATGCTCTCTTGTTTGCTCTTGCCATCTTCTTCACAGTTCAATTTGTTTCCCTGTACTGTAGCTTGTATCTTTCCTTAAATCATTCTGATTTAGTCTCCATAACTTACTTCTTAGTTTTCTCCTATCTTCGATGGCCCTCCAGGTGTTTAGTGTGATCCACACCTTTCTTTTCTGTTGTTTCATTCCTAAGCATGTTTTAATCGCTTCAGTGTATATTCTTTGGATCTGTTCCCACTGGGTGTTGATGCCATTTTGATCTGGTTGTATGTGGCTATCCAAATCTGCGAGAGCTTGGAACTTGTTTTTATCTGCAAAACAAAAGCATTCCTGGCCTGGGGGTTCATGCAGTTTGGTCACATCAATCCATTGGTGTCCCAATGTTTTCTGATCTGTTCTTTGTAGCTTCAACTTGAGCATGGCCGTGACAAGGTGGTGGTCACTGCCAACATCAGCTCCCATCATTACTTTGACATTCAAAAGAGACCTTCTCCAGGTGCCACTGATGGTGATGTGGTTGATCTGGTTCTTGTCTCTTCCATTTGGGGAACACCAGGTTATCCTGTGGTTGTCTCGGTGTGGAAATTGAGTTCCTAGATGACAAGGTTGTAGTTTGTATAGAACTCTAACATCCTCTCTCCATTATCATTCATGATGCCACAGAATTTCTTCCTCATGACCATCTCATTGTGCAAGTTGTTGTTTCTGACTTTTGCATTCCAATCGCTCATTATGATCTGATGATCATGTCATGTCTAGGTGTGCTTTTTAATTCTAATTTACTTATTTGTAAAAGTTGTCCTTGGTTTCTTGGCCACTGTTGTTCGTGGGGGCATAGCACTGGATGATGGTAAGTTTTATGTGCCTTCCTTTCATTCTGATTTTCATGAATCTGCTGTTAATAGGTTTCCATTCTATTAGACTCTAAGTTCCTTTCTTTAGGACGATGGCTACTCCCTCCTGGTGCTGGTTGTCAGTTCTTCATGAATAAGTCTCTCCAGTAGTGGTCTAATGTCTACCTGATCCTATCCATCGACTCTCACTAACTCCTAGTGTGGCATTCCCAAGTGGACGGAAATGTTTATCCCAAATTTAGTAAATCCAACTATGCCACCCTGGGGGAGAACCAGGGAAATACTCCCAAATAAAGGCAGACAGATAAGTTCTACCAATCGGGGCAAGGAACATGAGAGTGAGACACGAGTATCATTTTTATATTTATATTTTATTATGACACTTAAGCATCATTAAAACTTGGCATGTAAATATCAAATTACTCTCCCATGAAGCACAATAAGAATTTTAAAACTAAGCACTTGTCCAGGCACAGGCTTGGCATGAACAAGGCAGGCCAGCTAAAGCTTGGGAGGTCATCCAAACCCACTGCAAGTCACACCAAAATCATCAAACACTACCTACACCATAAGGAAGTTGTTGTGTTGGTACACTGAGCACGCTGTGAAGCACACACCACCGAACAAATGCAGCTAGCCTCCCCTGTCCCACCAAGACTCACTGGCTCCTGGAGAGAAAGAACACACCGGTTAACCCAAAATTACACAAACACTAAACAATAAACAAAAAGAGACAAATATTACAGACACTGTGGTGTGATGGCTATAACACCCAGGCCCATTGACACCACCATATGAAATAGAGGCAGTTGACAGCACCTAAGCAGAACCAGAATTATGGTAAACAGTACAA
Source organism: Stegophilus panzeri (assembly GCA_024331685.1). Taxonomy (NCBI): domain Eukaryota; kingdom Metazoa; phylum Chordata; class Actinopteri; order Siluriformes; family Trichomycteridae; genus Stegophilus; species Stegophilus panzeri. The sequence continues at coordinate 22,610,427 of JANDJT010000041.1, forward strand.
ATGAAAAATAATAGCCACTATAGCATGGAGACAATAAGGCATAGCATACACCCCATCAATAGTAATGTGGCTGTGTGGAACAACAAACCTAAAACAGGTTTGAGGCTGGAAAACACTAATTTACCACTTAGCCTCTCAGACTACATGTGGTTGCAAAACATAAGCCAAACATACATCCAAAACTAAAGTAAAACAAAACACTGAAGAAAAGCAAAACAAATCAGATGAAGCAAAACAGATCAAGAAAATGACCGTAAAACAAAATCAGGTAAAGCAAAACAGCAGCGGCGTCACATGTAGCATCTTCGGCTAAGGATTTGTCTTAGAGAAGACTTAGATGCTCAACTCCCCACTCTCACCTTAACACAAAGATCAGAGTGTCAACCTAAATCTACCAAGTCTCAACGTGAAAAAGGGAGAGGTGTACTTACCATTGGGTTGAACAAACACCAGACGTGAAGTTGTATGATTATTCACAGGTACCACGGCTCGACATACATATACATATTCAGCCACCGGCTAAATGTTGATCACTGAACGCGATCTCCAGCGCCAACTCGCCACGATGCACGTGCCATCAGCGCCGCTCTAAGACTATAAATAAACAAATTAGCCTTGAGATGTTTACCTCATTACACTGTGAGCAAAGCCTCAACGTACCTGAACGGGAATGCCAGGGGATCGAGGAATTCTGAATCACCAGGACACCCATGCACCTACCAAAATAAGGGCCCTTAAATAGTCTGGTAGCTCCCACCCCATTGGTCTGCCGAAGCCTTACTCCGAGCAGAGCCAATAGGATAGCCAAATCACTTACCCTGCTACACTAGCATGTGTAGATTATCTCACCTCATTTTGGGTATTATTTGGGCCAGCTTGTCTGTTTCATGCATAGTTCTTACATTCTAGAACCCTATCCAAGTCTTACATTTCGTGCTTAGGACTTCTGTCTCAGGGTCATTGAGACACTCAAGCCTCACAACCACAGCAAGGTGGTGATCCATTGTGTACCTGTTAGACAGGTGGTCTACGACGGTAAAAGCTCAGCTAAAATTAGCTAAACGTTACATTCTGACAGGACTCACAAGCGTCTCATTCTTTTGGTAAAATTTATACTAAATGCTGTTCCTCACATTTGCAGAAATTTGGTTCAGATTATGCAGGAAATGTAAAATTAATAATGAACTAATCAGTGAAAACTGGTTGTTGAGTTACATATTATGTGGTCAGCTTAGTACTAGTGCCATTGGCAGTTAGCAAAGCAAGCTACATACATTCACCAGAGGCACCAAATCTCTGCTGCGTGTTTCCAAGCTTTATTATTATTTTTTCATGACGTCTTTATACACATTTAATGAGATGTCACATAGAACTGTATAAGATGAAACCATGATTGTATGTTTTTTCTCTTCTTTCATTTTCACCCATCAATCTATCGCTTAACCACATCGTATTTGCACTGAATTGAGAAAATCACAATTTAAACCTCACTTGCTGCCATCACCAAAATCTTGCTCCGTGTCCTACGTATGTAGAAAATTAATGGTTGACTGTCACATTGTCACTTACTATTGTGGACATAGGGTAAGGTTTTTTCCCCCTTGTTTTGGATTTTAGCTTATAATTCTCTGCTTGTGATTTTGACTAAAAGTCTCATTTATGGACAAGTAAACAGATTTTTAATAGTTAGTTCATTTGGAATTTGCAGTCAGGATGAATTCCTTTGGATTGACAAAAAATGCCTGTAAACACAGCCATTGTTGCAGGTGAAAAGCAGAAATAATGAGCATAATCAAAATTGTTGCTGGAGCTAAAGATACACACACACACACATGGACTGCCTAATTAATATTGAATGTTTATGGCTTTTCAGTGAGAAGCTAATTGCAGTTGGAAGTGCACAAGGGCTGAATGTCGAGAGTTGCAGAGTGTGTATGTGAGCTTGACTGAGAAAGTGCTTCGTTGTGGTACTGTGTCAATTATAAGTAATCTATCACTCTCTCTCTCTTTCTCTCAGGCTGTTACATAAGCTGTACCCTTCTTCTGCTACCTGCCAGCTTATGCAGCACAGTACTCAGCCAAAATGGTGTGTATCTGTTTGTTCGAATGTGCACTTAAGCGGAGGTTTAATGCAGATGCAAAGCCATGGTGCTAATCTTACACAATGACATAAACGCTATATTCATTTAACTAGAACGGAGCATGTGGCAAGTCCAGCATACCTCACAGCCTGAAGAACAGTTTATTTAACCACTAATGGTTTAATTAAGAGAAAGAATGAAATGGATTTAATTGGGATTGCTTCTTAATAATGGCCACAAGAGCAGTTTCTGTGGAGTGTGCAGGTTTAAAGCCAGATTGGTTAGGATCTTGAAGGTTATTCTGGGTATGATAAAAAGACGGTGTTGATTGTTGACAGTGCATTCAAGGATTTTAGAAAGAAAGGAGAAAAGTGATACTGGTCAGTAGTTGCTTATGTCTGAGTGGGATGAGAATAGATGAAGTTGGTACATGACCAGATGCCATGGAGTCAAAATTGATAGAAGAGATGAAGGAGAGGAGGTCTTGTGAGATGGACTGGAGCATTGGGGAAAGGATGGGATCCATCCACATATTTTCCATACCGCTTATCCTAGACAGGGTCGCAGGGAGCCTGGAGCCTATCCCAGGGAACTTGGGTACAAAGTGGGGGACACCCTTGACAGGGTGCCAACCCATCGCAGGGCACAATCACACACCTATAGAGATACCAATCAGCCTACAACACATGTCTTTGAACAGTGGGGGGAAACCAGAGTACCTGGAGGAAACCCCCAAAGCACTGGGAAAACATACAAACAGGGCAACCCTGGACGTGTGAGGCAAACGGGCTAACCACTAGACTCACCAGCTATTCTCGAGATAGGCTAGGCCTATCACCAGCTAGACTCCAGATCCACCACAGACATGACCACAACAAAGCTCTTACTGAAGATGAATTAATGAATAAAACTTAATAAACAGTGTTGGCACATTCCAGAATTGCCTGTTAATGACAGTATACATTCATAGGTCAATATTTATTAGGGTTACTGTTAATTATGTAGAGCCATCTGTGTGTCATGTGAATTTACTGATTTTGTCTTCAAATATATTTAGTATTTAAATGTATAGAATCTGAATGGTAAATATGTCTTAGTATAAAAATATTTGAACATAAGTTAGTGTTTATTTTACTTTAGAAATCTTTTGGAGCTATGCTGTTTACAACATATTGTTTGATTAGTTTCCGAATATCAAATGGTGTGGGCTGGTGTGACAACATCTGGAAGTAAAGAGATTTGCCTGGAGACCACATGTGTGTTTCTGAGGCAGGAGAGGAAAATGCAGTGCCAAATGAGACCACAACTTGACCCAAATCTCTCTCTTTTTCCATGACTACTCAAAGTGCCCACTGAGATTATTTTCCATGTGAAGATGATAACATGCCTCTGAAAGAAAAGGGGGGAAAATACTTATTATTATTAGACTAACACAGAAGGCATGTAAGCTAAAACATAAAGCATCTCTTTCTTGTAATATACACTCACCATCCATTTTATTAGGAACTGTCATATCACAGCAAACCAGTGACTTCATTTCCCATACTGCACGGCGGCCTACAAACATGGCCTCCATGGACTGCAATTCCCAGACAATTCACACACACACACACACACACAGAACACTCATTCTAACCAAACACACCTGCAACCTATCTCATACACACTCACTACCACAGTATAAAAGAGACTTTGTGAACATTTAGACTTTGCAAAGTATTACGTGAGATTTCCGTATACCAAGCGTTTGTTATCGGTTAATGTGGTATTGTTTGGATCTTGTTCTCGCCCTCGTTCTTGATTCTGGTTTTACCTCAGTCATACCTGTTTGCCAGTCGCCTGACCCTTTGCCTGTTTTTTCACAACGTTATTGTCTGATGTTTTGGATTTGTCTGCCTGCCTCTCTTTAAGGAAATCTCTTATCTGCACTTTCGTCCATCCTAGTGTCCTTTATGTTTATTACGTGACAGGAACACCTGTACACCTGCACAGTCATGCAGTTTTCCAATCAGTCAATCATGTGGCAGCAGAACAATGCATAAAATCATGCACATACAGGTCAAGAGCTTCAGTTAATCTTCACATCAAACCTCAGATTGGGGAAAAATTTAATAATTTTCCTCTGACTCTTCTTATCAACAAGGTGTATTCACCCACAGAACTGTCGCTCACTCACTGACTACGTTTACATGGACAGCAGTAATCTAATTATTGATCTTATTCTGAATAAGACAATATTCTGATTAAGGTGTTTACATGAGTCGCTTTTAGAATACTCCTTTCATGTTCAGGTGTTACATGTTATAGAACATAGATCGATTAACAGCACACGTCATTACATCCCCACGCCACGCCGTCCCACGTTCCCTCCAGAATTTCACGTATCGACATACATTTGGTTTTCGTTATGGTACTGTATACAGTTTTGGGTGTTTTTATTTTTAATTTTTACGAACACTTCAAGTGCGGTTAATTATTTGTCATGCTGTACGTGTAAATAGACGACTGCTTGAAGCCGTGGGCTGCGTCCCAAACCGCGTATTTACCTACTAAATAGTAGCTGATATACATGTATTTCGCCTATTATATAGTAGGTAAGTACGTAGTTTCAGACGCAGCCGTGCAACGTTAAACGGTTGAGCACTGCCGTGTGTGTACGTGTTCTGTCGCAAAATGCGTAGAAAACTCCCACACGATGTTAATAGTGTGATTAAGGTGTGTACATGTCTGTAATACACTTCCATAATGCGACTAAAACAGGAATACTCCACATGTCTTAATTCGATTTGTGTTTACTTCGAGTATGACTTTAATCGGATTAAGGTCATCAATAATCACTGTTTACATGATAGTTTCTTAATCAGAGTATTGTCTTAATCGGGTTAATATTGGATTATTGTTGTCCATGTAAACGTACTGAATGTTTTTTTTGTTTTTTTTTCCACACCATTCTGTAAACTCTAGACACTGTTTTATGTGAAAATCCCAGAAAATCAGCAATTTCTGAAATATGATAACTGGAACGAACTTGTTCTACAGACGTTCCACAACATTAAATGTAACTATAAATGGATAAAATGTGCGTGTTTTTCAATTTGAAAAAAGGTCAGCATTGACAATTTGCTGTGGTATAAGCAAAGGAATGAAACACTATTATAGAGGTTGAATTAGGCTAGATCACAGCACTAGCTCCATCATTTATTACTTTCCTATAACAGCACACCACCAAGGTTTATATTCCTTACACTGTATATTATATGGGATGTGGGGTGTATAATTATAAATATATAAAAGTCTTTGCAAAAATTCCCATGTTGACACCAGCATTCACACACACACACACACACACTGTTACAACTGTATTGAGGTGAATATTTCATTCTGAGAAGAATGTATGTTGGTGGTTTTGAAGTCAGTGTTTCATTTTACTAGAATATGTGAAGACTTGTGTGTAAAGTTTTGGGAAATGAGGTATTGCAAAAGAAACACTCTTTCCTGCAATATGTTTAGGTCACTGAGAGCATCATCAGGGCCGTGGTGTTGTGTAATTACCATACTAGGCTGAATAATCCCCGAGTCAACAGAAAGAGCTGTAAATGACACCCCCTTAAGGTCTCATCTAAAAAGTCCACAGTATTTTTGACTCGACTTTCAGATCAGACATTCCGCTCAACACAGTTACAGCCATTATGCCACGTTGCTTGTGCTCACATGTATTACTTGGCATTCTATTGCCTTTTCCCAAAATCACAAATTCAGATTTATGGAAATGTGTTGTGCAGTTCATTATCATATTTGACAACTGGTCCATTAGCATACTTGTTATTCAATTGATTTGTGTGTTTTGGAGGCAGAGTTTCATCTTGGGAAAAGTGAGCATGAGGTCAGTGTAGTAATGAACTGATTTTGAGTTTTGTTTATATATGTTTTAAAGTTTTAAAACTTTTAAAAGTAAAACAAAAGTGTAATGATATGTTTCAGCAAGAAGTCAGACGCTGGCTATAATGTAACTGACACTTTTTGTCACCAGTTCCTCTGATACATTCATTCATTAATATGCAGTAACTTTATTGCTTTATCCTGGACAGAGTTGTGGTGGGAGACTTCACCCCAGATAGGACACCAGTCCATCGCAGGGCAGACACACATTCACACGCTCATTTACACTCAGGGGCAGTTTAGAGTAGGCTGACTGCATACATGCGTGTTTTTTGACAGTGGGAGGAAATCAGGAAACCCACGCAAACACAGGGAGAACATGCAGAACTTGTAACACACAGACAGTAACCCCATGTCACAACCCTGGAGCTATGAGGCAGCAATGCTACCCACTGTGCCTCATGCTGCCTCAGTTCCTCTGATATACAGTATGATAAAAATAGATGTCACTAAGGATAAATCTGAATAGCTGTTCAATTCTGATATCAAATATCATGGTTAATGGCCAAAACCAGTCCCTCACAGCTCAACAAAACAGATTCAAAGACGCAGCATGAAATAAATGATGTTAAGTCCTACCATGAATTCAGTGATTCAGTGAATTCAAGGATATGTCATTTTCTTATGTAGAAGTGTCCAAGACATATTTCAATAGCATCTGGAACTCTACCTTTAACCTTTTCACCAATAAATTATTTATATGCATATACAGTCTTTTTTTTTTTTTTTTTTACTTTAAATTGCAGGATATTGTATATGAATTTTGATTCTGTCTAAATATCAAATATTAAAAAGTAAAAGGACTGTCCTTGATTTATAAAAAGGCTAATTCAGTATGCTTGAAATAATAAATAAATGAAGGAATGAATAAATAAATAAATCTTTGAATTTCAATAATCTTTGGCATTCAGGTATAAATATGTAAAAATAATAATAATAATAATAATAATAATAATAATAATAATAATACCTCATCTGAAAAACTGTGTTGTTTTTACAGTATAGTGTCCAGTATATCCCTGCCTTGTGCCCGATGCTCTCTGGGATAGGCTCCAGGTTTCCCGTGACCCTGAAAAGGATAAAGCAGTATAGAGGATGGATGGATGTCCAGTATATTTATACAAAAAATACTAGGGCATTAGAACACACACAAACCACAGGGTGAGCACCCCCTGCTGACCTCACAAATACCACTTCCAGCAGCAACCTTAGTTTTAT
>JANDJT010000041.1:22673120-22691726 GCA_024331685.1 Stegophilus panzeri
ATATAAAAATATAATGCGCACGTTCAATTTTCCTCTTCACACGTTTCTCAAATACTGCATGTCTTTTTGGTTTGCTTTTCAAATCCAGCTTACCACAATTGAACTTGCACAAGGCACAAGTTACAGAACTGGTTATGAGATAAAACAACATGTCAAGCTGAGTGACAAGAATGTGCATGCACAAAGCTCAAATGCATACATCAATGTCACTGTTTAAATTTTCTGTTATCTGCTGGTACCTTTAATTTTCCAGCGAGTGGCCAATTAATCATGTTTCAGTCAAAAAAAGAACATCAGAAAGCACTGACTGAGTACTATAACAATCACTCACCTTCTTGGCTTGCTGGATTTCCTCTGTAGACTTGGACCTGCTCTTCACCATATGCTTCTGAGGTGATGTTGTCTGAAGAAATAGAAGCCTATTTAAAAACTTTGTGGAGTTTGTGATGGGAATAAAATGTTTTTAATGATTAAATTATTTATAATGATTTTCCCCCTCCAATTTCAGACGAGTTTTGAAAAACATCTGTCTTGAGGTTCCTGTAGGAGATAAACTACAAGAAACGAACTCCTCTCCACTGTATTGCATACAAAAAATTGCACACTATGACCCAATACATAGAAATATTTACTGTGTGCAAGTGTGTGCTTAACAATATCGTGTAGTAAAAAAAAAAAAAGCCTGTGTTCAAATATTAGCAGTCCTTTATAGAAAGAAGCAGTTATTATATTAGAGCCCTCTGCTGCCCACAAGGTGAATTTGCTAATTTTACACCTCCTCCACCTACTCCTGCAAATAATATAATAATCCAGTAAATAATAAATAATTAAAAATAATCCGGTGGAGTTCATTACCATGCTGGTAATTTTTTTTATTTTTCTTCTAAGGAGTCTGTTACAATTTTAAGACACAAAAGCGACACCTCAGAGCTCTCTACTGGCCCTATTGGTAGTCGTGCTTTTTCTGTCTGTTATCTGCTACAAGCTTCTTCCCTTTTGCTCCATGAGTCATGTTAAATGAGAAGCATCCATTGCTTGTTGCATATTTAAAATATATTCCAGCACCTAGGGCTTTTTTTTTGTATCACGTTTTATTGTACTACATGAGTGTGAACCAGGGATCATCCAGGTTTTTTTTTTTTTTTCCACAAACTCCTTTTAATTGTAAAGATTCAGAACTCAAAGTCATCAATAAACATAAGTGGCCTTGGCGTATGACAAAGTCACAAGGGTGTGCTCTAGTGACCGTTTTATCATAGGCCATTTCGAACAGTGTGAATCTTACCTTGTGAATTTATGATGAAAACATATAGACAGTTTTATTGTCAGAATAATTCATTAATCCATGCTCCAAAGTCTTTCCATGATATATTAAACACATTTTTCAGAAAGGTAGGCTTCAAGCTGCCTTGAGTAATATTAGACTGTGAGAATTGCTGTCCCAGTTTCAGTCCCCACGTGTACCGACACGCTGATGAGCCCTGCTCTGAACACACTACACACGCAAAAGGGGGGAAAAAAAAAAAAAAAAGTACTGTACAGTTTTCCCAAGGTAAAATATTAAAGTACCCTTAAAAGGTACAACTGTAGTCCTTAATGTCCAATTATGAATCCCAAATGAGTTTTAAAGATTCACTAAATCCTCTAGGTCCATGGTGCCCAAAATGGAGTCACCAGGGGAGTTACCAAGGATCCATGAAGCATAGCCAGGGAGATCACAGTTTTTATTTTTAAATCAGTGAAGGGAAGAAAACATCCCACTGTTATCAAAGTTATTATATTTATTCTTATGTTTATTAGCCAATTTTAAATGAATCCAAACCTCAATAACTCAAAAACATTGTTTTGATCGGTTCCTAGCTGCAAAAGATTTGAGAACCACTGTTCTGGGTTCTCGAACTAAAGATACAACACCAGTACCCATGAGGCACCCTGAAATGTCTAACTTATTACAATATATTATCTACAGATATTTTGTGGTATTTAATCTCAAGCATCAACAAGAAAAGTACGATTTGTGTAATTTGAGACACGGCTACTTATGTTTATGCTACTTATGCTCATATTGGGGGGGTTCTTTTTCCACATGTACATTTTATTGCATCAATTACTGTACTATTTGCACACACACACACACACACACACACACACAATATATTATATACACACATTTATGTAAATATTCATATGTTGCCTTGTATGTTGTATAATGTACTGTACATCTATATGTATTATTATTATTATTATTATTATTATTATTATTATTATTATTATTAATTAATTAATTATTATTGTTGTTGTTTGTATCCAAATCTGTGTTTACCTTCTGTTCCATGTTGTAGAAGTGCAGCAGGGTGCTGGAGGATGCTGGAGGGAGAAGAGACACTATCTTTATCACTCGCTCAGGGCCTGTCAGTGTGAGAAAGCAAAAGCGCATTAAGAAGCATTTAATGCGACAAGAACACACAAATGTCACTGTGTATGGACATGAAATCCATCACCACTAGAGGTCACCTGTTCTTTTGATTTATTCTTATGAATGAATAGCATTAAGATAGCAGCATCAAGATGTTTAGCTAGTGTAGGATGGGTGTAGATTAATGATAGAAAATATGTACACAAGCATGAATAAAAACCTGCTACATAGTAATAAGCTGTAAAAGATAAAGCCCTGACATAATATATAAAAGTAGCATAGGTGTCAATGTATACATGATTATGAGTATGAGCATTGATCTGCCAAGGCCAGAGGGGACAACTGGTAATAACAGAGGCCAGGTCACCATGGAAACACAAGAGAGTGACTCCGAATATTAAATTTTCTCTCTCTCTCTCTCTCTCTCTCTCTCTCTCTCTCTCTCTCTCTCTCTCTCTCACACACACACACACACACACACACACACACACACACACACACACAGAGTCACAAAAAGGGTAATTAGAAATTTACAAGTCCTAATGTTCACTAGAGGGCAAGTTATTATGGGGAAAGTATCATTTAAATTCACCAACACATTCACCCTTGTAGTCAATGCTCGAAAATGATGAACCTCTCATCGTTATACAATCATGCAATCTGAATGACTCATTTTTATCGTTCTACGTTTGCGCTAATGGGTTCTCTATAATCTGACTGAACACAGGAAGTGGAAACATTTCTACTATAATTACACTCCTAGTATAATAATGTTGATCGACCTTGTAGGTGTAATGAGTTTTTATTTTATTCCTTCAGAAAACTAAGTAGTGATCTCAGAAGCATGGTGCTTTGATAAAAAACAGAAAACCCTAGTGACTGAACGTGGGCACAGCCCTGACCTATTTGGTGACCTAGTTTTACTTGCCACCACTCCATCCACACCCCTACCAGTGTTCTCCACCCTCAGGCTAGTCAGTCATATACATAACTTATTCGGTGTTGCATGCAGTGTCTGTTTTTTTCCCCCAAATTATTTATTAAGATTTTGGTTTGGTTTTTGTGCATACATACAGCAAAAAAAGGAGAAGACATCATACAGGATTTTACAGTATATAAACTATATTAAAAATATAAAACATGATTGCCGTATATACAGTATGCATGCACAAAAACCCAAGCTTATACTGTAACAATGCACTCAACGCCAGGCCTTGAAATACATATTGTTAGTTTTCCAAGTACTGGATGGCGTACACGCTCAGCACCAACTTTGACAACACTGACTCACACTCACACATCATGCATGCACTCATCCTCAAGTTTTAAATGTCATGCTTGCTTTTAATCATGTAGATGAATGGTATAAAATAAAATTTTAATGCACAATCCCTATAATTTTATTATATTCTAAGCGGCATGTAAATAATGCATTTAAATCATTAAGTAACTGTATATCCTTATAATCCCAAGGTGTTTTTAAGACTGTATATAGTACCTATGCCTACAGTCTATCCATCAGACTGGAAATCAAATTAAAATCCCAGCCACTCAGGCTCTGAGATGACTGATTATTTTTCCTCTGTGAAGAACCTTGGAAATCGCCTCTTAAATGTAATAGAAATTCTACTGTGAATTCTGCTGAGATGCTACCTGCCTGCTGAATCAACCCAGTCTGACTCTGTACTGGGTAACAATGAAATCTGAAGGACATCAGCGCCACTCGAGCACAGAGTCATAGCAAAGCGTGAATCGCCACCTGTATATCCGTGTCTCGTTTCCCCCCACCCCCACATTCTGCCTGTCTGCTTGCCCTTCATTGGTTTTGAAACCAGTGATGCATACAAATACTCAGATCAACACATATGATTGACTCTCTCTCTCTCTCTCTCTCTCTTTTACACACACAGGTTATCATGCATCCAGACATTAATAAGGCAGAGTTACTATTATACACTGGAAAAAATGACATTCTGTATTTTTAAAGCACTCAAGCATTCTGCGTTGTACAAACACCCCCAGTAAATTATTCCAAGAATTAAGGAATATAATAAAGAGGAAAAAGGATGATTCTTACCGTCTCCTTCCCCAACCTTTGACAGAGAGGCTGTGCTGCCAGATGATAATTCTATGTCTCTAGTGATATGCCTTTCCTCTCTCCATCCCTCCCTTCCTCTGCGTCTCTCTCACACCACACCACGCTCTCTTGGTCCATTCATAATTTCACAGACATGCAAGACTAGTGCACACACCCACCAGTCGAGACACACAGTGACGTTGATTGTGGTTGCTAGTGTGGAAGTGTGCGTATGTGTGTAACTGGGCTTGGAAAAAAAATAAAATAAAATTTAAAAAAAAATAAAAATAAAAAATTCATTTTACCCCCCCACCCCACATACAAACTGAAGAGAGATTCTCATCATTCCAAAGTATTTTTATATAGAGCACATACATTCATTGGACAGTTTAATAGGGACACATACACCTGTGTACATGTCAAGAGGTTCGGCTAATGTTCACATCAAACAGGCTCACCGGAGATATGATGAACTGTCCAGTTTCTGTGGGTCTGAGCCCATTATAGCCTCTTGTTCTTGGCTGGCTGGAGTGGAACCCAATGTGGTCTTCAGCTGTTGTAGCTCATCCAGCACAAAGGTTAATGTTGTGCATTTTGAGATGCTTTTCTGCTCAGCACAGGTGTAAAGACTTTATCTGAGTTACTGTAATCTGCCTGTCGGATCAAACCAGTCTGGCCATTCTCCTCTGCCCTCTCTCATTAACAAGCCATTACCAGCTGCAGAACTGCTGCTCACTGGACTTTGTTCGCTTTGTTTTGTTTAGCGCACCATTTTGACTGTTGTGTGTGAAAATCCCACAGGATCAGCAGTTTCTGAAATGCCAAAAACCATGCCGTCGTCAAAGTCACGGAGATGACATTTTTCCTTTTCTGATGTTTGATCCCTATGTGCATCATTTTATACATTGTACTGCTGCTACATGATTGGTTAATTGGATAATTGAATTAATAAACAGGGGTACCGGTGTTCCTATTAAAGTGGCCAGTGAGTACGGCCATCAGTCTACAGAATACAATACTACAATTCATATCTCAAGACTCACTTAAGAGGAAGTTATGAAAAACACTTTCATGAGTTCCCGTTATTGCCTTTTGTTCCTAACTAGAGAACTCCTGCACACACAAAAAATAAACACCGTTATTAACACAGTGATATTAAAACACAGCCAATTCGATCAGAGAAGTGACCTGTTCCTCGCTCCTGCTGAAATGGGAAGCACCAAGTCCCTGATGATGTCATCAGTCCGTGCTAGAATTCATGCAATATTAATTCTAATAAAAAGTGAGATATCAGCAGAGGTAAAAAAATAAATAAAAAAGGTTGTAATTTATCAAAAGCATAATTAAAATTGAATAAAGTACTCTTACACAATTACATTTCCACCCTTTGCCTTTTCAGAGTTCTGAAGTTCTCACTACAAATCTCAAACATTAATTATTTTCTCCTGTTTACCAGTTACAAAGTCACTTTATTTATTCATTAGATTTCCAGTTGAGGGAATAAGTTTACATACACCTTGCAGAATCTGCTAAGTGTTAATAATTAAAAAAAAAGGATCATAAAAATAGCATTTTTTAAATGTAGTTCTGCCCTGAATAAACTATTTCACATAACAGATGTTTACATAAAGTCCACAAGACACAATAATAACTGAATTTGCACAAATTAATCAGTTCAAAAGTTTAAAGCTTGATTATTAATCCTGTGTGTCATTACCTGGATGATCCATGACTGTTTATGTTTTTTGAGAGTTGTTCATAAGTCCCTTGTTTGTCCTGAGCAGTTAAACTGCCCATTGTTCTTCAGAAAAAACCTCCAAGTCCTGCACATTCTTGCTTTTCCAGCATCTTCTGCATATTTGAGCCCTTTCCAACAGCGGCTATATGATGTCGAGATCCATCTTTTCACACTGAGGACAAGTGAGGGACTCGTACACGACTATTACAAAAGGTGTAGACATTCACTGATGCTCAAGAAGGCAACATGATACATTAAGAGCCAGGGGGTGTAAACTTTTGAACAGGATGATTGGTGTAACACTGGTTCTAATATGCCATCATTATGTCACATATTCTAACGAAAAATGTGTGTAATTGTTGATTCTGTGAAGGAACGCTTATTTAGCATTTATGGAAGGAGTCTCCAGTGTCAGCACTTTGCAACAATCAGAGGCAAATCTGTAGTTTTACGTTTTCCAATATGGAGGGCTTTGCAATTTCTTGGTAACATGATAAGCTGCAGTTGTCTTATTAACTTCAAGCAAGGGAAATAAAAAAAAAAATTAAAATTAAAAGAAAGGTTTTAAGTGATAACAGGAACTAATTTATTTCTTGGGCATTCCACAACATTAAACGCATCTATAAATGTATAAAATGTAAATAAATTGCTAGCACTGGCAAATTGCTGTAGTATAAGTGGAATAAAACAACTGGGTACACACTGTTCTTGAGGGGGGAGGAAAAAAAAAGAAAAAAAAAACCTTTAAGTGGTAACAGTAGGTCTGTTTTGCATCGGGCCGCATTACATCACATCACTGTTGATTATTTTCCTATAAAATCATGGTCCATCATGTTTTATTCCTTACATAAAATGCTCATTCAGAGCTGTATCAAATTGTACTCCTAGCACAACCCAGTCATCCTTATGCAAGCACTGCCTATTATTTTCACAATCCACAAGTAGATTAATTTTAAAAAATAAAAATAAATAAATGCAGTCAAATTCTGTTTGATTTTATATAAACAAACCCTGTTCTAACCCTAATCTGCCCCGAACCCCATCAGTCCCTCGAGGATTCTGCAATCACAGAAATGAACGCAAAATCAAGCAAACTCCGCAATGTATGAAGGGGCTTGCAATTTTTTCTAAATTACCACAGATTTTTTTTTTTTTTTTTTTTGCTGCTGATTTGGGCCAAGACTCATCATTGGATGTCATCACAGCGTGCATTCAGCCAAAGCCCTCTTTGATTCACGTGCATCGAAAATGAATACAGCTAAAAAAAAAAAAAAATTTTTTAAAAAGGCTCACTCACCAACAAACCACTGCAAAAACAATTTTGTACAACTGCAATTTCAACCAATGAAAGTCATTTCTGAAAAAAAACAAAACAAACAAAAAAAAAAAAAACCCACCCTCCACAAATTGCATCACAAATTTTGAAAAATGAAGCATTTTTGTCCACAACAATCACAAAATAAACTCCACAAAAATCATGTATGGACTGCTTTAGAAGTTTTCCTATTAACTGAAATGTGAAACCACATATGAGGGGAAATCCTTGATGTCTAGTACAGTTCAAACGGTTTACTTGAGTATTTAAAAAGCAGACACTATTCCCTTCAGTACCTTTAAGTACCATTTTTACCCGGTACTTCCACTTTTAAGCAAGAATTTGGACACCTCTGGATATCAGTAAGTGACTAAGTTATAAATTAGACAGAGATCATTCACATGATCTCATCATCCAGCATCAGACTGTATTAGATCTGAAGAGCAGAGGCAACAATGCAGAGAACTAAACAGACATTAAGCACAAATCTTTAACAATAACAAACAAAACAAAAAATTAAAAATGAATTCCTTTTTTTTTTTTTGGACAAATTCATTCAAGTGAAAAACTCATAAGTGAATAAAAATTTCATATAAAGCATGTGAAAGTGCATCAAATGATATGAAATAAATATAGTATAAGCATGCTTGACCACACACACACACACACACACACACACACACACACACACTACAGAAATCTCTGCACCTAGTTCTCTTTGCTTCCATTTTGTCTTGAACATGTCATCACTGTTTACACTCCTTACTAAATAATGTGTGTGGGAATATGCTAAATATGAAGCCTCTCTCTCACACACACACACACACACACTCACTCTCTCTATGTAACGTCCCCTTCTCAGAGCCTGCACAGTCACTCTGTTCTGTTTTTTTTCTTCTCTACATTAGAGTTTTTATGATTCCCATTAACGCAGGGCTTCTCCTCATCCACCGCTTTCTCAGCAGACTTCGTGCGCTTGTTCGAGCAGCTCTCCTGTATCTTCTCAGGGTTCTGTTCGTCACGCTTTCCCTCACTCTGCTGTGCAGGGATCTGTAAGAACGACGGCAGCTCCAGTTGTTCTTTGGTTAATAAGCCACGCTGGTCGTCGACTCGGCTGCACTGCACACGGTTCAGAATCTCCACCAGACCTGAGAGGCGTGACAGATTCAGCGTCAGGGCGCAGGGAAGATCCATTTGTGAGAACTAGTAATAGTTGCGAATTATGAAGTTATTAGGTTTTAAACAGAAAAGTCGTGACAACAGACTAGATAGCTTGTAGCGTAGGTGATATGAAGTATTTGACAGAACCCCACATCCTCAACAAACGAGGACAGCTATGAATCTCGCACAATACGTTCCATGACTTTGGTCGTGATTCCTCAGCTTTCAGATGGCTCTTGTAATTTTGGTATATTTTGGTCAAATGTAATCTTCACAGTTTGGTGCCTCATTGTCGGTGTCATTTTATCCATCTAGGCTAGTTCTGCTAGCTTTTCATTCTCACTGTACTCGGTTGTATGATGTAATCTCAAGTGATTGCTTTAAGACCAAATGCTTACCAATGTGTCTATATTATTCACCAGTCTTCGTAAAATTCAATATTTTAGCGAATCTAAATACGAAATCTCTCAATGCAAGATCATGCTCTCCATTCATTTGATGTAAACTGTTTTCGGTGGACAGCGCAGCCAGCGTGTTCTTCCATAAAAGGCCATGGACGCACCATTGGTAGAACTCCACTGTCACACGGTTTCACTAGGCTCCTATGGCACATTCAAATGTATTGTGTTTGACACTGAGCAAAGATCAATGCTCATCGATGCTCATGCTTCACCAGGAATCAATGAGTGCTTCAGGGGTGGGTTTTCATAGCCAATGTCAATCGTTGAAACAGTAATGTAGTAATAAACTTAAACATATCAGCACCAGTAAGTCAACTGCAGAGTCACAGTGTGCTCAGAGTTACAGACTCAGACTGGTCAGCCAGTAGACGAATCCGTAACAGTGTTAAACATTGTAAATACATTCCAAGTATACAGTTTTGTTTGATTATTTGTGTTCGTTTCAGTAGCTTAGCTGCTTTTTATCGAGACATGGCAGTCACTGTTAATGCTGTTGATCTTAAATTAAAATAAATAAATTAAATCAGTTTTCATGGTCTTACTTAAGAGGTGATGGACTAGGGCAGAGCCACAGCCAAGATCGATTTTTAATTCAGGGAACATTGAGCAAAAACGGGTCCTTGCATCTGTCAGATTACAGCTGTTTGGCTGACTGGGACCAAGCTCATGTACTGCTGGCCTCGTCTAGAGACAGACAGCTGTGCTTCCCCCATGTTAAAAACCACCAGCTGCCACTTGGTTTTTGGTGCCATCATTCTTTGCTTCCCTTAAAGTGTGCAAACTTTGCAAACAGCATTGACCCGATCCGAGACGATGAAAAACTACTGAGCTGATGATGTTTCGCTTTTTTCCCCCCTTCTTCCCCCCCAGTGCTTATAGCAAGATCTGACGTACGTTTTTTTGTGTTCTCGATCGGTTAACTGTATCGGGAAGATAAAGGAAGTATCGTTCGATTGCCAGTCACATATCTGGCCACAAATGGGCTGATCTCTCTCAGATCGATCCTCCCATCCCTAAGCGTAACATCACGAAAGGTAGGTGTACCTAATAAACTGCCAAACTGATAACTACTACTATGAAATAAACTCCGGCTAGGACTATGGTGTACCTACAGCACAGCATGGTATGTTTCCAGCAACTCTTCTCAATCCTAACTACAAAGAACCAAATGCCAACAGTCTTAATAGCAACAGCAGACACGATGTAAAGTCTATGGCAGGATATTCTAGCAGCACAATGACATCTTTACCGTTTAACTGGTGTGTAATGATAAGCGAATGTTGATGGTACTTACCCTCCACCTCATTTTTGGGCTTCGTGCTCGTTCGGCCTCGGTCTACAGCTGGATTTCCCTTCACGTCACCTCCATCTGAAGCAAGAGCAGCACAATATAAAACACACAGTCAAGCGACACTTCACACCACCAGAGTAATATTGATGGAATATGTATACAGAATTTCTCATTTCTCAGATTATACAGCATGATAAAATCTTTGATATGTCAATATACAATTAAGAAAACAATTCAATGCTCCGTGGTGGTGTTCTAGGAGACTTTACGGGAGTTTTAAAGTAACTTTCCTGAAGGAAAGGTTTGTTGCTTACTCAAAGTATGAGCAAGAAGCCTTTGCTTTGCAGTGCACTTGTTGGGGATGATGGAAAGTTACTGATTCTAGTCTGCTAAAGCTGTTCCATTTCCACTATTTGCTAAATGCTCTTCTGTTGTAGGGTTCTACATAGAACCATTAAGAGTTCCTCAGAGGAACCAACTTAACAACCTCTTAGGAAGCTAGATGGAACATTTTTGTCCTAACCCTGTGTTCAATCTAGCAAGCAAACAAACCACACTTTTCACCAGTCCATACAGGATTTCACTGAGGGTTTTTTTTGTTGTAATTTTTACAGCTAAAAATAGTCGATTTTGCTGCAGCTTTTTTGGAGAAAATTTGTGATGCAACTTGGAGGTTTCTCTTTGTGCATTTCTGCAGAAAACTACTTGAATTGGCGAAATTGCAATTGCATGAAAATGTTTTGCGTGGCCTTTCACGGTGATGTTTGTTGGTAAATGAGACCTTTTAACTGTACTCATGTTCAACGAACATGAATCGAAGAGGGCTTTGGTAGAATGCACGTTGTGATGAAGTCGCGTCTTTGCCAAAATCTATTCGATTTCATTTTTCAATTCAATTTTCTTTGTATAGTGCTTTTTACAATGGATATTGTCTCAAAGCAGCTTTACAGAAACATAAACACAGGATACAGATTTTAAAATGTGCAAATTTATCCCAATTGAGCAAGCCGGTAGTGAGGAAAAACTCCCTAAGATGTTAAGAGGAAGAAACCTTGAAAGGAACCAGACTCAGAAGGGAACCCGTCCTCATCTGGGTAACAACGGATAGTGTAAAAAAAAAAAAAAAAAAAAAAAAAAAAAAGTTCATTATGATATCTGCAGAATATCTGTGCCAATTTGGAAAAGTTGAAAGCTCCGCCGAATATAGAAGGTTTGCTCGATTTTGCATTCATTTCTGCAATCCTGGAGGGACTGTAACAGTATTCATGGCAAGTCCAAAGAGTAGAATCCAGTGAACTCAGAATCCAGGGAGATCCTTCACGATGAAAAACAAGGAAATCAGCCGAAGTACGTTTCTTGTGCTAGCACTCAGTAATTGTCCTAAAGTCTGAGAGACTCCGTGAGATGAAAAAGCTCATGGGATGTGAAGTGGGTTTTGGCCAGCGAGGAGTCTGTGAGCCAAAACATTGTCACATTTATACAACAAACAAACACATGAAGACAGGAGAGCTGGCGAAGAATAAAGACGTTCAAACGGGTCAAAATGGTCTTTGATTGCTCACTCACTTTTGACTTGGTCCAGACAGAGAGTTTTGTTAGCCAGGCGCAACACGGTGGTGTCCATATTTAAGGGTTCTTTCGAGCCACTCTGATGGAAAGACAGAACTTGGTTATTAGGCATCACAGGAAATTATTATGCAATTTAGACCTAACAGCTACAGCATGAGTATAACGCTGTAAGGAGGAAATCTTTAGATAAGGCAGAATTTAGAAAACTTTCACAACACACACACACCACAGTGATGATGGCGTCCTGCGGTCGGAGCTGGTGTTTCTGTAAAACAGAGGAGATGGCGTCTCCCAGAGTCTTACTCGATTTGGCCACAATGCCTATCGTCTTCCCTGTGAACACTATCTCCAACCTACACACACACACACACACACACACACATCACAACAAAAAGACTAGCATGTAAGAAATCTTGAACAAATCTGTCCATTTCTCATTATATAACAGTACCGTGGAATTCTTAAATCTGATTGGTCAAAAGGTGTTGATTCATTTTCTGTAAACAGCAGTTTTGCCCGTAGTTCTGACTGCAATGTTTATATTAATGGGTTTCTAATTCATCAGCATTTCTATAACTTATACAGGGACTCTATGGAAAATGCCCTACATAAACAGATTGTTGTTTTGTTTAAATGTGTATAATTATTGATCTGGTGAAGTTTTCTGTAAGCATTTATAGTATTGTAGGAGTGTGTAGGGGTCAGCTGTGAAGGTAAAGCTGTATCTTTCAAGCTTTCCATCAAGTGGAAGTCTTTGTGGTTTCTTGGTAACATGACAAGCTTCATTTTTGTATTCAAGGGGGAGGGGGGGGTGTGAAGGAGAGAAGAAAAAGAAAAAAAAAAAAAGAGGCTGGTGAGGGAGTTGCTATTACGCAAGTGATAACAGGAACTAACTTGTTCAAATGTACCATGGTATTAAATAGAACTAATATTAGGCGGAGGGGAACAACCACGCAACATAATGTTCTTTACCGAATAAAAATAATGTTAAATTGCTGTTGTATAAGAGGAATAAAACACTTCGGTACATGCAGTTAAAAGAAATCAAATTTGGGGTGTAACGTGGGGTGTAATGTGACCTTGTCTTGTTCTACCTTTTAGCTTCTTTCAAGCATTTACTTTTAGAAAAATAAATGATCTGCCAATAAAACACAAAAATCAGTCCCTCCAGGGTTTTGTGATCACACAAATGAATGCAAAAATCAAGAAAACTCCAGAGGAGTTCACAAAAGGAGCTTGCAATTTTTCAAGAATTACCACAGATTTTCTGCAGATTCAGGCCAAGACACGTCGTGTGACATCAAACAAAGCCCTCTAAAAGGTACAGCTAAAAGGTCTCATTTACCAACAAACATCACTGCAAAAGACCGTGCAAAAGAATTTTGTGCAATTGCAATTTCGCCAATTCAAGTAGTTTTCTTTAACATAAAAACAAAACAAAAAAAAAAAAAAAAAAAAAACGTTGCAAGTTTAAAAAAAAAAAAAAAAAAAAAAAACACAGCAAAATCAAGCATTTATGGCCGCAACAATCGCAAAATAACTCTGTGGGCTGTTAGAAGCTTGAGATGACTTTTTTTTTTAAAGTCTATTACCCTAATTTAAAAAAAAATAAAATAAAATAAAATAAAATAAAATAAAATAAAATAAAATAAAATAAATAAATAAGTACATCTCACTCAATCTCAGTGACTGAAATTTGACAATTTTTCGTGCAATGCATCTTGGGAATACATCATGAAAAATACATTTCTCTTTCCTGTAAGGTTTCAATAATCTGCGTGTGACAGATGGACTCACATAAATGTTATTCTGACTTCCAGGGTGACCTGCTGATCCTGCAGGACAGAACTGTCCTGGTCCAAGGACAGAGGCTGTTGCTTCTGAGACACATTCTGCACAACACAACACGACAGGAGAATATTATTCAGCTGCTGCAAAGGCTGAGATTATATCAGCCATAAGTCTACACCAAGATTACCAAACTGTGGTAATGTAGCCATCGGTCAAGTTACTGCTTTACCCCACATGAGGTCATTTACTAGATAAAAAGCACATCGATGCCATGCAAGTGCATTTATTTTGAATGAACACCAGACTTGTTATGTATTGAAATCAGGACAGTGCATGTGTGACCTTATCCTTGCCCTGGAGGTAGATCACAATGTCTTTCATGGGGAAGCCTCTTTTCTCACACAGGCTGCTCAGAATGTCACG
The DNA here is from genome assembly GCA_024331685.1 of Stegophilus panzeri. Classification (NCBI taxonomy): domain Eukaryota; kingdom Metazoa; phylum Chordata; class Actinopteri; order Siluriformes; family Trichomycteridae; genus Stegophilus; species Stegophilus panzeri. Next base: position 22,687,363 of record JANDJT010000041.1, read on the forward strand.
CAGAGTCAGACCGGGGCGAGCCGGCGCAAGGCTGGCCGTGCCATCGGGCATAAACACACAGCAGTACTTATCCGCCCGAACAGACGAGTTTGGCTCTGAACCAACAGGACTCGAGGAGCCATCCTGAGAGCGAGACCGTAAGAAAATGCAGGATAAAAAATAAAATTTAAAAAAAAGAGGGAGACAGAATGACAGACAGAACAATGAATAACAGAATTATTCATTCTGCAAAAAAATTATATCATGGCAAGTAACATCCTGAATAAAGGAAACGTTATCTAACGTCTCATTATGAAATTATTATATTCTGTAACAAATATAAGACCATTAAGCTTATTTCTCAATATGTTTACTATTTATTTCAAGCTTAAACTCTAAAAGAAACATATGAAATAAACACGATTTGCGATTTGTTTAAAAACATTCAAGATAATTAATTGTGAAGATAGTAGTTTCTTTGGGGCACTGATTTTACATATGCTAAATCTGAAATATTTTAGAAACTCTATAAAATTACACCATCCATAAAAGTGTCTTAACCGAGAGGTCTTGAAGTAAAAGACTAGCCTTAATAGTATATTATAAAATTTAGTAAATAAATGAAATAAAACAGAAATAAGTTTTAAAAAAATAAATAAAATAAAAAATACTATGGTATATTGAATGCATCTTGTAGAGGTTCATCGTTTCTCGGCAAAAATCCACACTGGTAGTTTTTCCCCGGTAGCTGGAGCGGCTGAGAAGGATCCGCTGTCATTATAAAGTAACGAGAGCGGCCTCTAGAGGTGAAATAAAAACTAGCACTGATAATTTTGTTGCGTCATTTGAAGTGTTTTTTGATTCATTTTGGATGTCTTGATTGTTTGTTATTTAGAGTGTAACTTTTTGGTTCAGTGTGGATGTATATCTTTTAATTTACCTTAATATTTATTAATAGTTCACACATAAATTTTCATGGTACAGTTAGTACTGTTTATTTTTGTAATAAAGTTCAGCAGTGTTGTACCTTGAGTGTTGCGTTTCCATTCGGTATCAATTTTAAAAAATAATAAAATATCGGCTGATTAATCGGTTATCGGCAGGTACCACCCTTAGTGGACTTAGTGGATCTTACCAATACTGATAACTATCGGTTGACTGATAGTATCTTGAATATCTAATATTTCTCAAATATTAAACATTTATAAACATTGAAATTGTCCCTTTTCCATTTCCAGATATTTGCTATTTTAAGAATTTGTCATCACACAGAAATCATCTGCCAATAGAATTATATAAGCTGTTATTATTAAGCTGTTAATTTCTTATGTAATAATAATAATAATAATAATAATAATAATAATAATCTAAAAATAATAAACATCAGATAAATGTGCCATTATTCAGGACGTTGTCACTGGCTTATATCTGGTTTGAATTTTTTGCGATGTTGTTCAGTCTGAAATTAAAACGTATACAAAATGTATGTAATCCAAAACTAGCTTTGTATATTATATTAGTGCCATAGCTACAGTGCAAACTTTAGAACTAAACGCTGCATAAATAATACAACCCTCTATTAAATCTTGACCAGTTATTTAGGATTTGTAGAGTTACCCACACACACCTCTGATCTGTTGGAAAGTGACCCTAACTCCACACTGCTGCTGGATTTCACAGAGATCTGAGACTCCTGCCTCGACACTGTGACCTGCCGGTAAGACACGTCTGCTAACACACACACACACACACACACGTTATATTTAGTCCAGTAGTTAGATGCAGAGTCCATAAGATGTGAGAACACAGTTACACCAGTCCTGCAGTACCTCCCCATGATCCTCTCTTCTCAAGCTTCTTCTTTTTGTTGGCTTTGCTGTCAGACGATGGTGTTTTCACGTTTGTGCTCTGCTCACACATGTGCACACGCACGAACACGCACACACACGCACAGTAAGAAGCACATCAGGTCTCATTAAATGTGCATACAGTTGAGTGCAAAAGTTTGCATCCCCTTAGACCAATTAATTTTATTTATTTACATTATTTTATAGCAACAGGACATGTTGTGCAACACTGACCACGTTTACATGGACAGCAGTAATGTAATTATTGACCTTATTCTGAATAAGACAATATTGTGATTAAGGTGTTTACATGTCTATAACGCACTTCCATAATGCGACTAAAACAGGAATATTCCACACGTCTTAATTTGTTTTGTGTTTACTTAGGAGTATGACTTTAGTCAGATTAAGGTCATCAATAATCACTGTTTACATGCTAGTTTCTTAATAAAGAGTCTCGTCTTAATCGGGTTAATATCGGATTATCGTTGTCCATGTAAACGTACTGAATGAGTACAATAGTTTCTTAGACTTGGACTGAAACGTAGCACTACTTCGCTGGGGACTGGAAACAAGATCTCTTAATAAGTGAACACATCTTCAAACGTAGACTCATTTATCAAATATTTCCTATTGAGATTTAAATAAACACACAAGGTTATAAAGTAATAAAATTTCACAAATTTCTTGCTAATACTATTTTCCAGTCAATATTGCTAAAGATTTGCCTCTTGTGAGTGTACTGTATAGCAATAGCTACTGCTTTCTGTTGTGGGTGTGACCCTTCAGACATTTTAAAAAGTTCTGATATTTGTACATTTCCTAATACGAGACCATATTGTTAGTTTGCTCCTTTGCATAAAACACCTCACACAGTATACTATACAGTCTCTGTAGAGGATTATGTAAAATATGTCCATGGCCACGTTCTAAAATGTGTTGTTTTTTTTTTTTTGTTTGTTTGTTTTTTTACAGCAGTATCTGTGAGAACATGCAAACAAAAAAAAAATCATTATACAAGGACGTGTTTGTCTACCATGTTTTAGGTATTTTAATTTTATAGTATTATATCTGAAAATGTGATTACATGTTTTTCAATAAATGCAGCTTGTTACCAGCTGGGTGTGTGTGCACTTCTGATGATGCTCCCATGCAGAAAAAAAATCTAATAAAATCCATGCAGAATGTGTAAGACCTTCTGAGTAACTGACAGATGCTTGCACTGCAGTTCAGACCAGCCACAGGTACTCCCATAAGAGATTTCTGTTTTTCTTATTATTTTTAAAAGAAAAGCTTCCACCCAAATTCAGTGACCAACCCCCCAATAATGGTAGCTAGCTACATTAGCTGTGAACCTGGCAATCCACGTTACTTGTTCAACACCATAAACATTTGTGGTTTATATATTGTGGTTCCATATCACATATTAGTTTACATAAAATGTACCAGTTGCTTTGCTGCTTGCTTGTGGGAGTACAGGGTAATAGTACTAGTGAATGAATGAATTAATTAATTAATTAATTTAAAAATCAGTGTTACCTTCCTGCCACTGGTTGGCGTGACACACTTATTTGGAGACTCGAGGTCCGGCAGGGGTCGTCCCTCCACACCGGCCAGCATGCAGTTCTGATAGAGTGAAGAGCGCACGAACCGTGCATAACTGTCCATCTTCATCAGCTTATAGATCTGCCCAGGAAAGGAAAAACAAACAAACAAACAAACAAACAAACACCGCATAAAGGCATTCAGTGACTTCAGGATTACAACGAATACTGTATAATACTGTATACAGTCATGTGCATGTGGGCATGTTGTGTACCTGTTGCTGGGCTTTGCTAAACATTTCTGGTGTAGGGTTGTCCAGGTCGCTCTCGTTAGTGCGTGCTGTGTCGTCTATGTTCACGGCGTTGAAGGAATTCTCAGATAGATATAGATCGTAGATGGAACGGGCTTGCTTCTTCAGCTGAACGCCGAGAGAAAGAGGAAGAGACAGAACAAGCAGATGTTCGCATCAGCATTAAATTAGTGTGATCGGATTTAACACCAGACTGGGCCACGTGGTAACATATAATACATAATAAGCCATTTTAAATGATACTGATTAAAATAGTGCGTTAATAAAGTAAAACAATATATAACGGGGTGGAAAAAAAAAAAAAAAAAAAAAAAAAAGAATATGAATATCTAATCGGCTGCTGTGAGTAATAAAGCCATGGTTATAAAAGTATCCTACAATGATACTGATATTAAAATCACTTTTCATTGATTTCATCACATGTTCACATGACTTGCTACTCATACATCATATGGTAGCTCATCCAGGTCATGTCAACACGCCCCAACGTTACACACAAAAGATGTCAAGCTACACACACAGTGACTAGCAGAAAGAAAGTAAACAAGTGCTGAAAACCTTCTTTCTATGTTAGAGAATGATAGTTTGAACAAAGTTAAAACTAAAGCTTGCCCACATTAAAGATGTGTCTAACATTTCAAATGCAATGTTTTGGCAATGCAGAAAAAAGATATCAGTGAGTT
>JANDJT010000041.1:22692034-22708521 GCA_024331685.1 Stegophilus panzeri
TATGCACCCAGATTCAGTCCCAACCCCAAATAATGCTAGCTAGCTCTTGTTTTCCCCCCTGAAAGAAAGTATGCAAGCCAGTACGTGAGGGTTTTTTTTCCTCTTGGTGAGCATGTAAGGCATGCATTTGTTCTCCAATTTGATGGGAAGTTGATCTGAATGACCATCAGCTGATTTGTTCTAATTTTTGTGATTTGTATCATTACTCAGTTACAAAGCTGTAAAGGTAGTCAGTGACTGGATAACTAGTTGTGTTTGGTGTATTTGTGCATTTTAGCATTTCAAGCTTAGCTATATTGCCATTGCTATGTGAATTTTCTGTCCACTGATCCATGTCTCATTATAGTTTTGTTCTCTACACTGTATTTTATCGAAACTAGTCATAGTCAGCAGTTACGCCGCTGTGATTACACAGAACGAGCGTAGATACATATTCTCATGTTGATACAGAGGTTCCGCTTTTTTTTCCAGTTATTAGTAATGATTATATTTAGCTTGTCACTAGTGCATTTCGTGCTCTTTAAAAGGCTTTAAATTGTATTGCAATGCACTTTTCAGCTCTTTACTAAAGAAAAAAAAAAACAAAAAAAAAAAAAAAACTAGTTACTTTTAAACTAGTTTAGAAAAAGTTCTATAAATAAATATTAATTATTTTATGCCTTCAAGGTCTACATGCACTTATAAACTAATTATTATTTGACCAAAACAGATTTTAAAATCAGCTTTGCTTACTAAATTTAACCACAATAAATAAATTAAAAAAAATAAATAAATAAAAATCTTTTACAAGACCTAAGACTATTCACACAATTTGTTCACACTCTTCAGACATGCCAGTAGACAGCATGTCAGTATTAATACTGAAAAATCCTCAGCTCTTCCTCTGTGTGTGCGTGCATGCACGCGTGTGTGTGTGTGTGTATACACATAACTGGAGGTACTCTTTTTTTTTTTTTTTTTTCTTTCTTCATGGTGTGGTTACCATTTGAGGTAAACCTTTGTTCCGCTGGTTACTCATCGCTGTATTATTGTAACTTATATATAGCAGGAAACTGTCATTGATAGGTTAGCCGTCTATTTTATGATTCATGACTCCTAACATGGGAGTCTAAGTGGGAAAATAAATAAATAAATAAATAAATAAATAAATAAATAAATAAATAATCAGCCAAATACAGAAATGTAAGTGTGGTTTGATATTCTACCAACACTAATGCATTTTAAATTCAGTTTGGCTCTACCATGTGCCCAGTGCAATGCTAAAAGTGGAGGGGATTTGTTGATTTTGCTGGCATTTGCATCCACTTATATTCAATTCTCTCCTGATGGTAGGGTAGTGGTGTCATTCAGGATGACTCACTAAATGGTTTGATGAGGACGAAAATGATAGAAAAATCATATGCTATCTTACCCCCCACCGACTCCAAATCAAGCACACACCCCCACCCAACTCCCGCTTAAAACACACCTGATCCAGGTTCAGACACACACCTGTATCGGAACCAAATAATACCCGTCACGCAATCAAAATGCGCTCAACCCTGAATCAAAACACATACCTGAGAGAAAAATTTCACTGGCAGTAGAAGTTTCCACAGCCTGAATTAAAAAAACACCTATAGATTTCTAACCTATTACGTGCTTCAATTCATGACAGAACACATAAAATATTTGCTGCTATACCCGGTGTAATTAATGTGTTCGGAAAATGAAAGAAAAAAAAAAAAAAAAAGGTACAGACACAACGTAGGAATTTAGGTCAGTAACGAGTGACTCGTATTTGTATGAAATCATTCCCACCTCATCCAGATTAGTAGGTGGAATTTTCTGGAACTTCTCACAGGCCTGCCAGAAGAGGATGTTCTCATCACTCACCTCCGATTTCAGAAAATCCTGAGAACATATATATGGTCAGAAAACAATTTCAAACCATGTTCATTTACAGAAGCAGGACTCGAACAGCTATCCTAAAGTGAAGGTAAAATATTTTCCAGCATGAACTTGTGTGTACTTTGCTTTTTTTGTATTAAAAACAGTAGCTCAAAATTAAACCATAAAGACAATTTTTCCACAGCCTTCTTTGCTCATATTTACCAAGGGTGCCAATATTAGTGGAGATCACTGTATTTAGCAAACAGCATGCTAACTCGCAGTTTATAGTTTGCAGTACTGAATTGCAGCGTTTTTAGAATGGCTTTGTAGGTGTGGACACAAGCAGGGTTTTTTTTTTTTTTTTTTTTTCTCCTTGCAGAATTTTCTAATAAGCATAAAGGAAAGTCTGTTCGAATTTTGCTGCACCCACAAACTGTTATTTTTCTTTCCTGGCCAAGTCAAATTAAACAGGAAGCTGGTCATAATTTTCATGTGAGAGTGCAGGTCTTAATTTAATACCTATTTAAATAGGTACCTAACATCTGTGACATGCTTTTTGTCCTCTGCTAACTTCATCGAGAGACACATTATTTAACACTGCAGGACAAGCGCACACATTACACACTCATCTAATCACAAAATTAAGAAACTTTGAAATTCTTTAATCTTGTAAGGAATAAGTTCTCTTGCCCCATTTTTTAATATTTATTTGGGAGAATATTACTTCTTTTTTTCCCACCATATTGTTGGTGTATTAGTGTAAATGTAGAAAAATGAAAAGTAGATTAATGGTACGCATTAAAAATGTCACCACGTGTTTACACTGCACATTGAATCTCATGACCTCTAGAAGTGAGACTGCATGATTACATGTTCAACCGGCACTTTGTTAATTTGCTACGATGCTTCTGTTTGCATTTCGCTGCCGAGTAGCTGTACTGCGCAATGACGATAAAGTTGTATCTGTCCATGTATCGCTAAACAACCAGATTACTGAGAAACAGATAATCATATTACAAATCATACTAACAATGATGATTCATATCTGTAAATCTGTAATGAGACATTAGTGAGAACGTTTCCAGAGAACTGTTTCACAAGGGCAGCTGTGAGCTGGCTAAAATGAACCATTAACCACTATCCTCCTCTGAGTCATTTTAAATATGCTGACTTAGGAAAAACCTAAAACAAAATAAAGATATTAAAAAAAAAAAAAAAAAATACATTGAACAAAACTCGTTAGTTTATCTTACAAAAAGCAAATACAAACTCGCTATTCGGAGCAGTTTGGATGGAACAGTATTTATTTCTAGCAAATCTGACATCTGAGCAGAGCACCATCACCCAGCAATCCTCCATCTGAGTACAAACGTCACCGAATGTTTACACATGCACTGAATCTCAGGACTTCTAGAAGTGAGACTACATGAGTCAAATGCCAGGTTTTTTTTGCTTTCAGACATATTGACAGATGAGTAATTCGATTAGTCATCCATCAATCCGAGAACATAATTAGGTCGAAACCTACTGGACCTGTTGGGCGGTGTGTATGGTGCGGCTGGGCGGCGTGTACGCTTTATATTTATTTAAACATCAAACACCTAAAACAAATGTGATTTTGTACCCATTTAGAGTGATCCAGATCTGCCTATTCCAGTAAGAGCCATTAATTTCAGTTCACAAACATTTCTTTTCTCTCATACCTATATCGTAACTATATTATGGTCTTTCAGTGGGTTTTTTTTTGTCCACTATGTCTATTGTTTTTCCATTTTAACAGGGGAATTCTTGTGCAGATAAAGGATCGAAGTAGTTCATAGTGTTAAACATGCAACCAAAAAAAAATTAAACTGATATGAGAATTGAGGTTTGAGGTCTTACGGTAAAGTAGCGCACTCCAACTGCATCCTCCATCAGGCGCTCGAAGCATACGGCCCAGCTGACGACCCTGCTGGCCGGACCGTCTACTCCGCTAGGAGCCTCTCCTCCAGCAGAGCCGCTGTTCAGACTCGGGCTGCTGCCTGTGCTCGACAACCTCGACATGTTCAACTCTTCGGAGAGACGAGAAAATAAAACGTGTCAAATACAACTGGATTCATTTCTATACAAGAAGTACAGAATTAATCGACAGGCTTAAAGATATGTTCGTCATTTTTATTGCCCTTACTATTAAGAATAATGGAAATATCTGTGGAACATGAAACAATTGTTGAACATTACTGAACACACAACTCCTGGGTTGTGTTTATATCTCTCCTGTCAGTCATGTTACAGACACGCCCCCATGTTTATTGCTTTTAAAAAGCCAACATGGTAAAATTCTGTGTTGTACACCATCACCACCAGATTTTCTAAGATGGACGCACCTACTAACAGTAAAGGCAATGATGTTAGACGGAGACTACATTTCTCCTCATCAGATAATGGTAATTCGATCAAAAAGTTAACGTGATGAAATAGTAACCTGTTTGGATCAACGACAATGTGAACGAGTCAGTACAGCTGCTAATTTATAAGTTAAAAATGGTAGACGGCTATGTGTACAAACTCTACTGGCCACCACTGATTCTGAGTGGGCGGGGCTTCGTGTGCAGTGGGCGTGACAGGGTTAAAAAGTACACGAAATCATTTTAATGTTTTTAATTCGCATTGCAAGCTTGCACAAAACACAGATAACCAAATGAGCGGAACGTGACCGTTCGAGATATTTGTTCTTAAGAAATTCTCCAACATCCCAGGTTTTCAGATTTAAGACAATTAGTCAAGACTCCAGTTTCTAATCTAAAAGTGTGTGAGGTTTTTATACTTGTCGTGTGGGCGGAGTTTGACGACCAAAGGATGATCCACAACAAAAACAATCCGTAAAATCTGTCATAATATTCATGATATCGACATCGGTTAGGCATGTGGCCCAGGCTTAAGTGCGCATGCAGTCTATAAATCATCATGTCATTTTTCTTCCTCCTGCTCTCTACGTTTGGCAGAATGCTTCCTCACTACCATCTGTCTGCTGCAGTAAGAGTTTCTGCCGTTCTTCACCAAACTCTTACAACTTTACAATTAATATGCATGTTAAATCCACACATCCATCATTTTCTCATGCTTTACAAAAATAAATAAATAAATACAAAAATAGCTTGCTGTAAACAAACTTCTCGTCTTCCTGAAGCTGAAATCAAGACAAATCCAGTAATTGTCTCAGATCTACAGGACATGAAGATTAAAAAAAAAGACAGAAAAGCAACGGTGCAACATCAGTACTCAATTTGCACTTACCCCCATCCGAAACCGCCTGCGTCTGCAAGAAGCAAAACACACAAGACAAAAAAGTCAAACAGGGGAATAAACTTTAACTAAAGAGCGTGCATGAATTGGGGTAAAGTTGCGACATGGCAGCAGGAAGTCGTGTCCCGAACAGCTGAACGGTTTGCTTTTGCACTAGAGGTGTTCAGTAGAGTGGCAGCTGTTACACAGGAAGCGCAGTTTCATCATCGTGCTTTTCATGATCTGACCCCATTCTCACGAGTGCCAGAAGCAGGATTCTCAATGGCATCCCCACTTCTTTGCTGTCAACTAATCCATGTAAATTTCTCTTCATAGAGAAGTACACTCGAGGGCAAACGGTTGCAAATTTTTGCACTCGACTGCAGTTATACAAACTTTTGCACACAGCTGCAGTTATGGTTTATATTTCGAGTGACCCCCCCCCTACGTTTAGCTTTTAATCCTTACTTAAACTGTATTTAAATTGTTTGCTGTCTTGCAACCTATATATAATCATTATTATACTGCTGTTGAATTATAGCACGGTTGAATTCTTAACTCTGATTGGTCAGGTGGTGTTACTTCATTTCCTAGAACAGCAGCTTTGACCGTAGTTCCAGCTGCAAAGCAAATCACAAGTTTATTAATATAATTAATTCTGCAGGAACAGATAATTTATAGGGTTTTGTATGATGGATGTGCCACAAACATATTTATTTATTTTAAAGAGGCATGTGATTGTTGCTAAGGTGTCATTTTCTGTAAGGTCATGTTTATTTAGATTTTTTTTTTTTTGAAGGAGTCTCTAGTGTTAGTGCTTTGTAACAGTCAGGCGGTAAAGCTAAGTTTTCCTCCACATGAACATTTTCAGGACTTTAAGCTTTGTGGTTTCTCGTTAAGATGACACGCTGCTTTTTTTTTTTTTTTTGCTTGGTTTATTAACTTCAAAACCAAAAAAAAAAAAAAAAAAAAAAAAAAAAAAAAAAAAAAAAAGGGAGAGAAGCTGGTGAAGGAATGACTTTATAGCTTCTAAGTGATGTGGCATTCTTTACTACATGAGAATTTGCTAGTGTTGGCTATATGCTGTGCTATAAAAAGAAAAAAAATAACCCTCAGGACATGGTGTTCTTTGAAATTTACCGGCTTCGTGCAGTAACAGAAACTCTGCTTTGTGTCAAGTCGCATCACACTGCACCGTTGTTTAGTTTCTCCACCACAGCATTCCTGATCATGTTTTATTCCATACTTAAGTCATTCCTCTGTATGTACTGTATGAACCAGCTTTATAAAAAAAAAAAAAAAAAAAAAAAAAAAAAAAAAAAAAAAAAAAAAAAAATGCCTTTGCAGCAAAAGATATTTGTCGGCTTGACCGCCTCACACGTTTGTGCATGCAGAAATGTATCATGTCTGCATGCAATCATAAAAGAAAAAAAAAACAAAACAATGCAAAACTATTATTCATTGTTCGTTTGCTCTGATTCGTGCCTCATCTTGTCAGACTTGAGCACAAATAATTGCATCAGCAATCTTACCGTTATGAAACCAGATTTTTTTTTTATTTTATTTTAAATGTGCCAGTGCAGCAAAAGATCTCTTAAATGATCATCATGTCAACCACAATACTAGCTAGAGCTGTCAAGATAGTAAAAGATCTGTCCTACATGCAAGAAGCAGCAATGTGCATGTATTATGCATGATTTGCTGAGGAAAAGTGCTGCCATATTTCTTTTCTAGTTCTTTTTTTTTTTTTTTTTTTTTTTTTTTAAAACTGGATTTAACAAGTCAAAACTATGTAGAAAATTAGAGAATTGCATTGTTGCATCTTTAAAAAATAGCCTAGCCCATTTAAATCATGATTTTGCAGCAGATATGCTACGTTATCTATGGTCAAGTGCAAAAGTTTGCAAACCTCGACCCGCCGTCTGTCCCCCCTCCACCCACCAACACCACTGTTCAGGGGAAGGAAAATGACCCTCTGTTTTACATCTTATCTACGGAATTACACGCTATTTTAAACAAAGTAAAATCCACAGCACTAGAAGTAAGTGTCCACCTGTCTACAATCCCTGCAGACCTGAAGGAGATCATGTACAATGGATACGACAAAAAAAAAAAAAAAAAAAAAAAGGAACAATCAAACCAGATATTTTAGGAGACTTGAAGGGTGAACATTACAACTGTAGCTCCAGCTGTTCAGAGAATGTGAGAATTCTGAAGGCAAAAGAGTAGGCATACAACTTCCTAGAAAATAGTTCTCATTCAGAAAGGAAGGCACAAATTTGTAAACTGATTAACTTCCCCCTCCCACACACACACACAAAATTTAACATACATTATTTGACCATTTTTATTCCTTGTGACGATAAATACATAAACATCTGGGAAATCGAAGTCTTGTTGGTATAAATGGTGCGCAAACTTTTGTACTCAACAGCCTAGTATGATCAGATGATGAATTTCAGATCTCTTCATGTCTATGCACCAAAAAGCACCACGACCTGCTCAATGTTAAACGTTATAATTGTACGATTGTCTTTTTTTGTGTTGAGTCCCGACATTGTGTTCTTTTTCACATCCTTAAAATGTAACCAAATGAACCAAATCAGTTGAGTTCCTGCTCTAACCATTTAGTTTTGTCCCATGTTGGAGTTTTAATTGAGAGTAAGCAGAAATGAGTGTATCGACCATTGCCTGGAGGTTGACGATGCTGTCACAGTAAACATCTTTAAATCAGTCAGTAATGCCATGCTGAAGAAGTAGAGACATTGCAAAACCAAAACGGCTTCCAATCTAACTCTTCAACACTCCCTCTGATTTATTTACAACAAAAAAAAAAAAAAAAAAAAGGTCTCCATAAAATGCAGGAGAAAATCTAACCCAGGTTTCCACTCACCAGATTACTGGCTGGCACTGCCAGAGTTTTCAGTTTGTTGGCCATGGCTCGATCCAGCTGAGAGCGAGGACACCTCACCAGAAAGCGAGCACACCCTACGCTGTTACTTCACGCCCCGGTACTTCGCACGGCTTGTCACTTCCTGTTCCGAAGGGAAGTCTTACCATAGCAACACACCGCAAGGGGAAGTGTCTGCTCTGACTAAAACAAAACTTGTTCTTGACCTTGTTGAGCAACTCTGTGATATGAGCTGCAATATAAAGGAACCTAAACATGTAACCACAAGCCAAAGTCAGGCCCTCCAGGCACATCGACATCACCACACGCTCAAAGCACTCAACACACACACACACACAATACAACTTTCTGATTCATCCGCAGGGATGTCCAATAGCTGTGCAATATATTCTGGGAAAGGGAGGGCTGCAAGATCCAAATTTTTTCAAGCACTGGCAGGTTATAGTGTATGAAAGGGCTTTACTGTAGAGCTACTCAACACTGCTGTGACTGTAAGGAATAAAACATACATTTAAAGGAAAATAATCAATGATGGGGTGTTGTGATATGGGTCGACATGAAGTAGAGTTACTTTTCCCACCTCAAAGTTGATTAATTTCCAATAACAGCACATCCTGTAGTGTTGTATTCCTATTACACTTCAGCAACATGCCAACAATTTAATAAATAAAAATAACAGCACATCATGTTTTTATCCATTTTTAATTTCAAGTCCAAAAGGTAGCTAAAGAGAACCCAATTAAACAAATGAGACAAAAATATTGTACTTGGACACTTATTTATTGAGGAAAATGATCCAATATTTTATATCTGTGAGTGGCAAAAGTATGTGAACCTTTGATGTCAATATCTGGTGTAACCCCCTTGTGCAGCAATAACCGCAACTAAACATTCCTCAGAACAGAACAGCTTCAATTCTGGGCGAGTTTCCTCACATGAACTGCTTGCTTCAGATCCTTCCACAACATTTCTTTTGGTTTAAGGTCAGGACTTTGACTTGGCCATTCTAAAACATTAACTTTCCTCTTCTTTAACAATTCTTTAGTAGAATGACTTGTATGTTTAGGGTCGTTGTCTTGCTGCATGACCCACTTTATCTTGAGATTCGGTTCACAGACAGATGTCCTGACGTTTTCCTTTAGAATTCGCTGGTATAATTCAGATTTCATTGTTCCATCAATGATGGCGAGTCGTCCTGGCCCAGATGCAGCAAAACAGGCTGAAACCATGATACTACCACCACCATGTTTCACAGATGGGATAAAGTTCTTATGCTGGAATGCAGAGTTTTCCTTTCCCCAAACATAACACTTTACTCAGAGACTAAATTCTATTTTGGTCTCCTCCATTTACAAAACATTTTTCCAATAGCCTTCTGGCTTGTCCACGTGATTGTTAGCAAATTGCAATTGGGCAGCAATGTTCTTTTTGGAGAGTAGTGGCTTTCTCCTTGCAACCCTGCCATACACAACATCAGTGTTCTCCTGAAGGTGGACTCATGAACATTAACATTAGCCAATGTGAGAGAGGCCTTTAATTGCTTAGAAGTTACCCTCTGTGACTTCGTGGACAATTACATGTCTTGCTCTTGGAGTGATCGTTGCTGGTCGACCACTCCAGGGGAGGCTAACAATGCTCTTGAATTTCCTCCATTTGTACACAATCTATCTGACTGTGGATTATTGAAGTCCAAACTCTTTAGAGATGGTTTTGTAACCTTTTCCAGCCTGATGAGCTTCAACAACTCTTTTTCTGAGGTCCTCAGAAATCTCTTTTGTTCGTGCCATGATACACTTCCACAAACATGTGTTGTGAAGATCAGACTCTGGATCCGTTTTATTTCAATAGAACCGGGCGCTCACTCACTCACACCTGATTTCAATCAGTGGGATGACAAACACCTGACTAATTTCACTTTCAAATTAACTGCTAATCCTAGAGGTTCACATACTTTTGCCACTCAGATATGTACTATTGGATCATTTTCCCTCAATAAATAAGTGGCCAAGTGTAATATTTTTGTCTCATTTATTTAATTGGGTTCTCTTTATCTACTTGTAAGACTTGTGTGAAAATCTGATGTTTTAGGTCATATTTATATGGGAATATATAGAAAATTCTAAGCGGTTCACAAACTTTCAAGCACCACTGTACATTTAACATCTGCAAAATAAGTTATTTCCTGTTGTCGCGTCTATAAATGGTCGTTCTCTCACCAGCCTCGTTATTATTCCACTCTCTCTTGATGGGTGGGGGGGGTTGGGGGGTTAAAAAAAAAAAAAAAAAAAAAAAAAAAAAAAAAAAAAAAAAAAAAAAAAAATACAGCTTATCATGTTACCATGTCGTGTAACCAAAAGTTACAGCCTTACTTCTGGCTTTTACAAATATTTATTTATTTATTTATTTATTTTCAAATGTGTCTCCTCACGGAAAACTTCACCACATCAAAAATTACACACTTATTTAAAAAAAATCACTTAATGTGGAGCGTCCTTAATGCAACAGCACTGTGGTATAAACTGTAATCCCTGCTGAAAAAAAAAAATATATAAAAAATATAAACCATCACAGAAGTTCCAATGGTTTCCATTACAAGTACCATTACAAACACCATTACAAACCATCAGCTAATCATTAAAACCATTACCAGTCCTTAATGGTATCCACTAGACATAACATGCCACCAACAGAAGGCAACAAATTACCAGTAGAAACCCACAGGGACCATTACAGTTTCCATTAAAACCAATACAATTCCCACTATAATCATTAAAACCATAAAATAAAAATTCTCTGAGGGTTTCTATTGTTTTGGGTTTTTTTCCAGCAGGTTATTTACCTGAAATTTAGTGAAATACCTGATTATTTCACTGTTGTTCTCACTGATTATTTTAGCACTTACAGTTGCTAATATCAAAACAATAATACAGCAAAAATACATAATACTGGTTTAATAATTAATTACTAAAATTATTCTTCACCCTGGTCAGGGTCACACTGGACCCGGAGCGTATTCACTGAACACTCTGTGCAAACATTAAAAATAGTCAAATGGAAATTAAATAAAGTTGCTCATCATTGAATTATCATCTTCCAGATAGACAAATGATGCAACATCCTGTGAATCATGTTAGTGGAGGAAAGTGCCGATATTGTGTAATGGAGTTTCCCCATTAATAAATTTTCATCTGGAATTTATCTGGACCAACTCCCAGTTTGGTCTTGAGCTCGAGTTGGGTCTGTGTGTGGTTTCAGTACATGTTCTCCCCGTTTCCGTGTGGCTTTTCTCAGAGTTCTATGGTTTCCTCCTACAGAAAAAACATGCTGCTAGGTGGATTTGTGACGCTAAATTGCCCTTATAACCGTGTGAATGTGTGTAGTGTATTACCACCTCACACCCAGCATTCCTGGGATAGACCTGGGATCAACTGTGACCTTGTGTCCAGGATAAATCTCTTACTGGAGATTAATTAATCAATCAATCAATTAATTAATCAATCAATCAAGCATTTTAAATATAAAAGATATTTAACAAATTTGTTTTGTTAGTTTTCTCTTCTGAAAAAAAATAGAAATGGTTTTAATGTTTGTAATGGGAATTGTAATGCTCCCTGTGGGTTTCTACTGGTAATTTGTTGCCTTCTATTGGTGGCATGTGTTATGTCATTAAGGACCAATAAGGGTAATGGTTTGCTGAGTTTGTAATGATATTTGTAGTCAAAACCATTAGAATTTCTGTGATGGTTTATAATGGGGGGTTTATTCAGCAGGTTTAGCATTTTGTTTTGTTTTGCTTTACTTTATGAAAAGATTTTAAACATAGACTAAATCAGTGTTACTCTAATTAGAAATTCATAAAACTGGTTTTAATTGTATTATATCAAAGTCAAGGTAAAATGTAATGTTTAGGGGGCACTTGTTAGTTGAAGTTTTTAACGTGAGCTGATAAACTGCGCATGCGCGGTCTGAGTAAACAATAGCAGCTCAGTGATATTGATAGTTTTCAGCTAAAAGTGTGTACTCTTTTTCCAAGATGTTTTGCATGGAAACACAGTGATTTCGCATTACACATTCTCTGCAGAGATTATCTCGTATTTACTGTGTCACTTGTTGAAATGGTGAAATAAATGTAAGAGAAAATACTTGGAGAAGATATTTCAACTCAAATGAACTGTGCTACTGCAGCAGCGTCGTGCTGGTTTTTTTCCCCCTCACACTACTTATTAAAAGTAACAAGGATGTCGTGAAATTATATCCAGAGAACTCACCTTGCGCTCTTTATGAAGCATTTTAGTTAAATTCACTCTGATTTTTTTCTTAATCCAAGCCGACGTGGTCCATCTGGAAACAACGGCCCGGGTTAAACCCCTGATTGCCACCATGTTGTCTCTGTTAGAGGAGCTAGACCAAAATAACAGTGCACACTTTCATTGAATTTGTTTAACTGGGGGATGAATATGTTTACTGATGTGTTTAACCTCAATTTGAAGTCAGAAACTTTCCACACCTGTGCTGGCAGCAGGTACTTTAATAAAGTCTCATTAGCGAGAGGAAATTGAACAGTGTATAAGCCTTTTGTGGTTTGTTTTTTTGTTGTTGTTTTTTTGTGAAATACAGCGCCTTCTGCTGGACAACAACAGGAACAGTCACATTGAGGAGGAAAAATGAAATGCATTTGCTCATGAAATACATCCATCATGTGTCTTTACCCTTGTCAAAAAAAATCCTAAAGGATTCCAATAAGAAAATTGTACAGGATTACATTTAGAAGTTCCATCATATTTTGGACGATAAGATTCCTATAGGAATTATCTTATAGGACAAGACATAAATATCCTGTAGGACCACTTCTACAAGATGTTTAATGGGATCCATTTGGGTTCCTATTCAGGTCTATATGGGAAGTCATTGTGATATTTGTAGGGATTATTCTGACAATTGTAATGATAAATACAGCTTAAGATGTTAACAGAAAAGTTTATAAGTATTAATAATTAAGATGTATATATTTTAGGAGTGTATACTGCCAAAATATAGAAATTAATAATACTCCCAAAGCACCCTCTGTAATTTCCAGTAACCTTCCAATAACAAGACATTATTTCCAATAAAATACAAGTAGAGTTCCAATAAGATTCTCAGAATCAAATAAGATCCTACAGGGTCAACTGAAATTCCTATAGGGATTTTTTTTTTTGACAAGGGTACCTGATATCAGGTATGCCATTATGTCAGGGGGAAAAAAAAGTCATTTTGCTGTTTTGTTTCATTTCTACAACAGAAATTTGTAACCCAATCAGTATTGGAAATTAACGTAACAATAAAACCAAATTTCACTCACTCACTCACTTTCAGTAATCGCTTCATCCTGCTCAGAGTCATGGTGTATCCGGAGTCTGTCCCAGAAACACGAGGCATGAGGCAGGAATACACCATGAATGGGATGCCAGAGAATGAGCAGGAAGTCCCATGTGGACAGAGAGTGAACATGCATATGGTAACCCAAGTGTGAAGCAAACTTTTACAAATAAATATTAAAACAAGTTTAAAAAAATAAAAAATTCAAAACAAGTAAGCAGATAGATAGATAGATAGATAGATAGAGTATAAGAGTGGCTAACTGGTCACATTGTCTTAAAGTGACGATAAAAAAAGTGATACAATACAATGACCAAAAAAAAGTCTTTCTAAAGAAAAATAAAGCTCAAAAGTAATACATTTTCTAACAATTTAAAAGCATAATTTAAATGAGAAAAATATATAAGCAAAAATCATCACCATTCATATCCTTTAAGATCATTCAAATGATTCACATTAAAGGAAAAGCTCAATCACCTCACTTCTTTTCACGTGATAAGGCAGACCTGTTGCAGTTTCAAGAAGCATAAACAAGTCGAGTTTTCTGAATAAAAGTGTTGATGAGACTCACATGGTCAAGAAGGTTAAAAGTGCCAAAGTGTAGTGTAGTGTAGTGTAGGCCTACCTGGAGAACATATAAATATAAATACAAATACAAATGCATTTACATTTGCATAGTTTTTACATAGTTTACGTAGTTCTTAAAATTATAGGACGACTTTATTCATTTTAAACTGTCACCTAATTAATCATATTTAATGTAGTCAGTTCCACATGCTTCTCGCCACATCACTTATATGAATCTTATATGAATGAAGTGGCTCTCGACTGCACATACATAAAGTAAATCTACACAACTCCCTGTGCTTCCTGAATGTGTTTCTCTTGAAGAATATAATACTACCGTGGTATGCAAAGCAATGTAACAATAAATGTGTTTCCTGTTGCAGGACTGGCTTTACCTACAGTTTTATAACTTTGCTGTCATTTGCATTGAAAACAGGAACAGAGGATCGATTTCCAAAACAAACTCATTCCAGCTATAAAGAGCGTGTTTCACCTCCTTCACTTCCTACATCACTGCCCACATCAGTGTTTTACACACACATCGTATGCCACCTCTGAAGGTAGGATCATGGAATGATTTATACTTCTTTTTTCTTTCCATCCCTTTCCTAAAGTTTGTCTTTTTGGTTGCTTATACCGTCTTATAAGTCGGTTTAGGTTCACGCCTTTTATTATATGGTATTATTTCATTATTTCAGTAATACAGCTCAGTTTACTTACAAATTATGATGATTATACTTTTGTTAAGAATATATGTACATTTTCATCCATTCCTTTTAGAGAAAAAAATT
Organism: Stegophilus panzeri; assembly: GCA_024331685.1. Taxonomy (NCBI): domain Eukaryota; kingdom Metazoa; phylum Chordata; class Actinopteri; order Siluriformes; family Trichomycteridae; genus Stegophilus; species Stegophilus panzeri. The sequence continues at coordinate 22,706,798 of JANDJT010000041.1, forward strand.
AAGGTTTTGTGAGGCCTAGGTATGGATTATATGATATATTATATGATAATCCATACCTATGCTAGATTTTGTTGTTTCTCTGAAACATAGAATTTACTTTTATAGTAAATGCAGGAAGTTATATGGACTGATTATGGAGGAATTAAATGTAGAATTACAAACTAAGCTATTTGAGTTAGGATGAAGGGACTAATACTGTATATGAGTGTATGACTACATGTATTTTATTAATAGCAGTGTTATGTTGCTCTTTCCAAAGAATTTGAAACATTATTTATAACCTCAATTCCATAAAAGTTGTGACAGTATGGAAACTGCAATAAAACCAAACAAAAAGAGTCTTTTGAAAATTCAATTCACCCTGTACTATATTGAAAACACATTATTAACACATTATTTGATGTTTTAGTTTGTGAATGTAATATACACTCATTTCAAATCGGATGACTGCAACACACTCCAAAAAAGTTGGGACAGTCGACTGTTTATCACGGTGTAACATCATCTTTTCTTTTAATAACGCTTATTAAGCGTTTGGGCGCTGAAGACACCAGTTGGTTAAGTTTAGCAATGGGTCACACATTCTCAATGGGAGAGGACTACAGGCAAGCCATGATACCTTGAAGTACTAGGTCTTTTTTGGCGGCTCCTTATATACTGTGATTAGACGATTGGCTCACCTGTTTCACATCACCTTCTTATTTCAACTTGTCACATCTATATTAGTACTAAATTTCCCCTGTCCCAACTTTTTTGGAATGTTTTGCATGCATCAGATTCAAAATAAACATTTATCTTCAAAAAACTATGCAGTTGATTAGATAAAACATCAAATACCTTGTCTTTATACTTTTTTTTTGTTTAAATACAAGTCAAAGTACATTTACAAATCACTCCTCTTTGTTTTTATTAGCATTTTCCATACTGACCTAACTTTTTCAGAATTGGTGTTGTATCTTGACAGCACATTTGGAGAGAATAATAATAATAATAATAATAATAATAATAATAATAATAAGTGAGAAAAAATTAAACAAAATAATTTCTAAGTGAAAAATTATTTTTAGTTTCTTAGTATTTCTTAGTAAAGGCTTCAGTATATCTAGCGTCTTATAACAACAACAACAACAAATAATAATAATAATAATAATTATTATTATTATTATTATTATTATTATTATTATTATTATTATATGTTTTTTGTTGTTGTTTTTGTTGTGATCGTTTTTTTTGTTTGTTTGTTTGTTTTTGTAAGATGCTAGATATACTGAAGCCTTTGCTAAGAAATGCAATAGTTTTTGTTCAACAAATTTTGTTGTTGTTGTTTGCAACATTTCATATACACCAAATAACATGATGTCAGTGTGATTTACTTTTCAGTAATGACCCTGGAAGAAAGATGGATACAACAGGCCTGACTTGTTTTCTCATCGCTTCATTGATTTGTGAGTATAACACACTTCACATATTTACTGAATGTCTAATAATGTCTAAGTGTTTTGTTTTGTACTTATCCTTCTCTCTCTCTCTCTGTAGACCATGTAATGTCTGCTTGTCATTCATCCATTGCAGGTAAAGTCATTGACTGATTGTCTTTTTTAACTTATTATCCATAACTCCTTTCTTTTACTATATATATATATATATATATGTGTGTGTGTGTGTGTGTGTGTGTGTGTGTGTGTGTGTGTATATTTATATATATATATATATATATATATATA
>JANDJT010000041.1:22716329-22728065 GCA_024331685.1 Stegophilus panzeri
TTTGATCAAGATGTAACTGTGACATCAGTGACCCTTTGATCAAGATGTAACTGTGACATCAGTGACCCTTTGATCAAGATGTAACTGTGACATCAGTGACCCTTTGATCAAAATGTAACTGTGACATCAGTGACCCTTTGATCAATATGTATCTGTTACATCAATGACACTGATGTCACAGATACATTTTGATCAAAGGGTCACTGATGTAACTGTAACATCAGCAAACATTTGATCAAAACATAACTGACATCAGCAACGCTTTGATCAAAATGGAACATGACATCAGTAGCCTGTTGATTATATACGTAATTGTGAGACACTTTAATCAAAATGTGACTGTGACATCAGCACAAACATACACACACAGAAACATATACAAACAAACAGACAGACAAACCCTCATATGGATGCACATTTCTGATACATGTCTATGTTTTAATTTGGAGGGGTACTCATGAATCTCCCAACTCTCAGAGTATTCAGTTATTCATCTTATGGTATATTATTCAGTCACTACAAGCAAAGGAAAGGTATATTGAGGAATGTAGTGGGGAAGGTAATCTCAACATAGTCATTAGTCCTGGGCGATTACGGGGCTAAAGCTGTACACATGAATTTTTATGCATCTATCAAAAGACGTGTCTAAAAATTAACAGCTGTCTTTTCTACAACCCCATCCACCCTCAGGCCAGCTGACTGAGACGTCTGCTTCAGCTGTTTCAGTGGAGTTTATCCAGGATCCAGCATTTCAGCCGATAAAATGGAAAATAACACCATAAACCCAGCCAGCCTTCCCTCCATCAATGACCACATTAACATTAACATTATCATCATTACCATCATCTTCTGTATGGTGTGCGTCCTGCTGCTGGTGGCCTTTTTCTATGCCTTCTGTTTTCAGTGTTCACTGCGGCCCTCGCCTAAGGACCGGCGTAAAGACACAAGCGGCAGTGTGGACAGAGAGGATGCCACCTTCAGACGCACTTCCTCCAGCGTCTCTCTCGGAAATGCCGTCTGAAATGAGCTACACATCCTATCACTAATCAATATTCCCTCCCTCTGGGCCATGGATCAGCACGCCATCTATCTTTTAGAGGATAATATGCAATTTAAGTTCTAGACTGCATAGCAACTAATTTGAACCATCAGCAAATTATATGGACTTGGAACTTAACTTTCCTCTTCAAGGCAAGTTATTCAAGCCAAATTATCATGTGACATTTGATACGTTTTGTTGAATCAGTAACTTCTCTACAGATTCTTAATGTTGTTCAAGTGTTTAGTCAATGTTGTACAAATTCTCAGGGTTCCCACTCCAAGTCAAATGTAAAATTCCATGACTTTTCCATGACTTTCCCTAACTAAATTCTTGAATTTCCCTGACCTACTGTATGAAGAATGGTACAATGTATTGACTGGGTACTGAGCAGAAAAAAAACTAAATTCTGTAAGCTCGATTTCCTGGTTAACAGACATTTTCAGTGCTAAACTTAGTTTTCATTGCTTAAAAAGAACATGTACTTATCTCATATGACTAGTCTTTATACCTCATAAACAAAATGGTCCTAATAAAACAAAATATATTTCTTTAATGGAAATAAAAATCAATTCATTTACAAGGTACCGTAAGCCATTTTAAGTACATTTTTAACCCATAACACTGTGTCACATTCAGCAAATGAGTACACTGTGGAAAAAAAAAAAAGAAAGAAAAAGACTGATTATATATCACATTTTAGCAAATACATTTGAAAAATTTACAAACAAAATTCTCTGATATTCCCTGACTTCAACCCCAAAATGATAAAATTCCATGACTGGAATAGACTTTATTAAATTTCCATGTCATTCCAGAAATTCCATGACCCGTGGGAACCCTGAATTCTGCCATATTTGTAATAATATAATGTGAATTTTCTTCTAATCACAGGCATTCTGTACCAGACACTGGCTCACTGTTATTTATTATATTGCAGATAAGCTTTTAAATACGTAGCTTGTAATGTTCATTTCGATCTGTAATAATCATATAACACTCCGTACAGGAGGTTTTTTTTTTTGTTTCTTTTGTGACTGTTGCAGCCACAAATGCTTGATATTGCTGTGGCTTTTTTTGTGCTTTTTTTTTTTTTGGCAGAAAAATACATGAATTTGTGAAATTGCACAAAATTCTTTCAAAATTACATTTTTTAAAATTTGTGATGCAACTTGTGGGGTGTTTTTTTGGTGTGTGTGCTTTTTTTGCAAAAACTACTTTCATTGGTTGAAATTGCAGTTGCACGAAATCGTTTTTGCAGTGATGTTTGTCGGTAAATGAGACCTTTTAGCTCTACTCATGTTCGACGTACGTGAATCGAAGAGGGCTTTGTGCGTTGTGATGATGTCACATGATGCGTCTTGGCCCAAATCTGCAGAAAATATGCAGTAGTTTTGAAATCACAAGCTCCTCTGAATATTGTAGAGTTTGCTTCATTTTGTGTTCATTTCTGCGTTCGCAACATTGTGAAATCCTGGAGGGACTGCTATAATGTCAAATATATCAAAGGAAAACTGCCATTCACCACCATGCAATGAATCCGGTTTATTTCTTAGTTGCAGGCATCTGTTACATGTTTTTTGCTTTTCTTATGTAAACTGTAATTTACATTTACATTAGCTAGCTAGGTCCGTAGGGTATGAATGGGTGTGTGAATGTGTGTGATTGTGCCCTGCGATGAACTGGCACCCCGTCCAGGGTGTACCCCGACTTGTACCCCATGCTCCCTGGGATAGGCTCCAGGTTCCCCACGACCCAGTAGGATAAGCAGTATAGAAGATGGATGGATAGATGAATGGAGTAGCTAGCTAGACTGTCAGAGTAGCCTACTTGTTAGGCTGAAGACTCTGACTGCTAAGGGTATCAAGTTCAGGTAAATGTTTCCTTAACAAGACAACAAGTTAGCACAAAAACAACAGTAATGCAAAGATATGTGACATGTCAAAAATGTTTTGTAATTAAGAATTAAATTCAGTCATTTCATCTCGATCAAGTCCCATCTTCATTTTGTTCTCATTGACATTTTCTGTTATGGCTCATCATATACTGTATACTACAGCTTTTTGCTCAATTTATACACCAACATAAGTAAGAGTAACTCTGATTTAAGTTATAGTTCATTTTGAATTAACAATTTATTAACAGTAAAAAATCCCAGATAGTCTAAAGAAAATCCTACAGGTCTTATACATTAAAGTGTAACATTAAGACAATCAAAGTTGCTGTGTGGAAAACAAAGAAAAAAATGAGTGCTACATTAATGTGTTTAATTTACTTACTACATTAATGTACTGTATATTACAAATCATTAACTCCAGAATACAGTGCTTCACTGGAAGGCAACTCCAATAAATCTGTTCTAAGTGCCTTTACCGAGAAAGTAACACACTAAACTAAACTGGTATAAATGCAGGCCAAAATCAGTGTTAGAATGAGTTAGTGTCTGTTTCAGGATATGGAACACATGGTGCTTTTCTCTGAGCAGCGAGAGTCACAGGAACCTTCCGGAGACTGCATGATGGAGTCTCGGCCATCAAAGTCTGGAGAGTCCATCTCAATGTGAGGGTCCTGGAGACCACCATCCTGCAAGGCATCTTTATAATGAGACTGAGACAGATAGATGGGCAGATAGAAAGAGAGAGAGAGATGAATATCTACATAGCTATGAGTAATTGATGTCTGCCCTTATGGCTCCATCACACAAGCTTTTTCCCAAGTGAATATTTGAATAGCTGTCCAATTATTTCGAAACTTCAAAAGTAGTGTGTCTGATAGTTATATACTGACAGGGTTGTATCCAGACACAGTCTTAATGCATTTATTTATTGTTTAGTTGATACCTTGTTGTAGGACACACCGACATTTTTCTACAGCGTGATTTTTTTTTTGTATCTATCTTAGTTACAACCAGGGCTGGAAATTTGGGTGTAGGATGGAGCTCCAGTTCAAACGGGCTACATTTTTTCAGGAAATAATGAACATCTTTTATCCACTCGAAAGCCTACGAAAGCGAGTTCCCTACATAAATGCAAGTTCCGCACATAGTGAGAATATTCTGTGTGTGGTTGCTCAATGCTGACTGCAGCCAATGGAAACGCTTCTCTATCAGCGCGCATCCTCGCAGGACCAATCGGACCACCTCAGGTATGTTAACAGAATCTTAACGGAGCCAACATTTTAACAGAAACAGTTACTTTAACAGATGCAATAGTAGAAACTTTGATACAGATAAATCTGCATGCACGTACCTGAAATGATCCAGGTTCAATGTATTTCTGTACGCCCTTATTCATCTTTTTTTCTTTCTTAATTTATCCTAGCTTGCTTAATTTATCCTAGGATATATGCAAAGTTATGTTATCCTACATGTTTATTACAAATAGAAACTTGGTGAATAGTTACATAGAGAGATATGTAATGTTTGTAAAGTGTTTTAGCGGTCATTCATGCAGTTTTATGTAGATTCTCAAGCCTCGAGTTTCTTTATTGCACTCTGATCTTTGTTGACAGTCAAAAAAAAGGCAAGAAAGAGAGACAATAGTTTGAGGGGAGAAAGACAGTCAGTTGGGCAAGATGTAAAAAAAAAAACTATATTAAATTACCATCAGGTAAAAAAAGCTAGGAGTGAGAGGGCAGAGGGTCGTGAAATGGAAGATGAGGATGAATGAACAGTGGTAGTTTTGTGCTACACATAATTCATGAATGTTGTTCAATGACTTTTCGTGTTCTTGTCTTGAGGATACATGAAATAGTCATGAAATAGCACATCACATCATTATTTGCTCTTAACAAATGGTTTAAAGTGGATTATTTTGGATTGTTGTGAAACCAAGAACCAAGCCCAACCTTGCTGACAGACAGCTCCTCTACACGGCCCTCTTCCATAGACTCCTCCAGAGAGTTGCCAGATGTTTCCATTTTAATTCGGTGAGAGCGGATCGACTTCACATCCTCTTCGTCCTCACCTGTTACTGATGGGAACACCTGGAGAAAGAGTCGATACTCATCACATGACAGACCAGAAGGAAAAATAAAGTGGAATAGTACAAGAGTGAATCACCATGAACAAACTCTCATACCACCGTCTGTCTATTCATGGGACTTCAGAGGGCAGCACAGAGGACATTACATTAGATTGGAGGTTGTAAAGGGTTAATATGGGACAAAGTGTGCTTTACAAAAAAATTATTTTAAAAAACCCCAATATTTAAGGATAAGCTAAAATGAAAACATTAATAGAAATAATAATTAATAAGTACACTCTATAGTGCTACAGTAGCAGTACAGCTGGTTAAAATGTATTTTTAAAATGTTTTGTTAGCTTTTTGGCCATTTTATCAATTTGACAAAATAAAAAATAAGTAAATAAATAAATAATGCTGCAATTCAGGTATTGGCTCACATATTAATGCATATTAAATATGTTAATATTAAATATAGAGTATATTATGTATTTAATATAATACATTATATCATATATGTATATAGCTATACCAGTTCCTCTTCGTCAATAGGGGGCTCGGCGACGGAGATGGCAGCCTTGCTGATGGTTTGAGCCTCAAACTGAGGGCAGGCGGCCTGCGCGTTCCCGTCTTTATCCAGCTTGCCCTTCAGCCAATATGTCTCAATCTCTACATTTCCCTGCAGGATAAGTGAGATTTTTAAAGCATGTAAGAGTGTGCTTTCGGGATTAGGACATGCCATGTGCTAAAAATGGCTGCAGACTTGAACGTCAAGAGAGGGGATTTTTCAGTAACAGAGAATTAAACAATTTTAAAGATAAATACAATGTAAAGTGCTTTGAGTGCCAAGCAAAGTGCTACATAAATGGAAGGAATTATTATTATTATTATTATTATTATTAAGACAATAAGAAGCAATCTGCACACAACTTCAGAGGAAAGGAATATAGAGAAACTAGAGAAAATCCATACACATTCACAGAGTGGACTTTGTGCTGTAAAACAGAGCCAATAGCATCTTTCTGTTGGTCATTAATGAGATATAATAACAAGATGGAATTTGTCTTTAATTAGATGACCTCCAAAGGTCACTCGAAGGTTTTTTACAACCTGCCTTCGCAGAAATCTGGGTGCAGCCATTTATAGCTTCCTTTTTCTGCCCTGTCCAGGTATTTCATGTGTTCTAGCTCAAGCTAATGAAGCCCTTGATTAGTTGTATCAGGTGTGCTTGAGACAACATCTGTTTCTCGCCTTGCCTCGTTTATGCCTGTTTGCTGATCACCTGACCCATTGCCTTTGTTGACCACGCTATTGTCTGATGATTTGGATTTGTTTGCCTGCCTCTCTTTATTAAAAGCTGCACTTGCATCCGTCCTAACCTCCATTACGTTAAATACGTGACACCACACGTACTCATATTTATATTTACAGAGTAAATTATTTTACATTTAGCAGACACCCTTATTCAGAGCAACTTATACTATACATATACTGCAGAAAATACTGTGCACACACTGTACTGTAAAAATAAATTGGTACCAATAATTTAATTTCATATTTAAAGACTTATTAACCTTTCCCTGATCCTAATGGGACAGTGAATGAGTTAGTCCTACAGACAAACACTCACAGACCAGGCAAGACAAATGTAGGTGACCAGTTAGATGTATATTGTTTCCAATACCACCAATAAATAGTCATGAACATTTCCTAGATTTTTGTCTAACAGTGTATGACAACTTCTTGCCCTTCAGTTATTTGGTATACATTTATATGTAAAGTTATTTATGTTTCCTGGGATATGTTAGTAAGTTACTTAGGTATGCGTTTCTAGCTTCACCTTAATTGTTATTGTTCCACGTCTCTCAAAGATAAAGTGACTGCCTTTCAGGTGCTCATAGGTGGCGCTGCTGAGCTGGATGTGCATCTCCTATAATACACACACACACACACACACACACACACACACACACACACAATAATCCAACAAATTAATCAATCAATTAATCAGTTAATCCAATAATAATTTCTTGCTGCAACAAAGACGTTCAAAGATGTGAGGTACCACAGCGTGTGATATTATTTTCATTTACTACAAGTTCTATTTGAGACATTTCCTACAAACATCTTTATTATATAACTTATATCCATAGCTTGTGTATCAATAACTGTATCACACCATAACACACATACACCCTCTATATGTCTCTGTGCACCTTTCCATTGCTTTCCATGGCAGACGCAGTGTGGACCGTATCACCATGAAGACCGTAGCGAGGCATTTTGTGACCTACGACGCCAGCAACAACCATTCCAGAGTGGATGCCTGAAAGAAGAATCGATGAGTTAAAGGTCAGAGGTCAAATACATTACATGGTGGTGGTTACAGTGGTTAAAGTGCACTGTCTGAACTTTAAAGCTTAATACTGTCTCTGCATGTCTCTACTGTATATGTCTAAATAGGATTGTTCTCTTTTAATGTAATGTTACCTGTTGAGGTGATTGATGACTGATGTTGCCTAGAGTTATAGGTATTACATGCTTTGCTGTCATAAGTCATTTCGATTTGTAAGACTGTATCATTGCATTATTCATAGTTTGACTGCTCTGAGTGTTCGTAGCACTTCTGTGTATAAGCACTTGCTCTAACTTGCTCGATGTTTAGTTGTGGCTTTGGGTGTGTTTAATTATGAGAGATTAGGTTAGTGTTAGGTATAGGAATAACATTATTAGTGAGCAGTAATACTCAAGATAAAAGGGGTGTGTGCTTAGATATAGCTCGCTCGGTTACTCCTACATGTATCTCAGGTGCATGATTGGTCATTTGGTGAAACGTTGCAGCACCTATAAAATGTAACCTGGGAGGCAGGAGAATGGATCCAAGTGCAGAGGTGGTGTAAAGTCCCTGTGAAGTGCCTTGAAATGCGCAGCATCATTTGATGTGTTGATGTAACTTCCACTGAAACAGGAAGTCAGGGTTGGACATATCGAGTGACTCCTCCCCCTTTTATAAACAGCCAATAGCGTTTAGGTAAGGTGATATTTATAATGTTGGGGGCGGGACACTTTAGATTCTAGAGTGCATTTGATTGGACAGAAAAATTTGATGAGAAGCTGAAGTACAGAATGATGTCATCAAAATTGTTTGTCTGTATTGGTGGTAGAGAGAGACTGGAAATTTTCAATGCATATATAGTCCAAATGTGAAGTTTGTCATTGTTTTGGAGCACACAAGTTTATAGATAACCTTAAGGCTGTTAAACTTCCATTTTGGCTTCATGGGGACTTTAAGGGATTGGAATGAAAGAGGAAACTTTATTGAAAATCTAAGTCAATTTGGTTATATTATAATGATACAGTAAATATATTTTTATATTCCATCCCATCTTTACTTCTGAGAGACTCTGCCTCTCTAAGTTACTCTTTTTATACCCAATCATGTTATTGACCTGTTGCCAATTAACCTCCAGCTGTTTCTTTTTAGTAACACTTACTTTTCCAGCCTTTTATTGCCCCGTCCCAACTTTTTTGAGACATGTTGCAGGCATCAAAATCAAAATCACCTTTTTTTCCCCTCAAAATGGTACATTTCCTCAGTTTAAACATTTGATATGTTTTCTGTGTGCTATTATGAATAACATATGGGTTTATGAGATTTGCAAATCATTGCATTCTGTTTTATTTACATTTTACGCAGCGTCCCAGCTTTTTTGGAATTGGGGTTGTACAGTAACTCTCCAGTTAGCAAAACACTCCAGTTTACAAAATGCAGTCTCGAATAATGCTTTTGTTTTTGTTTTAGATGAGCTCAGAGCTGAAATGTTCGCCAACTATTTGGTGACTTTTTGTCGAGGTTGGAAATTTGATTTGCTACGTTAAAAACTTTTAATTTTCCTGACTCTGTATTAACTAGCATTTAGCATTTAACTAGCTGACCATATGTTATTCCATTATTTTGTCTACTAAATGTTTAACCTAGTTACTTAGGTTTCCAGGCAACCAAAACATGGTAAATGGTCTGCACTTATATAGCGCTTTTTTAACCTTAGCGGTTCTACAAAGTGCTTTACACTGTTTCTCATTCATCCATTCACACACACTCACACACCAATGGTAGCAGAGCTGCCATGCAAGGCGCCAACTTGCCATCGGGAGCAACTTGGGGTTCAGTGTCTTGCCCAAGGACACTTCGGCATGTGGAGCCACGTGGGCCGGGAATCGAACCGCCAACCCTACGATTAGTGGACAATCCGCTCTACCACCTGAATCACAGCCACTGAGACTGGGTATGTCCAGTGTGCTCGCTAATAAATGTATCGTTTATGAATCATGAATTTACCCCTGAAATGTAAATATATAACGCTTTTTGTCTGACATCAGTGGAACCATTTGAATGCCTCACTGTCAAAATAACTCGATGAGCTTTACTGTAATGGAAACTAAACTTCTGTTGCCTGAAAATCACACTGTAATGCTGTGTGACAGATATTCATGCTGGCTCCAGTTCTTGTGAATATGATTCAACTAGACATTTAAAACCACAAAAAAAAGATCAGGAGACCACACACCCACTCGGATCTGAATGTTGTTTCCGTTAGACGGGTCTTTGAGATGGTCAATGGAGCGCACCATGTCCAAGGCCATGTCACAGATGTTATGGGCGTGGTACTTCGTCTTCTCTGGAGCTCCTGCTACAACCATATAGGCATCTCCTATAGTTTCAACCTAGAACACACACACATACACACAGAAGCTCATGGGTTTATCATTAGTGAACTAATATAAGCCCACACACACACACATACTGTACATGTAGACACGTGAATGCCACTTTAAATAACTCACCTTGAAGACTCTGTGTTTCTCGCTCAGTGTGTCGAACAGTGTGTACATGGTGTTGAGCATAGACACCACCTGCATGGGAGTGATGTGGCTGCAGATGCGTGTGAAGCCCACCACATCGCTAAACAGGATGGTCACATCTGGGAACACCTTGGATACACATACACATTCACATACAACACTGAGCTTAATTAAGATCAAGACTTTATAGAACTTCAAATATGCACAAAGCGAACTCCATGAAGACGTGATTTGGCACGTTTGGAGTGGAAGAACTCGAGTGTCCTGAACAGAGCCCTGACCTCAACCCCACTGAACACCTTTGGGATGAATTGGAACACCGACTGCCCCTCAGGTCTCCTCACCTGACATCAGTACCTGATCTCACTAATGCTCTAGAAGCTGAATGATCACAAATCTTTGCAGCCACGCTCCAAAATCTAGTGGAAAGACTTGGCAGAAGAGCGGAGGTTATAATAACAGCATCTGGAATACATCTGGAATGGGATGTTCAACAAACACATATGGGTGTGATGGCCAAGTGTCCACAAACTTTTGGACAGAAGTATAATCTGTAAAATATAAGATAGTCTCTCTTGAATGCCTGATGAATTTCTTGCCCTGCCATTTGGTTATGTAGTTCAGTTATTTCTTTTCCATCAACAGCTGTCTTTGGGTCCAATTTAATTTATTTATTGTACATGCTCTCCCTTGGATCTATCTTACTGGTGGTTCTTACCACCACTATATGGACTATATGTAGCTGTGTGTTACCCTAAAACCTTGTGAAAATTTCCCCCGTTTTGAATTCTAAAAAGCAATATTAGACAATATTTACTAAAACAATATATATTTAAAAGCATTATCTTTTAAATACAGAATTAAGTTAGCTTTTAATACCAAAATGATCACGATCTAAAGATCTGTCATTAAATAAACATTTATCCATGACAGAAATATATAACCGTGAATACAATATGATTAACTAAAAGCTACTAAAAATGTTTCCAGCAATGTAATCAATTTAGTCCTGGTGCTAGCAGCATAAAACGAAAACAATAACAACAATTTAAAAACAACAACAACAACAACAACAACAACAACAAAGACGAACTACTCACCATTACCACACAAACTACTACACTAAAACAATGCCTATATTATGGAGAAAATTCAAACTGGATGCAGTTTTGCTCAGAGCCAAAGAGGCCAAGTGAGTATGGCACTTTAGTTACTGTAATTGGAGTGAGAGGGTAGCTAATATAAGCAGATGGCTAATTCTGATTGGTACTTTGGTATCTGTACTAAATGTAGTCTCAAACAGAAGAAAATGGCAGAAACAAATTTTGGAAATTTAGAAATCTCAGTAACATAACAGTATGCAGCTGAATATGAAAATGAGTTGGCAGGATGTCATGAATTCCTCCTTTCAGCATGCACAACAAACACTGCTCTCATTTCGTTTTATTTTCGAGTTCACTCCATGTGCTTTTGCTTATGTTTTGCTTTTCCTGTGTTTTTGTTCTAGTATTAGCTCCGCCCCTGTCCTGTCATTGGTCTGTGACCTCAATTGAATGAAGCCTTTACTTCTATGTATAACTTTTTACCGTTTCATTGCCTCAATGCAAAGTCGAATAGTTCATTCTTGCTATTTGCATTCTTCTATCGTTTAGTTCCGTGCCTGTTTTACTGTGTATGTGTAAGTTTGGGGATTTCACAGCGAATGTCAACTATGATCTTTTGCACTGCTTCTAATAAATACCACGCTGAGATTACACACCTGCATCTTGCCATATCTCACTGCATGTTACACAGTTACAGTGGTGCTTGAAAGTTTGTGAACCCTTTAGAATTTTCTATATTTTTGCATAAATATGACCTAAAACATCATCA
>JANDJT010000041.1:22735129-22752151 GCA_024331685.1 Stegophilus panzeri
CCATTTTGTTGATTCATTGAGACATACGAAATAATGTTTGTAACATTGTGCCATATCTTTCAATAAAAATATTGAATAAAAAAAAAAAAAAAAAAAAAGAATTTTACATCAAACCTTTTCATTATTACCATGATTTTACCTTTGCATACAGGAAGACTTGACCAGTTATAAGTGAATTTCCCTGGTAGGTGAATTTCCCAAGCAGGTAAATAATGTAATATAAAAACTCAATAATAAATTCTATAGATCTGATAATTGTGTATTGTGATTTTTATCCCTGTATCAAAATAAAGAATAACAGACTATGCTTTACAGACCCCATTTTGAGAACCACTGCAAAAAAGTACCAAGTTCCAAGATTATGTCTTCAGAATTATACAAATATAAAAATCTGACTTGGTATTACAATGAATTTACCGTATTGCCTTCATTTACAGTAAGACACTGAAGCAAGCCTAGCTCTCATTCCTCGTTCAGCAGTACAAGCTCATTTGTCTGAAAACAGCATAGATCTCACTGCTGAAACCTACACAGGATATAAATTAACCATACTCGGAGTTACTCCTGATTTTTGATCTGCTTTAACCCTTGACGAGTCCCCGCGAACGCTTCTCTCCCACCTGTAGTGCAGTGTGACGCCGGTAGCAGACTCCTCCTGGCAGAAGAAGGTGGGTGGCTGCACTTTAGGATAACTGAAGCGCAGATACTCATGCAGGTTATCCAGACCATTAACAAAGTCACGCACATGACGACCTAACACCTGGCATGCACACACACACACATACACACATTTGCATGAAGCACAATTAACATACAGTTGCATTATAAATTACGTACACAAAGTGAAGCCAGAGGAATTGCTGCCAATAAATGACCAATACTTACCTTGAGAATACGGTCATAACCATACTTCCCAACAAAGCCCAGAAAGTAAACGCCCCAGGAGTTCATCAGCTCATTATAGGGAGTGCCTGTGACACCACTTGCTGCTTTGGCTATGCGTGGGATTACACTTTCACTGTAGACCTACACACAGATGGTTTTAATGGTAACACTTTGCATGGGCTTCCATTAACTGGCATCATTTAACATATTAGTTAACATGAACAACATCAAGTAAGGAATAAAACACTTAAAGGTATGCTGTTACAGGGAAACAATCAAGAAAGGAGTGTTGTGTACGTGGTCTGACACGAAGCGGTTTCATTTTTACCGCCACAAAGTTGATCATTTTCCAACTTTAATCATTTACAGTTTATAAACATTACGTCCTAAAGTGTTTCATTTCACACAATTACAATCTTATTAAATGTATTAAAGAACAAAATGTCATACTTTTTATGTGTTTATATATAAACAGTTGGTCCATCACCAGTCTCTCTTAAAGTTAATAAGACAAAAAATACATCTTGTCATGATACAGAGAAACGACAAAGCCCTCCATTTTGTAGACTTTCCTATGTCCGAAATCTTAAAGTTACAGCTTTACCTCTGACAGTTACAGAGCACTGTTTGTGTTAGTTTGGTTTTCGAAATATTAAAAGAATAGAATTATGTGGAAGTGAGTGGCCAAGAGTGATATGATTAAAAAAAAAAAAAAAAAGACATGATAAAAAATGTGGCTAGATTTTTGGTTTGGTTTTTAAGCTGAGAAGAGTTTAATGCATGGACTGTGGTGTCACTCTTTATCATGGATTTGCAATGAAATATAGCCATTATAATCTCTCAGAACAAATATAAATGATATAAGTGTAATTCCATTTCTTTTGTCACTGTGCTAGTTTTATTGAGGCCTCTGGAAATTCATATATTTAAAAAGAAAAGAGAAAAAAAAAAAAAAAAAAAAAAAAACGCAGCACCACATGGGTTCTTGAGAGATAATTAGTTATCCATCATAGATTAGTCCTACCCATGTTTGTACAGGTGGTCATTAAATCCTAATTACACCCCTCAAACATTAAACAAAGAACTTGCTTTGGTAAAATGTCATTGTTGTAATGGACTATGTTGTAATGTGGTGACATGTTTTTAACCATTTTAGCCAGTCAGTGGTTACTATTTCTGTAATATTATAGAGTATATGTATAAGGATTTTAAAGGTGTAATCTCTCACCTGATGTGTGACAAAGGAGTGCAGTCTGACGTCTGCCCTCTCCCTCACCAGCTTCCACACGTCATCTCCATACGACTCCTTGATGAAGTCGTGCAGACTCTCACACAGCAGACCGTACATGCTGACTGCATATGAAATACACATTATACAAATTCAGAACCTTGGGTCCTCAGTTAGATGATACAAATAAGCATACCCATTTTTAGAGTGGATAAATTACTCACATTCAAAGCTGTAAAGCCTTGCTCACACTTTCTTCAGACACTCAGATGAAGAAAAGCTTGATAAGAAATCTCAAGCACCTGTGGAGAAATGTTAGCGATGCTCAAAGGAGGTCCATCAGAAGAAACATAGTTTGCCCTGAGCAAGGAACCTTTCCTTGTCCTTCCAACTATATTAATTTAATACATAATGGACAAAACCTTAATATTAAATTAACAATCTTCTTGCGTACAGTATAAACTGGCCTGAATGCTTGTCTCAAGTTACCCAGGCTCCTTCTAACACAACAGTGCTGTTGAGAATCTGTCAGGTGGGACGAGACTCGTTTTTTTAAAGCTGGCCCACTTATGTGCACTCTTGAGTGGGAGAGCTTAGTCATTGTTCAGATGTCAACTGGTGCTGACATGACGGGATGTCTGCCAGGTGCAGCTTGGTGCAGGTCAGCTCTCAATCACACATGTTTTTCCGCTCAAGTGCTTCTTCACTGATGAGTCTGAGAGATATGGGTAGAGTTGGCCACTGAGAAACCACAGAGCAATATAGAGTTATAGACTCCAGTGCAAATGTGTGATGGTAATTCAATTCATGTACATTTTTACACTTGATACAAAGCAACATGGTGTGAGAGAGTTTGCACTCCATGTTAATCAATTCTTTGCCAAGAAATAATAATAATAATAATAATAAAACTGAATAAAGTGCCATCTAGTTTTCTAAAGGTATAACGATTTGTCCCTCTGACGAAACCCTTTACAGTGTAGAACCCTACAACCTAGCCTTCTTATTTCAGAACAGTTCCCAATATTTAGAGAGCTACAACCCTTAACCATCAAAAAAAAAAACCCTGAGAACAACCCTTATGCCTAAGAGAGTAGAAGCCCATGGTTGGAGAAAACGTTCCATCTAGCTCCCAAAGGGTTCTTTGGTTTGTTCCTCTGAGGAAACCCATTAAGGTACAATGTAGAATCCTACAACAGAGGGACCCAAATAACTCTGTAAAAGAAACATTAAAGCTTCTATGGCATACTCTGTAACAGAAAGTTTCCCTTTTCAGAAAACCTTCAGAATAGAATCCCATTAGAGAGCTATAACCCTTAACCATTCAAAGAAACTGTGAACAACCCTTATTTATAAAAATCCATAGCTAGAGAAAACAGTTCCTTCTAGCTCTTTAAAGGGTTCTTGAATTTGCCTCTGCGATCATTCAAGGTTCTATGTAGAAACTTCAAGCATAAAGTTTCCTCTTTGAGAAAAGTTCCCAAATAGAACCCCTATAGACAGCCAGACTCCAAAGACTCTTTAATGCTAGAATGCATTAACCAAAACACAGACACAAATGCATAAAGTAGGTCAAAATGGCCCGTATTGGATTCAGTGGTTTTCTGCATTTAAAAAAAATAATTAATTAATAAATAAATAAATAAATAAATAAATAAATAAATAAATAATGGGTGTCCTATTAATTACATTATTTTTTAAATGAATGATTTATCAAACATGTTTATTTGTTCACTTTTCCAGTATATATGCAGTAAAAATAGATCAAATGTAATTGTATTCAAATGCAGCTGAACTTTTTCTGAGCTAACTCTGACCAAATGTAGTACTGCTGTAATGCTGCAGTACTACATACATACATACACCAGCCATAACATCAAAACCACTGAGAGGTGAAGTGAATAACATTGATTATCTCATTACAATAGCACCTGTCAAGTGGTGGGATACGTTAGGCAGCAAGTGAACAATCAGTTCTTGAAGTTGGTGTGTTGGAGGCAGGAAAAATGGACAAGCAAAAAAATGGGCAATGGGTAAGGTTTAGAACGACTTTGACAAGGGCCAAAATGCTATGGTGAGATGATTGTGTCAGAGCATCTCCAAAGTGGCAGGTCTTGTTGGGTGTTCTCATTATCCAATGATTAGTACCTATCAAAAATGGTCCAAAGGAGGACAACCAGTGAACCAGTGAACCAGCGACAAGGTATTGAGCACTCAAGGCTCATTCATGCATGGGGAGCGATGTAAAAGATGTTTTCTTGTACATCATGTGGATGGCCAGTACCTGGGGAAAAGATGGCACCAGGATGCACTATGGGAAGAAGGCAAGCTGGCTGAGGCAGTGTGATGCTCTGGGCAGTGTTCTGCTGGGAAACCTTAGCATTCATGTGTAGGTTACTCTTACACACACCACTTGCCAAACATTGTTTCAGACCAAGTACACCCCCTCATGGCAACAGTATTCCTCTTTTATATACATATATAATTTCATAATATAATTTTATTGTTAAATACAGAATTTGTAGACAACATTTACCTGACAGGATCCCAGAGAGGTGTAAGTCTGTACTTGCTGTGATTTGTCACAAGTTGTTGAGCAATCCATAGAGTTTTAAGGAAAGAAATACCATGTTAAGTCAAAATTCCATAGGAAATGTATTTGGGTCGTTTTGACCTGCTTTATGAAGACTTGAGGCAGTGATATTAAAATGTAACTTTCCCAAACTATGACCAATAAATGTGAAAATGACATTGATAATAGTCAGAAATAAGTTTCTTAATGCATACATGGAATATAAAAAAAAATATTTAAAAAGCTTTATGCATTCTAGGGTTAAAGTACCCTTATTTCAAAGATTATAGGAGCTCACGGTTTGAGAAAAGATGGGGCAGTGGTGGCTCAGTGGTTAAAGGCCACTGTTGGGTCAAGGCCCTTAATGCTCAGTTGTATAAATGTAAGTCACTCTGGATAAGGGTGTCTGCCAAAAGCCATAAATGTAATTTTTTGTCCTTCTGAATAAACCATTAAATGTTCTATGTAGAACCCGATAAAAGAGGTTTTCCTTTTTATTAAAGGTCACAAAACCCATTTAGAGAGCTGGAACCCTAACCCACCAAAAGAACATTTGAACAACCCATATATTTAAGAGTATAGAAGCCCACACCTGAAGAGAAAAAAAGTTTTCATCTAGTTTTCTAATGGGGTCTTACAAAAAAAGGTAGAAACTCATTAGACAGCTATAACCATTGTATCTAAACATTAAAACAATCTTTGAGGAACCCACTGGGGAATCCTCTGGAGTTCCTAGGTATGTCCCTGAAAAGAGGTCATGGCCTTGCATACTTTCTCTTGCACCCACAGTTAGATAGATAAATTCACACACACAAATGGGAACTTTTAACTGACACTCAAAAGGTACATCTAGATCAAATTCAGGTCAAGCTGTGACTGTACAGACTCAAGAGTCCACACACACAAATGCACATAGCTTTGGACAGCCTAATGGGTATGTACACACACACACACACACACACATAAAGCAGGGATCAGGTTTTTATTATGGTGGATACAAGGGTGGGTCAAGCTAAAAATCCTCACCCCATATAGCCTCTCGCTGCCTTGGCTAAAATTACCATGGTGATGTAAGTGCAGAAGTTGGCCTGTCTGAGTCTATACAAGCTCTCTTGAGCACAAGATCCACACAGACCTCGAGCAACATCTCAGTGCCCAGCCTTCCCCTAAACCCTACACTCATACAAGGTAAGCTGAAGCTACAATCTCATATTGACTGTGTGAGACTGTGTGTATTGAGTGTGTGTGTGTGTGTGTGTGTGTGTGTGTGTGTGGAGGGTTCCTCATCTGCAGCCGTTTGAGAGGAGTATGGTGAGAAGCCACAGCAAGCATCTGCTCATCACTAATTTGAAAGTTCATACTGAAGACCAAAAGTAGTGACGTGTTTAACATGTGAATGTTACAAATAATATAGAATGGAATCCAAGGTGTCGCTCACCTTGTGCCCCGAGTTCCCTGGGATAGGCTCCAGGCTCCCTGCAAACCCTGTGTAGGATAAGCAGTACAGAAAATGGATGTAAGGACAGAATGGAATAATGAGAGCATGGTCCACTTATATACTAGTATGACAGTCTTGAAAATCACAAGATATTTAGAGATCATTATAACCATTAAAAATTGTGCAGACCATGAAAGAACTTTGAAACGGGTGCATGCATTAGAAGCAATTACTCTATCCTGTATCTACTGGCATCAAAATGCAAAGAGGATTACAAGCTTTTGTGTGTGTTTGTACAGAGGGGAGAGGTTGCAGACTGCAAACAACAACATGAGCAAACAGTGGGAACAACAGGCACGGGCACTGAGTAGAGAAGCTCGAGGAGGTGAGACACATACTGTAGACACATAGAAAACAAAGAGCCAGACAGAAATACAGTAAAGGATAGAGATTTTCTTTTTTCCCCTTTGTGACAATGACTTCAGCTTTTGCACTACTCGTAGTATTCTCTTTGATTGACAGTGGCAGGCAAGATCAAACTCATGCTTTAAGATCACGTGAGCAGACAACTTCCAGTGCCATGACACCCTGTAAACGGAGACGGATCCGCCGTACAACCAGCGCTGCCAAGGAAACACTCCACACATTTGTCTGTTTGTTTTGCGCTATTTTCCATTGACCTCAGCTTTGTGCCATTTTTGGCACTGCACAGCCCTTCGAGCTCAGCTAAACCTGACTCCAAAGTGGGAAATATATCCACGCTCCACTTGACGCAAGTTCTTGAGAAGCTGCAAAAAATTCAAACGTCACTGTGAAGTAATTTTCCCTCTGGCAGTTTCTTCATCCATCAGTCTATTTTTATTACAGTGTCTGTGCAACAGAGTGATAATAAATAGTTTTGCGCCACTCAAATAGGACAATTTAAGTGGTTTTACACTTACATTTACATTTATTCATTTAGCAGACGCTTTTATCCAGAGAGACTTACAAATGAGGAAATACAAGCAATGTGATATATCACGCGGAGAACAATACAAGTAGTGCTACCATACAAGATCTTTAATTGAGTTCTAGAAAGGCAAAGTGTGCAGAGTAGAGGTGTAAGAGTCAGAGTATTTTTTTTTTTTTTTGTTTGTTTTTTTTTTTTTTAAAGAATGTGGGCTTGGCATTTTATGTGTTAGTTAGGTGTTGACGGAAGAGGTGGGTCTTTAGCTGTTTTCTGAAGATAGTGACAGATTCTGCAGTCCGGATTGAGGCTGGAAGTTCATTCCACCACTGAGGAACAGTTAGTTTGAATGTTCTTGAAAGGGACCTTGAGCCACGCTGAGTAATCACTACTAAGCGTCGGTTGTTGATTGATCGCAGATTGCGTGAGGGAACATAAGCCTTCAGGAGAGTGTTGAGGTAAGGGGGTGCTGTTCCAGACAAGGTCTTGCACGTGAGCATCAAGGCCTTGAATTTGATTCGGGCCACTACAGGAAGCCAGTGGAGGGAGATGAAGAGGGGTGTGACATGGGTTCTTTTGGGCTGGTTGAAGACAAGGCGTGCTGCTGCATTCTGAATCATCTGAAGGGGTTTGATGGAGCTGGCTGGGAGGCCCAAGAGTAGTGTGTTGCAGTAATCCAGTTTTGAGATGACAAGAGCCTGGACAAGTTGCTGTGTAGCCTGTTCGGTGAGATAGGGTCTGAATTTCTTGATGTTGTACAGATTGAACCTACAGGACCGTGCAGCTGTTGAAATGTGGTCTATAAAGGTCAAGTTGTCATCAAAAGTCAACCCAAGGTTCCTGGCCGTCCTGGATGGCTTGAGTGTGGTTGAGCCGAGCTGTACAGTGAGGTTGTGGTTGATTGAGGGGCAGTCTGGGATGACAAGAAGCTCAGATTTTGCCAAGTTGAGCTTAAGGTGGTGTTCCTTCATCCAGTTTGAGATGTCCGACAGGCAAGCAGAGATTTCTGCAGAGACAAATGGATCATCAGGCTGGAAGGACAAATAGAGCTAGGTGTCATCAGCATAGCAATGATATGGTTTTAGTGTTATTCAGGATCAGGGTAAACTACTGTTTTGACCCACAGGTCTTCAAAACTGTCTTCAAAATAGCTGGGAGGAGCAAAGAATTTGCACTATAGACAGGCAAAAATGAACACACAAAAAAAGTCCAACCATCATAAAGAGGATATTTGTCAGTGTGTGCTTTGTGTGCATTTCAGAGGGCCTGAATCTAGGGAAGAAGGTCAGCACACCAAAGGATGTAATGATCGATGAGCTGAACCTGACATCCAACAGAGGTTCCAGGATGTTCCAAGAGAGGCAGAAAAGAGCAGACAGATTCACAGTAGAGAACACACCAGATGCGCCTGCCATCATATATGTAAGAAATAAATTTGACTACACTGACTTCATGGTTAAAGGCTTTGGAATCAAACACTTTGCAGCTAAACTGTATCTGCAAACTGAAATGGTTCTTATCCATTGGGATTAGCATTTGTGTGAGATTTAGTGGTAGTTCATTCCAGTATTACCTAAATACTTAAATAAAAGAATGGTTTAGCTTTATACATTGTACCACACAGAGGTGGAATCATCATGCATCACTCACTCACAGTTCCAAGGTGGAATATAAGCCCTGATGAATGATACAATTAAGTAGGGCTTTTCCATTGAACAGTGCAGCTCACCACAGCTCAGCAACAAACCTGAACCCTGTGAAACTGTGTGTGCCACTTTCCAATCACACAACGCTGTGAAAGTAGAAATACTCTAGAGATTACTTCGGGTTTAAATGAAACCAGGCGTACTGCATTTAATGCTAACATGTTGGATTTCTCTTATATGAACTATAAGCACAAGACTCAGTCCAATTTTTTTTAATGGAAGATGTGTGATAATACTTTAGTGAATATACAAATGAGCATATTCTTTTACTTAATGTCTGCCCACACACTCAAACACAGCCATATCTACTCTAAACCTTAATGAAAATACAGAGATGTTTGAGTGCAATGCTTTCCAATATGTTTAAACACAAAAGCAAACAACCACCAGGAGGTGTGCATCCAAGACTGAATCTCAAATGTCAACCTATGCATGTAGGGTGCACACAAAGTGAATAGGAAGCAATTTGGGATTTGTTAGAAGATGGTGGATTTTACTTGATCAATTAATCAGGAAAGCAGTTCAACTGCATTTAACCATCATTTGCAGATGCATATTCCTGACCTCCCTGATAACATGCAGAGTAAACCTGGATGATCAGAAAATCAATGTACTTTAAAAGGGCAAGTTAGTCATTAATAGTTACCCCAAGACTCCTGGTGGACCTTTATGGTAGTAGGTGTGACAGAGATGTGTTAGATTAGAGGGTTTTCCAGAGTGACAATAAGATCTGTCTTCAAAAGCTTAAATTGTACTTAGCTGCTTTATGAAGGCTTATATACTCATAAAATATGCAACTGAAATGCAAGCTGTGACTGGCGTGACCTCTAGAGGGATGAGCACGTAGCGCTGAGTATCATCAGATGACTGCTCCCAATGAAGTGGTGCAACGGTGAGAAGAAGAAAGGGCTAAGAACAGATTATAGGGGTGCACCTTTTATTGCCTCATATGACTTGGGAGTCCTCTGAAGGAAGAAGTATAAGAATTGGGGATTTCCTGCTCTTGCTGATTGCAGGGTATCCACAAGTCAACAAGTCAGTCTCAGTAGAGTGTCTCATTTTGAAGGTGGTCCTGCTTGTGGAAGACAATGGGGATAACGGTTGGCAGTTCCTGTGATAACGAGGTTGAAGAGATTTGCTGGAGAATCTGATAGTTCACCATATCAAAGGCTGCAGACAGATCTACAGTAGCAGTTTAAGAACTTGTTGGCTTTCTGGCAGCTTTTGCATATCTCAAGTTTTCAACAGGTTTCAACAAGGCATTCTGGGTTAAGTGAGTGGTCTCAAGGGGATCTTGCAATCCAGCAGGTGATTTGATATGTAAGATAAAAGTTTGGTTAAAGATATTGAAGTGTTTTTGAATGTCTGGAGTGAGGAGGATGTCTGGAGTGACTTCCTTGCTTTTGACAGGATGACTGTTGTTTTCTTGCATGTTAGCCAATCCTGTTTGAATAAGGTTAGGGGATCTGAAATGAATGATGTACTGATGATGATGTAGGTGACTGCACAAAATAGTTTCAGTGGGATGATCAGCAGAGAGTTGAAGTATTAAGGCCATGTAGATGTGGAAATGCAGGAGATGTGATGGGAAGGGTCCAGGCACAGGTGATGGCTTGGCGGGTGAAGTGGAGCTTAAAGATATCAGTGTCAGTGATGGAGTAGAATTAAAATAGTGGTGTGCTGTCCATGGGAGGAGGAAATGGTATATATGGCAAAGAGAACTGTCTAACTGGCCACCATCTCATAGCAAAATCTACATCCTCATCTGCATCAGAAAAATAATATTCACACTTCAATTTGACAAAAATTAAGCAAATCTTGGCATAATTTGGAATGCCATTGGGTTTAGCTAAAAAAAACCAAAACAAACAAAAAAAAACCACACACATTTTGGTGTTTGAAAACCCCAAGTTATGCAGATCGTGTTTCATTGTAGTAGTTCTCCTTATGAATCGTTTTGACCTCATGAAGAGGTAAATAAAGTTTTAATCTTATAAAACACTTTTTTGAAAAAAAATAAAATAAAATTTCAACTCAAAATGTGGAATTTATCAAATATTTGTTTAGAATTTTATGTATATTTACACACACCTCTGACCATGCAGATTCACTGCAGCTAGCTGTGGAAAATAAAACCGCAAATGTCTTGGCTCAGGAGAGCTTCGTGTAGGGGTTTGTTTAATTAGGGGTCTGGATAGTCAATTATTAAAATTAAATATGAAATCTGTTACTGCTTTTTAATGTGTAAACAAGAATTTGACATTTTAAAACCCAACAAAGATAAAGGAGAGCCCAAGTAAAGACTATTTTAAGTGCTATAAGTCTGTGAAATACTAGCTGCATCCAGTTCACATTTTACAATGTAGTTCCCCCAGGCAGAGTTACAGTGGAACATGAATAGTATTAAGTGAATGCAAGGCTTAAATACATAAATATAACCAAGACCCAACCTTTGCACAAGAGCTGATTAGAGGTCATGAAACTATGATAATTCAACAAAAAGCTCAAATAGGCACCTTACAAATTAAACTTATTTGCAGGATTCTGCTGAATGTTAGACCTCACACAACATGTTAATGAAACAATCTATCCATTCTTATTGTATGTATTTTTAAAACTTGCATTAATCACTTGCCATATGACTTGCATTAAAAATAGATCTATTCATAACTTTTTGAGAAAATAATCTAATGATGGCCGTTTTTTCCTTAGGATGCTCTGGATCAGAAGCAGGTCCAGCACCAGGTCCAGTCAGCATCACAGGCCCAAGGAGGGAAGGAGAACATGGCATACCCCATAGCTGGTAAACATAGTCTGGTTACCACTCTGATGGAAACTGTCTCCAAGAAAGGCAGTCCCAGCGTCCTTGCTCCAGGTAGAGCAATGGATCAGTATTAAAGAAATACTTCGCCCCCAAAGGATAATGGCAAATAACGGCAAATATAGGGGGCCGGAGTGCATATTTTTACATGATGCTAACTGCTCCCTATTGGCCTTCTCTCATTAGGGGCCATCTTAGCAGTTTTGGGTGAAGCATTGCTTTAATGTTTTTATGTCTCTGGGGATTCGAAGTACAGCAGCTTATGCAGCTTTCATCAATTCTGCTGCTACAATAATAGTGACTTTTTGTATAGTACTGTTGATTTAATAAATTACTAATTAATTAATAGCTTTGTAAAAATCCATGAAAATACAAAAGGTTCAAGGTAACATTTGTAATATAGCTACTGAAAATCCTGTGCACTAGCTAGCTTAACTGTACCATATTGTATCGACGCATCAGTTACGTTACAATATTACTTTACAGTCAAATGACTTTCACTTAACACATATGCTTGCGTTCCTTCTATATGAGCTCACAGACTCACATTGTAAGATAAATATAAGCAAATAAGCTAATTAGTGTTCCCTCTATGACCCTGAAAAAAGTCTCCGTCTCTTCTTTCTGAGTGGTGAACCATATGAGGTCCCAGGGGTCCAAATGACTCACACTGAATATTTGAGCTAAGCCAGTACAGCATGCATGAAAGGCTCATCAAATCTTTTAATGGATCAGTTAAATGTTCGTAAGCGGTTGCTAGGGGAAAGCTTTTTACAAGGGACAGATTGGGGTCCTTAGATTGCTACTTGGTTGCTACATGTTGCTCATCCATTACCACAGCCTAGCTCCAATCGGCACAGCATTAGTCTTGGTACTGCAAACTTGCATTCTTTTAAACAATAGTGTTTCAAGATCATATGAACTGAATTGTCAGAGATATTTGCTATGATCTATGGTAAAAGGTCGTGTTACTCCTGAACATTTTCTTGGCTTATTTTTGGTCAAACCCATATAGTTACAACTCTGGACAATTTATTGTCTATGATGTTTTCTGGATTCAAGATGATCTGTGATGAACTGATTTCAGGATGCAACATTACATGGAAGGTTTAGAGTTTCCCTGAAAGCACTGAATGTTACTGCTGTTCCTATCCACAACTGGAATGGATCACACTATGGTTATACGCTTCAGTACCATTGAATGTAGCGTTCACTAAAACAGTTTGGCAAATGGAATCTTTTTAAATGATGACTTTAGTCTGTGCTTCTCTGGTACCACCACTTACAGGCTACTCCGGCCCTTTGAAAGAAATTCCTCGTGAAAAGTTCAACTTTACCACAATCCCCAAATCCTACTGTTCACCATGGAGAGAGGCACTGAGGGGCAATGAAGATCTACTGTCCTCCCTAGACCCACAGCTGCCTCAACCAGAGAAACTTCAGCCTGCAAACTACAGATGCTTCAACAGGTATGTGACCAAACTCTCAGATCCCCATCAAACTGTGGCCTGCATACGTCCATTTGAAGGGAAACCCAACAGACAGTCAACTAGTTTATATTTATACTAGTACATTTGATATGCTTCAACAAGAACAGGTGGATTCCCTTAAGGATTGTCTTCCGGAAACCATCAAAAAGCCGAAATTAGGATTGACTGACAACTGCAAGCTGAAGGACAAAGCTTCTGAGAAATAGAAAGCCACACTGGCATCAGACTCATAGGCAAGGCAAATTTTGCCACCCTCCTTGTAGGGCTAAAGAATCATTCAGAAGAAGGTCTTAAAATAACTACTTCATCAGATGAGGCTGACAGTAAGTACCCAAGGTTTATTCTCCACAAAAGCCAAATGCAGATAGTGTAAAAAGAAGTGGTGACAGAGGTCAGTTGGGGGTTTCGGCTCAGTGATACCTCGTCCATGGTGATTATCTGCCTTAAATAGACCCACCAGATACCAATGCTATCAGATTGTGATCTCCAGATATCTGTGGCGTTAAAGCTGGCCCCTCTGTCATTGGCTTTTCCGTGATGTCTTTTTGGAATCAATGTCTCACAGAGTAGAAATAGGACACCAAGGACATGTTAAAAACAGAAGAGTCAAGAGTAGGTCTCCCTCTCAAGCTTTTCAGAGCCTCCACATTAGCACACCAGGTGTCTCTATTCCAGGTGCTTGTGTGGTAGGTGGTGAAAGTAGTAATTCCAGGATGGATCACTGCTGTATTCTCTGTAGCACAGGTTCCCAACCCTGGTAACCCTGGTCATAGATAATTGTCCTGCACATTTTAGCATTTTCTCTGCTCCCAACATACATAACCAGCTTTTAGCAGTTAAAGTGGGTGTGTTAGAGCAGGGAAAACACTAAAATGTGCAGGACATGGTGTACTCCATGTCCTGGAAACTGTGCTCTTTGGATCGGTACTACCAGGGTCCAAGAAAATTCTGGCACTGTATGTATGCTGAACAGAAAGTTATGGTAAAACACATAAAACAGAAAATTAATCACAAAAAACATTTTATATCTATCCCTGTTGTTTCCCTTCTCAGAGTTGCGATGCCATTTGGGGGTCCCATGCTCAGTAAGAGAGTTATTCCCACCATCAACTTTGAGGCAGTGGAGTCCCAGGATTTGCCAGGCTCCACAGTGGACAGGCTGGTCAAACGGCCCAACTTCAACAGAGCACCTCGGGGCTGGGCCACTGGTTACTTACCCGAGTCTAATGAACTCTGAGTCCGTCAGGGTCAAAGCTCCATCTGCCTAAATTTACTTACGACTGAGAGCCTGTGGCACTCGCTGTTCTGGTGCCTTTTGATCATAGACAATAACTCTGGGGTTGCTGTAGAAGAATATCAGATTTTAACCAGAGCTAACCAGTCATAAAGCTAGACCTGGGATGCTAACTGGGATAATGTAGGTCTTTGAGAGAAAGGTTGAATCATTGTAGTAGGCAGTAACTGTAGCCTAAAAGCTTAAGACAAATGCACTGTTATATAACAAACAAAATTAATTTATTTAAATGGTGTTAATGCAAAAGCTTGCCAGAATATGATTCTCAGTAAAATGTTGTGTTATTTTGTCCTTAAAAGAACAATACACCTGAATGACTGGAATATAAATTTTTTTATCATTAATTAACGTGATTATCAACAGTGTCCAAGATTTATTTTTAATTACATTCTGAGTTGTTTTTTTTTTTTGTTTGTTTGTTTAAACTTTTTTCATCTACATGTGGATCTATTTTTACTTAATTTAATGGTTTCCTACATTACCCACAATGCCTTCGACCGATGGCTGATAGTGACTCCAGTGGGATTTAGCTTTCATTTCATTTAAACTCTACCCAAAGAGAGCCATGCAGCAGCACTTTAATCCTTTAGTCACTCTGCTCAAACAAATGAGGCTCGAAAGCTTCAACTTTTTATGCTAATACTGCCATCAACACCAACATGTTTGCCATCTTGCAGATCACGAAATAGCTGAGTAGAGTCTCTACCATAATTTAGCACAACTGTGTCGTATAACTGCATTGCATTCTTTAACTTTGTATGCTGTCTCCATTACTTCTACACTGGATTTCTCATTAATGTCTTTAACATTGCTGTAATATGGAGAGTGAGAAAAGAACCTCTTGATCTTTTGTTTTTAGGATCCAAACCTGACTATTATGTCTCAGGTCTGGGATTACTGAAAAATGTTCTCCTATTAAACACCATTGTAACTGTGCTAGCCATGTCTCCCTGTCTGTTTTTCTTTACCATTCCCACAGTTTATTGGAAGTGAAGGGTAGAAAGGATGGGTGGGGAAAGCACTGGCATTGTCAAAACCTGTCAAGGAAACTGTACAAGGAAATCAGAAGTGTCATGTTACGTTGTGACACCTTGACGGAAATGCAAGGTGCGTCTTTGTATTATTATTTTACATTAAAGATCTGAATGAAAATGCATAATTTAACAGCACTGGTACAGAGTGCAATAATGATCAGTCCAGCAGGAGTGTGGTATTTAGGCCCAACTCCCCTCCAACAGAGAACTGTTTTCTCGGTAGGTAATTATCAAGCGCTTTCCAGGATGTGTCCCGTTCCAAAAGGAATCTCCACATCCTCAATCTCAGACATTAACACTAGGCAGAGGTGGTCAGGACTGTTTAATTAAACTGATAATGTCTAAATGTTTCAAAAAGGGTAAGAAGTATGCATGTAGTTCAGTCGCAATACTAATGGAATAAATTTCAGAGCACTTTCCCTGATATCATGGGTGAGTATGAAGAGACAGGCATAAATATAAAACAGCAATATAAAACCATCATATCAACAAGGTTTGTAAACACTGAGGTATCATTTTCCTATATGACGCCATACCACCATTTCCACCCTCAACCAAATTACCCAGGGAGGTGGAGCTTCTACTCTCTGTAGCACGTAGCAGCATATAAATGAAGTGTAGCAGTGTATTAAAAGTGTAGTTTTATGAAAAATTTGTGTTTCTGTTTCAGTGAGTGACTTTTCTGAACTGCCTTCTATTTTCCTCTCTAAAGTGCTTTTGGTCTTCATATTTTCATGACTTCCTTGTCTTAACCATACCATGGGACTCGACTTGGAGTTAATTTCGTAAACATTGGTGGATTAAAATAGAATAAATGTACTTCATTTTGTAAAAACAAAAAATTAGTGCCTAACTAATTCTTAACATTAAATTACATTACTTAAACTATGTATACATACTACATCCTACAGCTTAAAGCACAGAACTCTGCAGTAGGAACATCGTAGACATCAGTATCTGATTACAAAATGAAATGAATGGCGCTATATCCGTTTCACTATGGCACGTATCTAGCCAACAACTTAATCAAGGCCTGACATTTACTGTGGGAGGAAATAACACATAGGTAGCAAGGTTCTAGACATCTTTAGGAAGTTTTATTATTTTTTACCTCTAATTCTATTAAATTGACTCCTTATTCAATATGTTCTTTACAGAAAGATAGCCCAGGCAAGATTAAAACATTTCCAGATCATTTTGGTGAAATATATTTGTAGGTTCTTAAAGTTGAGTTATGTTATACATAGGAAACCCCAATTTTGGCCAAAACAAGATTTTTGTTCTTTTTCTTATTTTTTTTTACCGATTTGTCAGAATTTACCCACTACATCATGTAATGGGTTTTTCTCAGACCACCACACAACTGCAGGCATGTTAGTCACTAAAGGACTTGTTATGCAACGAGTCAAGCAGTTTTTGAATATCAGACATTAACCAAACTTCTTTAAAATTCATAAAGCCTCTGAAGACCACCAAACAATGTTATGGTAATTGAGAATTTATGATTGTGTATGTATGTATATTTAATGTATGTATATATATATATATATATATATATATATATATGTATGTATGTATGTATGTATGTATGTATGTATGTGTGTGTGT
>JANDJT010000041.1:22752297-22765072 GCA_024331685.1 Stegophilus panzeri
ACATGAAAAGATATAATCAAATATTTACAAAAATGTGAGGGGTGTACTCACTTTTGTGAGATACTGTATATTATATAAAATATAAATAAAAGCTCCTGGTTTTGTATAACAAAAGGCTTTATTCATGAACACCAGACAACAGTCCCAAGGTCATACGTTCAGATATTTCTATTTCCTTTCAGTCCACACCAAGTTATAAAAATTTACACCAAGTTAAAAAAAAAACACAAAAAAAAAAAACATGCCCTCCACACACAAAATATTACGACTGCATGAAGGTAAAATGCAGTCTTGTCAGTGTCTTGGCTTTACATGGCTTTGAGAGCATCCATACAATTTAATGTTGCTCAACTATAGTGCACTGATGAACACACACACAGTCATACCTGCAGGCAGTCCAGACACGTGCTCCAGCCTGGACCCCATCTCACTGTAGTCCTCTTTAACGCCTGTACCCCTAGCTTCTGATAGTATGCCCATATGACAGTGAGCCTACAGCTATTAATGATGAGCTTGTAATGATGAGGATTTCCCAGGAGCGTGCTCAGTTGCATGCCAAGTAGTGAACAGAATGAATGCACCTCTGCACCAGCATGAATCTCTCCAAACTGGTAGAAATTGTTCCTGCAAGGATAAAAACATACACTATTTTTATCAACACTGTCAAAAAATTTTTTTAATGCTAACATCATAGGATATATATCTTCCATTTGTTATTGTCATGGATGTTTTACAGTTTTTAAAAAATATAGTTTTATGTGTTAAACCAAAACAATCAGCAGTAATATAAACCATTGTCTAATAAGATTTCTTCCTTAAAAAAAACAAAAAACAAACAAACAAAAAAAAAAACACACACACAGTTTTTCTACATTCTTCTATATCAGTTTTCTTTTTCAGGCCAAATTTACCTTTTACATGCAAAATTATTGGCCAGAAGGCAGCTCATTGAGAAAGGAGTTTACACAGATTTTTATTTTTTAAAGTATGCATTTATTTTCTGCTTCAAGTTCAAAACAGATGTTCTGAATCTGTGGCACTAGTCAAAAGTGGTACTGTGCAGGTGACTGCAAAAAAAAAGTGGTTATTATTTATACCCATACACTAACCGCTAAGGTTAAACATTAAAGTGTAACTGTTTATCACCATTCGATCATCTTAGTTGCTTATCTCAAGCTTTGTAAGCAAAGAATTTTACGTAGCTCAACCTTTACAAATTTCACTTGAATGCTCTGTTCTAGACATGGTCACGGGTGGCGAATCTTAATAACGATCCTCATTTAATGTGCACAACCAGTTTCTGAACCGTGTATAACTAGTATTCATTATTTAGTATCCTTCTAATACACAATCAATAGGCAATGCGTTACATGACGGAGCTTTTAATATTTAATAAACCCAAAGTATTTAAGAGACTTTGCAATATTCATTTCATTTCAACACCAGTGATCATTAAAGGTGCTTGAGTTTAACCATCCATTATGAAATACCTGCATGTAATAATGGAGTGTTTTCACTGCATTTGCCTTTATGGTGGCCTGTTGGGCTTTTAATATCCAACTCAACACCGCCACCTTGTGTACAGATGCATGCATTACAGAGTTACTGAAGACAGGCTCTATTAAACACACATATATTAAAATCTAACTTTTCACGTTGCAATAAAGATACTATTATCTTTACAAGTGTACAAAGCTAACCCAGGATAGTTAGAATCTATTACTAATACTAATTAGATCAAATTTCTGATTTATTCAGCTTTATGTACTGATATTACAGCAGTAATACTCCCTTCATGCAGATGTTACGCAGACCTCATGCCATCGGAGTTCTGGATCTGAGACAGACAAACTCAGCAATTAGTAATCAATATTTCAGACATATTAGTATAATGCAATGTATTGTTCATAACGTGGTGATGTTTATACTGTACTGTATATTATGCAGTACAGTGTATGCATTTTAGCTACTACCATTATTTAATAAAACTTAAAAAGAGGTGGACAGGCCACACCTACCTACCTAATCACTTGCTAGTGTAAATGCAGGGTAACAAGAAGACCAGCAATTCAATGTACAATATAAATTAATATGATGATTTGAAATAGATTATTTAAGTCATCAAACTGTAGAGAAACCATTTAGAAGTGAGCCTGAAGCCTATCCCAGAGCATAAGGCGGGGGACAGCCTGAACTGGGTGCCAACCCATTGAGGGCACAATCGGACACACATTCAAACACCATGGACAATTTTGGAAATGCCCATCAAACTACAGATCATGTCTTTGGACTGGGGGAGGAAACCAGAGTACCCGGAGAAAGTGTCTGAAGCATGGGGAGAACATGCAAACTCCGCACACACAGGGTGGGGGCAGGAGTTAAACCCCCAACCCCAGAGGTGTGAAGCAAATGTGCTAATGTGCATGCACTCTATTCTGCCTTATGCACCCTATGTAGTGCACATGTAGTGTACACTATTTGGTATTCAGCCACAGACATAACAGAGCTGAATTTAATGCAATAAAAGTACATCTCTTTCATTACATACAGTATGTACACAATTAAGAAGTAATTTTAATCTACTCTTACAAGTATAAAATTTACTCTTATAAATACAAACTTAAACTGAGATGGTCTTGTTTATAAACTGAAGTGCTGATAGAGACATTCCTCCACTTGTCACATCTACTTCCTCCTCAATTACATTTTCACTGTGTGCTATTTTTTTGTTTTTCACTAAAACTTGGCCTAGCAGCACTCAGCTAATGTTTTTTTTTTTTTTATTTTTTTAAGTTTTCCAACACAGAGTCTTCAGGATGGATGATGTTACATTTTCTGATTTCTAACACGACAAGCTGAACTTTTTATTTGTCTAGTGACTTCAAGAGAGTGAAAAAGATGCTGGTACGAGAATGACAACATAAGAATTAATGGGACCTCACTTGTCTCAGGAACATTCCACATCATTAAATGTAACTATAAATGGTTGGCATTGTATGATATGTTATTCTTTAATAATTGTAATAAGTGTAATAGGTGACAAATTTCTGTGGTATAAGAGCATTAAAATTCTTCAGAACATGCTGTTATTGGAAAATAATAAGCTTTGGGGTGGTACCAGTAACTCTTTGCTGTTATTTTACTATACTTAAATATTTTACTAGAAGGAAATGTAGGAGCAGTTATAATATCCCAGGATAACAATACTGTGCAAACTGAGTAGTCCATTAGCACAGTGATGTATTAATGTAGCAGTGGGTGTACTGTGAATAAATTCTTCATTAGAAGTCAGTATACACAAACAGCCTTGAATACATCATTGGAACAGGCATTCTCCTGCCAGAGGCTTAAATTACATTTTTGTTGAGAAGTCTTGACCCTGAACCCACCGTACTCCAAATCTAGCAAGTATTTCAGACACACATTCTTCAGCTTGTTACATGTCTGATACACCTCCAGGGACCACTGGAACATGTTGAAAGTGCAAGCAGAGATCTGAGGAGGATGCAGGAAAAAGGTTGCTCCTGATGGAAAGTTAGCGCCTTGCATGGCAGCTCTGCTACCATTGGTGTGTGAGTATGTGTGTGAATGGGTGAATGAGACACAGTGTAAAGCGCTTTGGATAAAAGCGCTATATAAGTGCGCCATTTACCAATTACTTATTCAAATGAAACATGACTACCCCCTCTTGTATTTCCTGTGCCCACAGCACGCGCCGTGATTCCACGTGATACCGCATTAAATCGTAGGATCCCATTTACTCTGATGCACATTTTTAATGACTGCATCTGTACGTCCGCTTTACCGTCCGGGAGATTCCCCAAGCCTCTACCGGGTTCGTCCCCTTTGAACTTCTCTCCGGGGAGCGACCCCAAGGACTTCTGGAAGTTGCCCTTTAAGCATGCGAGGAGCATCCCTCTCCATTCCGGTCCCTGGTTGACCACGTACATGAAATGTAGGAGCAGATCGACCAGGTCACCCCCATCGTCCAGGAGCACATGGAGGCGGCCCAAAGAGAGCCACGGAGGGCCTATAATCGTAGTGACCAGGTGCTTCTCCTGCTCCCAAAGGCCTCCTGCAAATTCCTGGCCTGCTGGCAGGAGCCCTACACCGTTCTTGAGAGGGTAGGCCCAGTGAACTACTGCCTGCAGCAGCCCAGTAAGCACACAGACACCCAATTATACTATGTAAACCTGCAAAAAAAATTGGTCCAGCCTGCCCCTGTGCTGTCTGCTTTTTCTGCTGTCATTTCAGAGCCCGACGAGTGTACCTTGTTCCACTGAGGAGAGGACCTCACCCCCACGCAGTGACAAGAGCTGACGGAGTTGATGGACCAATTCACTGACATCTTTTCAGCCAACCCTGGCCTGACCCATCTGGTCCAGCACGACATCAAGACGCAGCCGGGAGTGGTGGTCAGACAGCGGCCCTACCGTGTCCCTGAGGCTTGCTGTTAGGCTACTGAGGAGGAAGTTAGCCGGATGTTGGGGGTTGGGGGATGGAATCATCGAAGAGTCCACCAGTACCTGGCCCAGTCCCATTGTGATGGTTTCGAAGCCTGATGGCAGAGCCCAGTTGTTCAATGACTTCCGGAGGCTCAACCAGGTATCGGAGTTTGACAGCTACCCCCTTCCTCGGGTCCATGATCTGATCGAGTGTCTGGGGAGAGCCTAGTTCATCAGCACTATGGTTCTAACAAAGGGCTATAGGTTGGTCTACCCCCAGCCCATATCCAAGAAACAGCCTATTTGGGGCTGGCGGGATACAATCATCGCTTTGTCCCTAACTTCTCCTCTTTAGCTTCCATCCTCTCAGATCTCATCAAGAAGGGTCAACTGGACTGTGTGCGATGGACCGAGAAAGCAGAGCAGGCGTTCTAGACCCTCAAGCAGGCCCTCACCTGCTTCTCGCTCCTCTGAAACTCTGACTTCTCGCTACCCTTCACCATACATATGGAAGCATCCAAGACAGGACTAGGGGCAGTCCTGTCTCAAACTTTCGACGGTGAAGAGCACCCGGTCCTGTATGACAGCAGGAAGCTAATCCTGGCCGAACTTAAGCATGTCGCTGTGGAGCGAGAAGCCTTCACCATCAAGTGGGCCATCGAGGAACTGCACTACTACCTGGCGGGGTAACATTTCACCCTGGTCATGGACCATGCCCTCCTGCAATGAACGCCAGGGTGACCAGGTGGTTCCTTGCACTACAGGACTTCGTTCCAAGTCCAACAACGGTTGAGGGTCCAGCAGGGGGACGCAGATGGCCTCTCAAGAAGGTATGCCCTCTGGACCCAACTCAGGCCGGCAGTAGGCTTGGAGCTCCACACACACACGTTTACTAACCCGTCTCTCACTCTCTCCTGTTCCAAACTCAGACGCCAAAGATGATGATGAGGACAGCAGAAAAGAAACTCCCCAGCTGTGCTACACCTCTCCTGACCCTCCACGCCACCTGGGTCCCACCTCGTGGCAGCTCCAGCCCCCTCGTCGTGACCCTCACTAGTAAGACAGCAACTTCCCCGCTCTCACACTCCTGCTCCTAACTTTTAATAAATAACACCATTTTTTGCACCACCTCGGCCTCCCAGTGTCTGTTCTTCTTGTACTGGCCTAGAGGGCTCACATTTACCAGACAGACACAGAGAGAGAGAGACAGAGACAGAGACAGACACACACACACAGAGAGAGAGAGAGACAGAGACAGAGAGAGACAGAGACAGAGAGAGAGGGGGGGGGCCTCACATTTCCAGGGTCCTGGGTTGGGTTCAACCTTGAGCTTGGATTACTGTCTGTGTGGAGTCGGGCATGTTCTCCCTGTGTTTGCATTGGGTTCTCCAGTTTCCACCTCCTCCAAGTTCATAGGCTGGCTGTGCTAAAATGCTTCCATGTGTGAACAATTGCCCTGAAATGGACTGGCGTCCCATCCAGAATGTTTACACGGCTCACACCCAATACTCCCACGACAGGCTCCAGGTCCTTGACCAGGGTAAAGTGGTTACTGAAGATGAGTGAATATTTGTTTGTGCTCTCCCTGAAAGATCACATGATATTCGGACTGTTTCAATGTTGCCAGGTTCGTACAGGTAGACACATTGAGTCAATACAGGCGGAAATATCAGATCCATAACAATTTAACTGCCCAACACTGTGTTTAATATGTTGGAAGTGTAATAATGAAATGAAGACATCCAAGACCCTTATAAGAGGACAGTGTTGTCTAATATCCTTCCTCATTTCCTGTTTTGAGGCAGTGATTAGATTCCATAGTGATGAGGTGTTGTAAAATATATAGTGAGGACAAAAACATAAAATGTACAGATAAACTTGATGTTCTATCAGTAAAATTACATGCTTAGCTAAGTAGCTACTTAAAACTCGAGTGCTAACATCGTGGAAAATAGTGTAACGTTAGGAGGCAATGCAGAGTGGAGTGTGTGGTACCAGCCAACCAATCAGCAGTTAGTTTAACCAGACCTTCTACTACCAGCTATGTATTGCACCCAAGGAGAAACACATTAAGTATATTTATGTATAACTAGTAGACAGTAGAGATATATTCATATGTATGGATTCTTCCCATTTGTCAGTTGCATGTATTTGAGCCTAAATACATCGCCATGATCAGAAACACTAGGCGGTTATGTGAACAGAGCATCCAGGACTTTCATCAAAGAACTTAGCTTTCAGATTAGATGAAGTAGCCTTTGATAAAAAGGCTTGTTATAAAGACCATACTTTGTTTTAATTACTAAATATGGGCCATATTGCATAACATGATTGCGCAAAAAGCAGCAGAAAAAGACCTTAGTAACAGCTACGCTTTCAACCTTAATCAATAAATTCAGACTCATTCATTCATTCATCCTTACCTGATCAAGTTAGGGGTGCAGCCGGAGCCTATCCCAGGAATATAGACTTGAAACAAGGCGGTAATACACCCCGGATAGGACACCAGTCCATTACAGGGAACAATGTAAATACACATCAACACCTTGGGCAATTTATCGTAGCCAATCCACCTGCTGTTTTCAGGAGGTGGGAGGAACCCAAACAACCCAGAATCAATCAAAGACAGGGAGAACATATGAAAAATCCAATAACCTGGACTCAGGATTGAACCAGGGACCCTGAAGCTGTGATGTGACTACACTACTGACTACACCACGATGATACCAAAGCACAATGAAAACAAAGTACAATCCCTGACTCCTTTAACTAGGTAAACTGCAGCATTCCTCAGGGAAAATGGTGATAAGGATCAAATTAAAGAAATCCACTTTAACAACCAGATACATTGGAGTACAGAACAACAGAAGGAAAAGCAGCAGTTTACATGACTGGCATTTGCATACTGGAATGTTATAGGCTCTTAGGCAGGAGTAATGTTGCAATAATGCTTACCATGTTCAAAACTAACTTAGATTTTCCAGTGAAATTAACTGTTAATTAGGGAGTTACTCTATTAAGGGAGTAGAAGGCCATACAATCCTGTCTTAGCTGGTAAACGGTCGGCATTTTTAAAGCACTTTTACTTTAGTGGTTCCAAAGCGCTGTATCTCATTCACCCATTCACACACACTCAGACACACTCAGACACCAATGGTAGCAGAGTTGTCATGCAAGGCGCTAACTTGCCATCAGGAGCAACTTGGGATTCAGTGTCTTGCCCGAGGACACTTCGGCATGTGGAGTCATGTGGGCCGGAAATCGAACCACCAACCCGCTCTAACACCTGAACCACAGCCGCCCTGTGTTACCACTACTGTTCTACATGGCACTTACATCTCTTCAGGATTTACAGTACTGTATATGTGTTACACTGTTACAAGAACATTTTACTATTAACTATGTAGCTTGATCCACAAATCAAACCTCTTCTTCTTCGATTAGCTTTGTTTAATTTTACCGCCAGTCAGTGAGACTTTACCACAGTTATTCACATTCAAAATTCAACGGTGTCCATATTTCACACAACTAACATACACACATCATTAATGGCTTGCATTAATATACATGACAAAGCAATATTCATGTTCATATGGACATTGTGAAATGTATTCCCACACAATTGTTGCTCAATTAACAAGCTCAGGCTTTTAACAAAACCCTTTATAGTCCAGGAACATGAGCACAAAGGATTTTTGATGTCTGGTTTACAGATAAAGCTGTTGGAAGGCATTACTGTACAGGTCAGGTACAATAGCTTTATCACTACATGCATTCCAATAAATCAATCAAACCAGGCAAACAAGTTTAAAACTACAAGTGAACCTAGAAATAGATTTCAATGCAATTTGATTAATTTCATATCAGGCACATATAAAACACCATAAAAAAAAAATAAATCAATATCAACCCGTTGTTAATAATAATAATAATAATAATAATAATAATAATAATAATATTGTTATTATTATTATTATTATTATTATTATTATTAACACAAATAAAACCATATAAATAGTCGATATTGATGACAACATATTAGGGATGTTTTGCTATGGCCTAGGGAATGCATGCTTCTTGAAATCAAGCAGCAAAGAACATATCACCACACACTTTATATAAATATTGCATGATCACATGGCTATGTAGGTACATACTGCAAATATATAGAAGAAAGCTTAATGGCTTCATCACCTTAGCGGCCGGCCTGAGTGACAGAATGGGACACTATACAGTCAAGTGCAGAGTACCTCCTCCTTTACAGTCTGGAACAATCTTGTTTCTGCTTGAATTAAAGGAATACTCAAGGGCTTTTCAACCTAATCTCTGTCTACGGCATATGTAGTGGCAAGAATTTCCATTTGAATTTCACCTGTACTGAGAAAAGAACAAACGTAAAGTTTACTCAAACCTCTCATGTAATTTAAATTCTAAGGGCAGTTGAACATGTTCATGAATTTGAGTTGAATCAATCTGTCTCTAAATTAAGCTCTATACCCATAAACGTTGTCCTTGCAGAGAAAGTACTACTTCACAGAGTAAATCACATTACGTAGTGGCACATTAACTTTGAAATCTGTCGAAGTTCTTGTCTGTGATGATCGCATATGTACTACAGATGCAGTAGATACAGATTGTGGGGTTAAAAAAATGTAATAAAATAAAAAAATTAAAAAAAGAGAGAAAAAACCATGAGTATTCTTTTAGGAAGGTAAATATGTGAAATGTCTACTTTTCTCAACATTCATCGTATTAGATTACATAATAGCGTAATAAAAATGTACATACAAATTAAGAGTCACACTGCCAAAGTGTACTAAGCAAAGTGCTGAATAAAAAGTATTTATTTATAGGTTGGTACAGGTGATGCTAAAGCCTATGGCAGCGCAACTATTAAAAAATTAAAGCAATAGTAAGTTGTATGTTTTCACAATTATAAATTACGGACCTTGGCTCTATTTAATGTGTAGCTACAAGATGCCATCGTGATTGGGTTTCTCGAATATGAGAGTTGCACTACCTAAAAAAATAAAATAAAATAAAATAAAAGTCAGGTAGGTCTATCTTATAGGTTTTTGCATCAGAGCCCAAAAACCTATTTATCCTGTAGTGGTTGTATTCTGTTATCCATCTCAGCTAAGCAGAAATCGATCTCTGAAATCAGACTGAACCTCTATAGGCTAGGAAGTGAGCCTTTGTACTGGCACAGTCTAGCACTCAAGCAGCTTCTTTGGCAACTATTTTGAAACAGGTAAAGCTACCCCCTGCCGTCACCTGCCCACCCCCAGGTCACGCAGAGTCTCTTATTTAAACTGCCATTAGCATGTATTAAAAGCTTCCCACTCTGGATCTATTGCAGCATATAGAGGGCATCTGAAATGTCAGCCCTGAGGTTTAAAGTCCTGAAGGGTAAAAAGTGAGATGTTCTCTTCATTCCGATGCATATATGAAAGGCAGATGATGTGTGTGGATAAGACACAGTTCTGTGTGGAAGATAACTTTTTTAAAGGAACACTTCGCCCAAATGTCACTGTGTAGCCAATTACTGTATAAGTAAAACTATTGGGAAGGGGGTGGGGCAGACAGGGGTAAGGAGGGGACAGTTAGCATTATATGTCGACATTCCTGCACATCTGTTTTGGAATCGTTTTCACATGTGGATCTTGGAGTAGAGCTGATCGATCTGTTGCCTGAAATGGTTCCGGAGTTCAGCACGCTTGGCTTTAAGTGTTGGAGTCAGGAGGCCATTCTGGACCGAGAACATCTCTGTGTGCAGAGCGATATCCTTCACCTACAACACACAGGAGCAGATTAAGATCATTAATATCCCCCTAGAGAGCAGTTTAGGAGAAGTGTAAGGCTTGGCGATAGGATGATGTAATCGGATATCAGAAATACCTACCATGTCATCTGTCCTAATCCTTAACAAGCAGTGACATCACACGAAGTATGATTTAAACCCTTATCTATATCTGGTTACAATAAAACTCACCTGTTCGAAAGACTTCAGTCCACTTTCTTTGCCCAATTTAACAATATCCTCCAATATGGCATTTTTCACTTCCTGTAAGTAAGTTTGTGAAGAAAAAGTACATACTTTTAAGTGTGTAGCAAAAGGATATACAAGTACTCTACTGAGACATACTACCACATCATGTAACATAAGAGAACGCTGTTGCCTAGTTACGCACACTGTCACCTTAAACACTCCTTGCTGCATTTCAGCTTTGCTTCATTCATTATTCTAATTTTATTATTTATACTATATAACTACTATAATTAATATAAAAACTTTGATTAGTGCATAACATTTACGTTCTTACACTTAAATACTGAGAATGCATCGGCAAGTTTACAATCACAAAACTCCTCCCCTGCGCAAGGAATCGTAGGCAACATTAGCTCAAAAAGTGTCCACGGATCCACCCTTCGAAAATCTACAAGAAGTAGTAGGCCATCCGAGTACCTTTGGGATATTCATTTCGATATACTACGATTTGGGACACATTCATTCTAATCTCAGATAAAATTTAGGATGGTGAATTGGAACGTAGCAACAAACTCAGGCCAAATCTAGATTTAAAAAAAAGAAAAAATTTAAAATCAATGGAAATACTATACTCACAGTGGCAAGTTTTAAAGAAATATCTAATCTTTTTTCAATAGAATCTCCTCATACCTTGTTTTCTCAAAATCCACTTATAATAGAGGTCTAAGGGCAAGTGTAGTAATACATTAATAAATGTTTGGGGAAACACTTGAACAGTCAAAATGCTTTGCAAATGAAGCTTCAGATCTGTAGAAGGTCTTCTTTCTGAACTTTAAGAAAGTGAAAGTAATTTTTTTCTTTTTTAATTGTATTGCTCCAATGTTGTAAACAGCTTTTATAGCAACCTTCTCATGCGCAAGTCTTTTAATAACACCCTGTATTGTAGTGTACAAGATATGGATCAAGGGAACTCAACAACTGGCTTTAGACTTCCATTAAAAGCATGTTCAGGGTAAACTGGTCAAGAAATCCTTGTTCAATCAAATATATATAAGGCTGAGATTAAATAAATAAACAAAACCTGGAGTATTTCTTTATTTCTAGCTGAAAGTAGTATCCTAGGAAATCTATATGACTTGTCACGTCTCATTACCTTGCTGCTGCAGAGTTCCTCATACGAGCCGTGAAATCCTCTTTTATTGGCCCAGCCAAGCAGGAAGTCCGGGTCAGGCACAATGACTGCCACCAGGCAGGCCTGAAGGAGAGGTACAATTCAAAAACACTCAATTCTATACAAGTACTTAAAAACTTTATCAAGTTAGTTTCAACTTGCACCTTGTGTGTTTCTCGCTCATTCTCTCACCACCAGATAAGAAGTACTGGGACTATTTCATGTATCGCATTATATATAATGCGACACATCTATAAACCGTCTTATTTCACATATCGAGATGCAGGTTATATTATCTCTGAAGGAGATACACAGCCATAGTGCTCACATAGACGCAAACGGAGAAAAAAGACATCCTGTCTCACCTGTAGGCTGTCTCCATGGACAAAAGCCTGAGCCACAGGTTCGCTCCGGATGTAAATGTTCTCGATCTTCTCCGGGGCAATGTACTCTCCTTGTGCCAGCTTAAAGATGTGCTTCTTACGGTCCACAATTTTCAGAGTGCCATTCTGTGAGAAGATAATGGGACACACGGCAATTGGAAATAAGAGAGTAAAGTTAGCTGCGTCATACAGGCTTATTGCGTCATACAGGTGTGTTTAATAGTTTTGGTGTGTTTAAAAAAGTTTAATAGGCAGTCTATCCACAATGTCTGAAATTAATTGCTATTTTACAAAAAAACAGTATGGTTCCTCCAGTGTGGTGTAAATGCAACAAAAACTCTTTAGCTCCTCAAAAGATTTCTGAAAAATGCACATGGTCGGAAGAACACCAGAACTGGTTTATGCAGTTTGCATTGAATTGTGTCCCATGAATGTAACTACTCCCTCATTAATTCATATAATGGTTGGAAAAACCCAACCCTTTCTTGCAGTAAACTGGAGTTACCCGATTTTTTCAATTGGCATAAACAAATGAATTACTTTATTACCACAAGTCTGTTATAAGATTAGTCAGGACAATCAGTACGTTTATATGGACAACAATAATCCACTATTAACCCAATTAAGACGATAATCTGATTAAGAAACTACCATGTAAACAGCAATTTTTAATTACCTGATTAAAAAATTACCTGATTATTCTGATTAAAGTCATACTTGAAGTAAACACAAATCTAATTAAGACATGTGGAGTACTCCTGTTTTAGTCGCATTATCGACGTGTATT
>JANDJT010000041.1:22777624-22794153 GCA_024331685.1 Stegophilus panzeri
TGTCATTTCTTCAGTGTTGTCACATGAAAAGATATAATCACATATTTACAAAAATGTGAGGGGTGTACTCACTTTTGAGAGATACTAATATATATCACATTTTAGCTCATACATGTGAAAAATTTACAAACAAAATTCCCTGATATTCCCTGACTTCAACCCCAAAATGATCAAATTCCCTGACTTTCAAAAAACAGCCATCCAATATCAAAAGGAAACGTCACAATTTAAGCTAGTGATTCTTGATTTAATTGAACCATTAATCATCAAGTTTCATAAAACAAACAAACAAACAAACAAACAAACAACCAAAAATATTTTTTTCCACTTACTTGATACCCGTAGGCCCCGGGTAAAGACCTCATACATTGTTGTAGCATCATCATAATAAAAAGACAGAAGCTTGTCAGCATCCACGAACGCTGACCTGCGGGCAAACTCTCCTCCCTAAACAACAACAAAGCACAATTCATGGGAATTAATACTGATCTGAAAATAAACTAAATCCAAACCCTGGCTTAACAACGAGGTTGCTTCTTTGATTCAGATCTACAACATGGACTCACCGGCACCTCGATGGACTGCATGTGCAGGTCACAAGGTGGTTTGAGTGCTTTTGGTCGAGTGGTGTACCAGTAGGTGGTGAGTGCGGCGAAGGCCCCCATGCTCACCAGCGTGCCAGTGGACAGGCTGCGCAGGTACTCCCTCACCTCGGCCAGCTCAGGCACACGCAGCTGCTTCAACAGCTCCTGGACCTGCATGTCTCTCTGCTAATGGATCTGAGGTGTGAAACAAGGTTCAAAATTCAAGAGCCCTGAAGTTTGTGAAAATTTATGTATAAGGAGACACATTAAGCTTTCTGCAATTTTCTAATATTCAATTCAATTCAATTTTGTTTGTATAGCGCTTGTAACACTGGACATTGTCTCAAAGCAGCTTTACAGAAACACATAAACACAGGATACAGATTTGAAGTGTGTGAATTTATCCCTATTGAGCGAGCCGGTGGCGACGGTG
This sequence comes from Stegophilus panzeri, assembly GCA_024331685.1. Lineage (NCBI taxonomy): Eukaryota > Metazoa > Chordata > Actinopteri > Siluriformes > Trichomycteridae > Stegophilus > Stegophilus panzeri. The sequence goes on from JANDJT010000041.1 coordinate 22,778,642, forward strand.
ACGAGGAAAAACTCCCTAAGATGATATGAGGAAGAAACCTCGAGAGGAACCAGAGTCAGAAAGGAACCCGTCCTCATCTGGGTAACAACAGATAGTGTGAAAGTAAAAGAAAGTTCATTATGGTTTTAACATGAAGTCTGTTTGTTGAACTAGTCCACTGTTCACTAAAGGAGACCCAAGTGCAAAATTGTATGTGGTAATGGCAGTCCCAAGGCCATAGTACAAACCGTAGTCCCAGCAACCACAGCGAGAATGTCCATGTGGAATTGAAGTCCAAAACCATATCCATGGTACATCAATATACAGATTCATTTATTTACTTCAACTGCACACAGAAAGTAGCCACAAGTAGCCAGTTTCATTTCTTTTTTTATTATTCTTTTCATTTCATTTCCGAATAATACACCTGCATAACATGATACACATTCCTACAATCCTCAGCTCTCACCCCACAGCATGCTTATTAGAATTTAATAGCAGACCTAATTGCCCCTTTTGTTTTCTTCGCGTGCAAAACCAAGGAGACTAGGCCGATTGTGTTCAGTGTTCCAACAAACTAACCATAGTGAACTAGACCAAGCATAACCTTCACAAGTGCTCATGGTTCATTGAGCAAGGGGTCACATTGCTGATTGAGTTATCAGATGTTTTGTAATGCTATCGCAATCGGTCACAAGTGTGGTTTGTATTAAATGGTCTTTACTCCTTACCTTTGACCTGAAAACTTTGGGCTGCACTGGCAGAATTCTCCCACCTCAGTATGAACCAGTATACTGAATTACTGGAGAGGAATTATACAGTACACAACTGACAAAAATACAAATATGAAATTGGTCATGAAAGCTAAATAACATGTTAAGGAAAGATAAAAGAAATAAATAAAATGTTTGAAGAATATTGGTGTTGATATGTATTCAAAGACATACATTAACATCGTCAGTGTTGCTTACTCGCAGCAGAAGTCACATAAAAACGTTTCACTGGGTCTCTTTGTTTCCAACAAACTCTATGTGGATGGAAGGGCTTTGGAAATTTCTGGTTTGGGCCTTAAAGGGAACTAAAATATCACTGCAGATGTCTGAGGTGATGATGTTGTTATGCCTAAGATGATTAGAATTTTATCTTCATTTAATTAAATTTTATTTGTATAGCGCTTTTAACACTGGACATTGTCTCAAAGCAGCTTTACAGAAACATATAAACACAGGATTCAGATTTGAAGTGTGTGAATTTATCCCTATTGAGCGAGCCGGTGGTGAGGAAAAACTCCCTAAGATGATATGCGGAAGAAACCTTAAGAGGAACCAGACTTAGAAGGGAACCCATCCTCATCTGGGTATTTACCCTTTGAATGCATGTAAACATAAAAAAAATAAATAAATAAATAAAAAGTGTTAGCATTCAATCTCAATCAAAAGTTGTCCTTTATCTGGAGCATTACTAATATTGGAAGTTGGCTTAGTGGACAAAAGAAGCATTCTACTACACAGGACCGGTTTGTACTACACTCTCAGTCATGATCCAAGCTAATATGGGTAAATTTGTACTTTTTTTTTTTTGTCTGTTTTGTTTTTACAATCACACTTGAAAAGCATTTACGATCTCAAAACACCGATCTTATTGAATCCAGGCCCCATGTTGGTTAAAACAAAACAACAACAAAAAAACCCCACCATTTTCTCATTGTAGTGTGAATAACGGAATAAAAATTGCTTTTCGAAAAATGCAGATGTAGGATTGTCATGTAAGCTCTACAATTCCAAGATGCTTACAACGATACAAAGTTTTCTCTATTGGGTATCTTCAGAATGACCCATTCTAGCATGAACTAGGCAATAGGAAAAATGCTTTCGTAAGGGTTCTTTGGATGGATTTAACTTTTAAAAGGGATTTTTAAATTGGAACATTTTCTCAAAACATAAACCCTCTGTTTTAAAGGTCGGTACAATTTGCGGAACCTTTTATTGTGTTTGTTTAAACGCTTTCCTCAGAAAAGTAAACAGCTAAAACTACTTACACACTTATACAGGGTCTTGGCAAACAGCCACAAAAGTCATTCGATTTGTGTATCTTGGCTTGTAGTAGACAATCAAATACAGATAAAATGCAGCGTTTCCATTCATGTCATAACCGGCAAACCGAAACAGAAACTGAAGAATCAAACAATGTAAATTTATCACAGCAGCCCTGCTAGTAGGATTTGGAATGAGTCATCTTGGCTGTGAGGTTACACAAAGCACTCTGGATAGTCATGTTTCTGAAAGATTGTGTGTGTGTGTATATATATATCCAGACATAGGTATACGTGAGTGTGTGTTGACTCAACACACCATGTTCAACATGACCCAGTCAGGACGTACTGCTCCTTTCACCATTCACCTAGTTTTATTATTAGCACTCAGATGAGAGTCCTGGCTAAGATGTTCCACTTGTGATGAACAATTTGTGCAATTATAGAGAAAACGGCACGCAAATGCAGAAAAATAAAGCCTAGAGAACCAACATCAAGCACAATGGGTCACTGCAATTCCATTTCTATATATTGTTCTGAAAGTAAGAGGCATCCAAATCAGAATGTGTGAAAATCCATAAAAATCCTAAATTTAAAAAAAAAAAAAAAAAAAAAAAAAAAATCTTCCTTCTTAGATCATACACAAATGGTCACAAAGTTTGGCTTGGCCCTCAGCATGACCCATATCCTGCTTCTGGTACCTGTAGGAAAGTTTACAGGTCTCAAGACATTTAATAGATATTACACACTAACAATACAAAATAAAAGTAAGTCACCTGAGTCTAGAGTGAACTGATGTTGCAGACTCCTAAACAGGCTGAGTGGAGACAGGTAGCATTAACTGACATTTGTCAACAGTAAAGCATCCGAGTTTATGTGTTATTGCAATAGACAATGCAAATCCGAAGGTCAAACTCAGACCTACCCCTTCCGCCGTCTTATTGGACGATCTGCCTTTGAAATGTGCCGCGTCAGCTGGTATATTGGGGCTCCACGGATAACAGACTTAAAAGTTCTATGATTAACGATTCTATCAAAGGACAAGCCAAGCCTACAAGACAACAATCTGCTTGACTACTTCATACCACCTCATTCCTTGACCGTTCTATTGGTAAGTCAAGATTTTACATCAAGAAATGTTTTTAAAAGGTTATTGATTACCTCGGTCTGATTGCGCTACAGAAGCAGTGACTCCATCATCACCTGGGCTACTTCCTCTTATAATTACAGAGGTCAGAGGCAGAAGCTGAAGAAGTCCTGCACACGCAAACGATCACATGCTGCTCCAGGCTTTCCAGGGTAAAGGTAACTAGAGCAAGCCTGCACTGTCTAAACTTGGTCTGCCTGAGAGTTTGGACCAATGATAGAGCCCAAAAAACGGTCACCCGATGAAGGCCAGCCAAGCAAAACTGCCATCCCACCCCCCTCCTCCAACACTCTGCTATTTTAAAACCACGATGATGTGGAGAAGCATTTCAGCTGCTGTTTCAGACATGACGAGCAGCCAATGGAGGTTAAACACACACACACACACAGATTAGTGATGTTTCAAAACAGGACTCCAGTACTCACACAAAGCAGTATTTGCACACTGTGCAAGCATCCTATTATCTCCTCCACTGGACAAAAAAAGAATTTCCTCCAATAAAAAAATATAATAATAGTAATAAGAAGAAGAAGAAGAAGAAGAAGAATCTTTGCAGTTTGTGGATACCTTGTCTGATTTCCGACAAATCAAAAAAATTTTTTTTTTAAAAGGCTTGAAATATTTCACTTTATGTGTAATGAATCTAGAATATATGAAAGTTTCACTTAAAAGTTCATAAAATGAACTATTCCACAATATTAATTTTTTTTTTATTTTTTTTTTTAGATGAACCTGTAATTATTGCTCGATGGGGCAATTTTAACTGTTCATGAGATGGATAGCTGGTGCTCAGAGTTCTGAAGCGTCGGCCAGAAGGCAACAGTTCAAAAAGGTAGTGGGCGGAGTGAGTGGGGTCCAGAGTGATTTGTCCAGCCTTTTTCCTCATTCTGGAAGTGTATAGTTCTTGAAGGGAGGGCAGGGGCAACCAATAATCCTCTCGGCAGTCCAAACTGTCCTTTGTAGTCTTCTGATATCGGATTTCGTAGCTGAACCAAACCAGACAGTTATTGAAGTGCAGAGGACAGACTCAATGACTGCTGAGTAAAACTGTATCAGCAGTGCCCGTGACCGGTTGAACTTCCTCAACTGAAGGAAGTACAACCTCTGCTGGGCCTCTCACAATGGCGTCAATGTGGGTCTCCCACTTCAGGTCCAGTGAGATGGTAGTGCCCAGGAACCTGAATGACTCCACTGTTGCCACAGTGCTTTACACCGTGTTTGGGGAAACTGAGTCATGATAAGTTATTATATGCTGGAGTCAAGTGTAGTGCATCTCTTTTTTGTACATGTTTCTGTCCACAAGCTTCAGAATCTTTAAGGTTTAGCTGTCAGGACATCTGGTTTCCAGTGGAATAGCAACTTTTTAACACTATTATACAATCAGTTTTTCAGATAAAGATTTGCTCCCTTGACTGAAAACAGGTCATGAATTCCTGTACTTAAATGTTATTAAAAATTTTGCTTTGAAGCAGTTAGTGGTGTGTAAATATCTCATACTCAACAATGTGCCATGGGAAAAAGTATGTGGTTGTACATCCGCCATGTCAATCAAATTGTCCCATTCTTTTAAAGTAGGAAATTCTTGGCCGTGTTTATTGACAAAACGTAACAACTATCAGGACTAGTAGAAGTCTGGTTTGCAAAACAAACAGATTTACATTCAAGGTGCCGCAAAGTGATTATAAAACGATGCATCTCCATTTTTTATGTCTATAGTGTACATTATTTTTATTTCCCCATTATGACCACTTGCTGCCTCTAAAACATAGAAATTATACTATCTGTTATTACACACACTAGGCTTAGGCTTGTCTAACCATTTAAGATCAATAAAAGTATTACTTATATTTATTTGCATTGCTGTCTTTTTTATTTTACAGTTTAATCGTTTGTCTTATACCATCTTGTATTTTGTAGCACTTTCAGATTTGACTCAAAAGAAAAGTAGTATGTATTATTATTACTTCCATTTTCATATTCAAATTAAGTTACCATAACGAAGTCACCATAACGAAGACCAACTGTATGTTGATACGTGAAATTCTGGAGGGAACGTCGGACGGCGTGGCGTGGGGATGTAATGACGTGTGCCGTTAATTGATCTATGTTCTATAACATGTAAAATGGGAACATGAAAGGAATATTCTAAAAGCGACTCATGTAAACAGCTTAATCACAATATTGTCTTATTCAGAATAAGGTCAATAATTAGATTACTGCTGTTCATGTAAACGTAGTCATTGAGAGCTTAGCTGTTCCTCCCCTTGGCTAGTGACACCAAACTAGCCTAGTTAGAAAAGTTTTATATTTTATCAGTCTCGTGGTCCTATAAACAGTGACAACACAGGAGGAAAGTTTTATGATAAATCCAACTTTTTCTGATCATGTCATACATTGACAGCTAAATTACCTCAGCATCCATAAAACAAAACTTAGGTTACTAGCTGAGCCGGGAAAAACGCATGGAGAAGAATCTGGGCTCAGCCCCGGATGATTAACAGTCCAGCTAACGCCCCTGTTGATGAGAATGTTACAGAAAGACCGAGCCTATTTAAGTTCACACACATGCACACACAAACCTTTCACCTCATTCCAAGCATGCAAAGACAGGTAACAGGTATGCAATCACACACAGGGGGTTTACTGAAATGTCAAAGTTATTGGTGCTCACAAAAACATATTGACCATCGTCCTCTACGTCCTCCAATTTCACATCCACATCATATCTGGAGGGAAAAAAAACCCTGCACTAAACTGGATCATACATTCACTGGTACAGTAGCATTAAGAGTACACCTTTTGTATCTTTACCTAGCCAAGGTGCATATAGTTTACCTTTAAACGTGTGCCTTAAATCAGTTTTTAAAAAGGTACACTATATCCAAGTGAAACATGTGTATTAACTATTGTTAACTATAAATAACAAGAAAAAGTGCAGTTTAGCACCAGTTTTTAATGCACCTGCAGAGATCTGGGAGTAAAAAACGTTTTTGTTTTTTTTTGTCCTAAAACCAGAAACTGCACAATAGCACAGATCAGATTCATGAGATAACAAATAAAACCTAATAAATCAGGCGGATTTGGAAGGTGAGAAAGGTGACAATGCGAGCGCGCGCCTGTGCGTCCAAATCCTGATATTCAACATTTGAAGCTTTAAATCCCCTAAATCTTTAATGAAAGCAATGCAGTTTAATGCAGAGGTGAGTACCTGTTGAACTGTTTTCAATGCACAAGAAGGGGCTGCTCTAAAAAGCGACAAAGCATGCTGTACTATTAGTAATAGACTAAAATGGAAACTTGATGCGTTTTGTTGGTGAAATGCAAACCATGAATAAAGGTTACACAGACTGTTTAGCACGACATTGTGCACTAACCCACACACACACACCCTAAACTTGTCTTTACAACACGCTATCGTACACAAGCGCGCGCGCACACGCGCGCGCACACACACACACACACACACACACACACACACTGGAGACATAAAAGTTAAGCGCGCGCGCTATCTGGACACGTCGCAAGTTCAGGTGAAGCTCCCTGCGCTCGTGCTACATCTCTCTCGCTGCTCAAAACAAATAAACATAAACCTCTAAAATATATTTCACAACACTGACTCAAACCCATGTGAAATACCCGCACTGATGTTTGGACATGAGCGTCCAGCACTGACCTGTTTAAAAGCGCCAACACCGTGAGCAGAGCATGTAGTTTGGTGATGGCTAGGCTGCGGAAGAAGGTGTGTTTGTATACTGAAACCGGCTCCGTCAGCCAATCAGAGAGCAGGAACCAACCAAGTCGAGCTGCCTTATCCAATCGGAGCGTGGCATGTAACGAATGATCGTTTCGAGGCACCGGATTGGTCCGCTTTTTGACTTTGCGTGACCCTCGGTTTTGCCCGCTCTGACCCTGGTCACTGTGACTTCTAGCTCTGCACAGGATTTAATAATAATAATAATAATAATAATAATAATAATGCTTGATGAGGAACTGCACACTGCAACCATAATGACAATACAGCTATTATTATTATTATTAGTAGTAGTAGTAGCAGTAATAATAATAATAATAATAATAATAATAATAATAAATGATTTCTTTATAGCAAAAGTCACAGGACAGCAAAAATGCATTTTTAAAACGTTTAAATGTATTTAGGTGTGATTGTCTTCTTTTCCAGGTTAAGTAAATGAAAATGAGAAAACAAAAAATGTACTCTTGTATACATTAACTAATTAAGTATTATTAAATGTATTCATTTGAACCCTGACCACTGTATGTCCTATTATTAGTATTATTATTACTACTACTACTACTAATAATAATAATAATAGCTGTATTGTCATTACAGATTCAGTGTGTAGTTCCCCATCAAGCTTTATTATTATTATTATTATTATTATTATTATTATTATTACAAATATCCAATATCAGCCCTTTTGGGTTCTGATGATAAGATTAGAGTTATCGTTTTACACTACAGAAATAAATTTATCGGTGTGTGCTCTCCTGCTCCCCCTGGCGGCTGTGCGCTGAACTGCAGTAACTGCTGCTGTGACCTTTATACACACTTCCAATGAATCCTGACAGCTGCGGATGACGAAGCCAAGTACATGTTAGAACCAAACTGCTGATAAGAACTCGTTGATCAGGGAGACTGGTGGAATTATAATTAAAAAAAAATAAAACAATAATAATTATATTCTAGATGTTATTAGATTATATAAGGAATTAGTGATCTAATGATATAAAAATGAAAGAACATGAGAAGAAATATAAACTAATGAATAATGAACATGTGAATGGTGAATAATACACACACACACACACACACACACACACACACAATCTTGAACAGTGAATATGTCTGTCCTTTTTACATGTCTGTTTTAAAATGTTCAAAAATCAAAAACTTCCTGTTTATTCCCAGGTCTAAATAATAATAATAAAAAAGTCACTGCGGTCTCAGACGTCTGGACCCCACTGTATATAACAAATATTGTGAAATTTTTGGGTAAGTATACTCCTAAATGAATGACACCACTTTCACTTATAGAGACCAAAAATACAGTTTAAGTTGTACAATATTGACATTTGACTGGGTTGTGAAAACAACAATCTAAATATGTGAAATTCTTGTAAAATGTAATCTGTAATTTAGTAAAGATATGTAAAGGTAACATCCCCCACATGTGGTTTTACATGTAACTTACTATAATGTGCTTGTAGAAGTGAATGCATCAAATTGTGGTGGTGATAAAGCAGTTATCTGTTAGCAGTGCACTACTACTATCAGGGTGGAAAATCACACCGTATTATCTATTTGCAGTAAACATTATTGCATTAAGATTTTTTAAAATCAAATATTGGTATGTTAATTTCATTTTTAAATGTCCATTTAAATGTTCCAAAGGAAATGAAGCCTGGGAAATAGTGTATTTATGTTCTCTTTTGCAAACTAATGTGATCTAGGATCTGTAATTTTCCTGTTGCTGTTATTAGTGCTGCCAACGTTCTAGCGCCACCATTGAGTCAAATTTGGGCCTAATTTGGAAATACGTTTAAGGTCATAACTTTTGAACCGCATGTCCAAAATGTAAAAGTCCCTGGATTCCCTGGGTCGAGACGAGTTCAATGCACCATATGACATCAATTTCCACCTAAGAAGATTCTCCACCATCTTGGATTTTGTCAAAAACTGTTGTTTCACCACTACTCCTAGAAATTTCAAATTTCAATCATCAACAAATTTGGCACACATCATCTTCAGAGTAAAGCCGGGTTCACACAGTATGATTTTGGCCACGATTTGGTCATCTGAGACAAATTTTGAGAATCCTAAAAGATTCCTATAATCCTAGGCCAAAATCTGTAGTCTTTGATCGCTAGTTTGACGCGTTCCCCGACAGCCGATTAACGGCCGTTGCGATCAAATTTTTCCTCCGATTAAATTCTGGCAGTGTCAGAAGATTTGAGGCACAGTCCTGTAGTGTGGCTTCTCCTACTCCGTACGAGTTTTCTTGCGTGTATCCGTTTTTCGCGTCTTGACTGTCGTACAGTCTGACATTAATGACGGCTGAGATCCTACAGTGTGACATGGCTTACAGCGGGGATCAAGTTCGTACAGTCTGACAAGCAACAGTCGCAACGGACTATTAAAAATCACACAGTGTGCACCCGGCTTAAGTTATCAAAAGAATTTTGAATAGTCTAAACGGTTTGCCCGTAATGGGCCAACAAACAGGAAGTGAGGCTGTATCTCAGCAATGACCTTGCACACTGACACAAATCTTGGTAGGCATTCTCAGCACCATGCCCTGAGGCTACACAACAAATTTTGTGACAGTGCCACTTACTGGTCAAAAGTTATAACAACATGCTAGAAATGATTTCATCTAAGTGACATTTTTGCTACTACTCCTCCAAATTTTGTCATCTGCACCAAATTTGGCTCACATCATCTTGAGATGTGTCTAAACAAAATTTATCAAAGGAATTCTGATATTCAAAACCATTCTACACTAACGGACTGGCGAATGTGTGTAACTACAAATCATTCTTAAACGTCTTTGCCTATAGTTATAGCTCTGCTGTTGCTTATGCAACAATTGCAAAACCCTAATTTCTCCATCTGGGGATTAATAAAGTATTATCTTATTATCTTAACTGTAGCGCTTCTGTTAATGTGCGGTTCAACAAGTCTGGGTGCTTGGCCCCCAAAATGCTGCTTGCAGCTTTAATTATTATTATTATTATTGTGGTGGATAGTTGTACCCTCTAGTTCAAAGCACAAATTCAGCATCAACAGATCACACCAAGTTAGTGATTGTTTGTTATTTTATTGTCTTAAAAAGTTACACAATACCCCGAGGGGCGGGGAAATCATATACACTAAACATTTAACACCACAACTACACAAGTAGGGACTTTTCAATATTACAGGCTTTACAAAAAAAATCCCTCTTTGAAGTTATTATACTGAGTATGACATAAACATCTCTTACAGCTCGACGTAACGTCACAATGAGGAATAATGTCTTCGAGAATGCTAAGAAACCCATCATGATTAGGGAAGACATCTTATGGACTATCCACATTTCATGTGAAATATGTTCAGTATAAACACAGCATCCATCTTGGATGGTTCGTCTGTTAGTTGGTCTTGTTTACAGCCATTACACATCAGGCATTTAGTGCAAACGTTTTAAAATCGCCATTCACTCCAAGATTCTCTCCGTTATCTCAGGAAAGTCACGTTTCAGTGTGTCTGTGTGTGTGTGTGTTGGGAAGCAGAATGCAGAGCGTTGGACTCGTCTCTCTGACACACATGGCGAATAGAGTAGGGAAATGTTTTAAATTAAACTTACACTCCTTCAAATGGATCTTTAAAAGGCTTAGTATAGCAGTGTTTAGGAATCTGGATGATTATAGAAGGATTAAAGGAGAGTAATATGACTACACGTGTGAAAATTATTCAGTTTTGGTGTAAGTTAATAGTCGATGACTGCCAGAGAGTCACTGTGGGCCATGTGAAAAACCCTGCAAGAAATAGTGCAGCCAAAAAAAAAAAAGAAAAAGAAAAAAGAAGAAATAAATACTTTCCCCATAACTGAAATCAGTACAAACATATTTGGTGTCTTTAAAAAAAAAAAAAAAAAGGTTTTCAGGCTGAAGAAGTAAAGGACGAATAAGCATGTTTGGCTCAGAAATCATATTAATAACAAAAATACATAATATACAAATCAAATAGGAGCTACACTGCTGGTCAAAAGTTTTTGAACCCTTTTGAGTATTTCTAATTTTTTTACATTTTTGTTAAGGACTGAGAAGTGTATATCTTTAAATTTTATTGGTATCATTTATATTAGTGTGGATTTCTGGGAAAACCCTTCTTCTATATATTTCTGAATACTGCAGGTTTTGTGAGCTGAAATATCCACACACTTATCCTACACAAGGTCACAGGACATCTGGAGCCTATCCCAGGGGACTCAGGGCATGAAACACCCTGGGTGGGGGACATCATATATAATTAATTAGCCTTACAGTTGATCCAGTTGATACGATCACTGTCTAACAAAGTCAAACCTAGGCTTAAAATAACTGCTTCATTTCTTAATATAAAGGACTCGTATACAGTGACAAGAAAAAATATGTGAACCCTTTAGAATTACCTGCATTTGTGCATAAGTTGGTCTTAAAATTTGGTTTGATCTTCATCTAAGTTACAGTAATCAACAAACAAACAATCTGTTTTAACTAATAACACACAAATTGTTGTATTGTGCTTGTACATATTAAATATATGATGAAAAAATTCACAGTAAAAAGTTGGAAAACGTATGTGCCTATAAACCCTAGGACAATGACTTCAACAAAAGCTAATTAGAGTTGTAAGTTGGCAAACCTGGCGTCCAATTAATGAGACCATTAATGTGGGTTAGAACGACTTTGACTTAAAGATAAAAAACACTCAAACATTTTGACTTTGCTATTCACAAGAAGCATCTGTTGATGTGAACCATGTCTTGCAAAAGAAGAAATCTCAGAAGACCTATGATCAGGAATTGTTGAGTTGCATAAAGCTGGAAAGGGTTACAAAGATATCTCAAAGAGCTTAGATATTCGTCCGTCCACTGTTAGACAAACTGACTATAAATAGAGACAATTTAGTACTCTGGCTACTCTCCCTAGAAGTGGCTGCAAAGCCAAGATGACTCAAAGACACATCACAGAATACTCAGTGAGGTACAAAAGAACCCTAGAGTGACAGCTAATGACTTGAAGAAATCATTGGAACTGGTTAACGTCTCTGTTCATGAATCTACTATATGGAAAACATTACACAGGCATGGTGTCCATGGCAGGACACCCGCATGCCTGGAGTTTGCCAAAGACCTTGACACTCAACAACAATAATGGTAAAAAGTATTGTGGACTGATGAAACTAAGGTTGAGTTGTTTGGGACGAAGACGCAGCACTGTATGGCATAATAATGGCACCGCATACCAACATGAAAACATCGTCCCAACAATTAAGTTGGTGGAGGGAATATCCTTATTTGGGGCTGCTTTGCTGCTTTGGGGGCCTGGACTACTTGCAATCATTGAGAGAAAAAACTTGATTCCCAAGTTTATCAACATATCCTACAGGATAATATCAGGGTGGCTGTACACCAGCTAAAGCTCAGTAGAAGTTGGGTGATGCAGCAGGACAATGAACCTAAACATTTAAGTAAATCCAATACAGAATGGCTTCAAAAAAGAAAGAAAGAGAGAAAGAAAGAAAGAAAATGCACCTTTTGGCATGGCCCAGTCAGAACCCAAAACTCAACTCCATAGAGATGCTGTGGAATGACCTCAATAGAGCTGTTCACACATTATATCCTAAGAATATAATAATTCCTGTGAACGTTGTGCAGGTCTAATCCACAGCTACCGGGAATGCTTGGTTGAGGTTATTGCTACCAAAGGATGATTGACCAGCAATTAAGTATTGTACTGTGTTCACTTACTTTTTCCACAGCACTGTGAATGTTTAATGGGATGTGTTCAATAAAGACACGAACGATTATAATTGTTTGTGTGTTGTTGGCTTAAGCACATTGTGTTTGTCTATACTTGTGACTTGGGTAAAAATGAAATCACATTTTATGACCAATTAATGCAGAAAACCAACTAATTCCAAAGGTTTCACATACTTTTTCTTGCCCTTGTATAGTCCCACTACAATCTGAGAGTGGCCAATGAACATATCCTTAAATACAAAAGTGTAGTTACTGGACTGAAAACTTGTTAAATTTTTTTCCCTCATTTAAGTGCAGATGCTGGGTGAGCGGTCATAAAACATTCATGCTCAGAAGCTTTTCACTGGCAGTGTATACAATCATCTGATTCTAACCTACAATTTCACCTTCAGGCTTGAGAACATCTGAAATTAAGTGCTAAGAAACAAAATGGCTGCTGAGGCTGTTTTTACCTCGATGTTGTCCTTTTGTCCATTTTAATAGAGAACAATGCATCATACTGTGTCAGAAACCACGTTTTAGATACCGAACACCTCAACATTGTTAGCTACTTTAGCCTCCAGTGCAATACCTAAGAAGCAAATGTTAAGACACCAAACATGGCTTAGCTGATCGACTGCATTGGAGTAAGAGGAAAATTGTAAGCTGGATAAATGTGTGTGCCAAATTAAATAGAAAATGTAAGATAAAGGGAGTCTTATAGCTATTCAAACCAAATCCAGATGATTAAGAAGTCCTGTATTTTTTTTTTAAGTCCACAGTCACAAAGAATTGTAAATTAGATTTCTAGCACTTTATTGTGGGTAACATTAGCACCTTCACCATCTGTCTCAGCTCAGAAAGCGCCCACAGCTCATTCACAGTTTGCAAGCTGCTAACCGTGGGCTTGACCAAATGGAAGAAACGCCATTTGTGTCACTATTAGCCATCATACCAAAGTGTGGAGGTAGCAGTGTGTGTTTTTTTCTGTCATCTTGTTCAGTAGTTCAGAGCACCGGGTTAAAATAGAAAATTGAAAAAGGAAAAAAGAAAAAAAAAAAAAAAAGAAAAAAAAAAAACCACAACGGCTGGTGGAGAGCATCCATATTTCTGTCCTGTCCTAGATACGCAATTCATTTTTAGCCAAGAGAAGAATAGCACCTGTTGTATCAAAATTTGTATGAATTTGTTAGGGTTTTTATACAATGGATGCTTGATGTGTATGTATGAAAATATTCCTTTCTTTTTTTTTTTTGGTTTGGCAACAATTCAGCTATAAACAGAAAAAGGATTTTGTTGACCAAGGTGTCTGAATCGGATCCGGATCATGAAGGGCACTGAGAGAACCGGTCTCGAGAGCAGGTGCACAGGACTGCACTTGTGAGAAATAGCTCTAAAGATCTCTAAAGAGTCTATCTTCGCAGAACAAGGTGTGGAACTATGATTGACCTGAGAGTAGAGAATCAACACTGAACACGGTCGAGAACAAGTCATCGGAGGCAAATCTGCAAAGGTTACGGAGACCCGTAGTTCCTTAGATCAACTTATTTAAATCAAATAATGAGAGCAGTTTCATACAACAAACAGCATCAGTCATTATGAAGCTTTTTTTTTTTTTAAACCAATCCCAAGGTACCTAAAATAATGTAGTTTTTAATGGGTGTGTTTCAATGTATTTGACAATGCTTCAGTACGTTTAATGAGTTGTCCTTTCCTCCATGCTCCAGTTCCTTGTCTACACGCTGGTAATTGAGGCTTGTTTCTCTGGACGAGCGGCAGGTGGCTCTGGAACCGGTTGGAAAGCAGGTACGTGGTATGGAGGCGGGGGTCTCTTGCCGCCCATGTGTCTGGGGCTCAGAGCCATGTTCTGCCGCCGGTTATTGTCCACGTTGCTTGATGTGTTGGAAGCAAGGCTCTCGCGAGTGCTAGGGCCCAGAGAGAGAAAAAGAGAAAGAAGAAGAAGAGAAAGAAAGAGAGAAAGCAAAAGGTGTTACGGTAGAGAAAAGATGACGAGGGTTAAATAGTAACAGAGATCAGTGAGAAAGCAAAAGGAAAAGGAAAGACGAACAGAAATGGAGCCAGACAGGAAAGCACAGCATCATGACTTGACTTTGGTCATATTTGTAGAAAAACAGTAAAGACATTTTTCATTCTTTAGGAAAGTGACTACATTTGCACCTGGTCATTTTAAGCATCTTGTATCTGGACTGTATTGAGAGGTGAGACGTAACAAAGTACTATTATTTTGTTACTGTAATTAAGTCTGGTTTTTAAGTAGTTGCAGTCAGTTGAACGCAAGTCAACGTGTCGATCCTAAACAATACATTGAGACCAGTTAATTTAAAACTAGCGTGATGTAGAATTTAATACATTTTGTAAAATTATCATGGCTCAAAACTTGAATTAATACCTTTTTACATTTACTTCAGCAGAGGATTTGTTGTAGATAAGTAGATGCACTATTATTTGAGCAAAGAATGTGGGTAAATCAGCTTACAAATCTCTGGTGTTGTTCCTCAAAGTTTCAGTTCCATGCTGTTTGTAATGACTTTAAACTCTGAGGAACATACCAATTTAGTGGTAGATGTTTAGAAGAAGGTATCAATGCAGTACGATGCTCCACAGCTCAATTTTAGCATGAGAACAAAATGAAGGCTGGTGGGAATTAAGAAGTTCCCAGTAGAAACAGATGCATTTCCATTTGTATAACATCTGGCCAAATATGTCTCAGACCATGTTTAGGATACAGTATCTCACAAAAGTGAGTACATCCCTCACATTTTTGTAAATATTGGATTATATCTTTTCATGTGACAACACTGAAGAAATGACACTTTGCTACAATGTA
>JANDJT010000041.1:22794253-22813399 GCA_024331685.1 Stegophilus panzeri
TACATTGTAGCAAAGTGTCATTTCTTCAGTGTTGTCACATGAAAAGATATAACCAAATATTTACAAAAATGTGAGGGATGTACTCACTTCTGTGAGATACTGTATATATATATTTTTTTTAAATGCAAAACGTAAAAGCATTTCAGATGCAGTTGAAACAGATTTAAATCAGAGAGCCACATCAGGCATTATGGTAAGATGGATTAATGTAAATACAGCTGTATGATTCAGCCAAAACCTCTCAAAACCCCACCTTCCAAAACAAAACTGCTGAATGAATACATTTGCCATGCAAAATCATGATTTTTTTAAAAAAAAATACTAAAACAAGTAACAACACTGAGTGGTGGTTGTCAAGTGGGCTGCTTTGCACATTACTGATTTCAATCCAGCTAAACAGAGGCAAAAAGTGGATAAAATAAAGATGCATAGTATGACCAGTATACATAGTCTTGCTGACTAAACTGAATCATAATCTGTTTAGTTTAGCTTTAAAACCGGAATGGCTGCATTTAGACCTGTATTTTTACATGACATATGACTGGTGTAAATAGGGTTCTCCTACTAAACCTGTAATTAGCCCAATTTTCTTTCTGCTAAACCATAAGTAGATGTCAATACAGGAATGGTCCCCTGTTTTTCTGGTTTTCCACTCTCCTGTCAGCGCTCATAACAAAAACATAGGAATTACACCTTCTGCTATAAGAAAACCAGGACCAAAATGCCAACCAGTATTTTAGACACTCCTGGCTGATTTGTGTCACACGACAAGAATTGAAAATGTTCAGAAAAAAAATAAAATAAAAAAATCTACTAGAACCACAACAAAGGAGTTACAATAACGAAGCACATCGACTGGATGGTGAGAGCTTGTGTCTTCAATGTAACTTCGCTCCACCTGGAACCAATTGGTGTGGTTTGAATTGAATTGAGTACATCCAATTATATAAAAAAATAAATAAATAATAAAATAAAATAATAAAAAGAAAAAAACAGCTCAGGGAACATCAGGTTCTGATTCACTGCTCGGCAATTCGGCTCTTGTAACTGAGAACCTCCAAATCACATCACCATAAAATGGTTGGAAAGTTTGATGACTGAGGTTTGATGCGTTAGTGGTTTTAACTGCACGTTCTGTATACAGTGTGAGTGCGGGATGCCAAGGAGGCTCAATTTTTCCACAGTTTGGTGTCTGTTGGTATTGAAAGAGAAAAAAAAGAACATTGGTGTGGCAAGAGAAGCTATTTCCTTAATGTAGAACTGTTTTTTTTTTTGGTCGTAACGCTTAGGCGAGATCAATCCAAATAAGACAAATTCAGAAGTTAGGTTAAATTTCCATCTCTTCTTTGTTCTTTTTCTTTGTTCCTTGTTCTTAACACAACAGTACAAACAGTACAAACAGTACAAGTGGGAATGAATGCAACACACACACACACACACACACACACACACACACACACACACGCACACACACACACACACACGCACACACACAGAACTTGGAGAAATAAATACAGCAAACGGAGTACAACATGAAAAACAGCGTTGTTTAATTCATAAAAAAAATTCACATAAAAAAAAAAAAAAAAAAAAAATAAAAATAAAATTAAAAAAAAAAAAAAAAAAAAAAAAAAAAAAGACATACAGGGCACTTTTTTGCTTCCGTGAATGTATGAAATGTCTTGAGAGAATTTTTTTTTGCAGCTATACAGCCTCTTGCCACTATCTGTACACTCCAACTGTACAATTCCTTATCGCTGATGTAGTACTCTCAGGTGTACACCCTTTGTACCTTTAGTATATATTTCTAATCTAGAAAGGTGCATATAGTGTACCTTTAAATTCCACAAGAAATGGCTTGAGAGCTATGACTGGATTCTGTATGCTGAATTATTTCCTTTTAAAACAGAAAAGGAAAATTTCCTTTTAAAACAGAAAGTCAGAGTGAATGTACAGCTTGACTGATTTATACAACAGCCAATAGTGTTGGAGATGCGGAAAATCTAAACAAACCTGACGGTAGTTTACTGAGCTAGCTAAACACAGAACTACGGAAGACCCAAGCGGTCATGCATTATTTTTCATTTCGAGTACACAAAAAATTAAGTGGTGATCACGAGAAAACAACTTTTATGTCGATATCATGAGAAAATTAAGCAAGAAAGAAAGAACAAAAATAATAATAATGCATGGCCACTTAGCATGGCTTCCGTAGAGACTGTAGGGATTTCTCACTGCCACCTTCGCCCAAAACTGATAACTTGAACAAGACCAATATCCTAGATGACAAGATTGTGCAAGACTTTGTAGCTGTACTGTAGGTTTGAGCCCAAGATGAACAGCCAAAAATGCCCCAATGAACCATGATTCTTGCGAACGAGCTGCTGCTGTAGAGCAATGTTCTAGAGAGCGTTTAACTGGATGGTCACAAGATTAGTACTAGTCAGAAAATTGTAATCACTTTCCCAGAATTGTTTGTCCCAACTATGACATTAAAGCAAGAATACATACACTAAGTGTCAGGTACAAAAAACTCTGAAACGCCAATTTTGATCTCATGACCACTTTAAAGTCCAATTATGTACCTTGAATCTTTTTTTAAAAGGTACAATATATCCATATATTAAAGGGTATAAAGCATAAGAGTACCACCCTAGAGACAGGATACAGGTACAGTTAAGTACCGTTTTTTTCTGAGAGTGTACAGTGATTTCCCACGCTCAGGCAATGATGCTAACTTACTAACCTCTTGTTCTATTTGCTCATGAATTTTACGACACGATGAGAAATGTAGATTCTTAAATTACAGCACGCAAGCAGAAGCGGGAAGATCAGCAGACCTGGCCTACTGCGTGGAACACATTATTCAAAGCACTGTTTTTTGGCTCCTGTCTAAAGGCTGTTGGATTATTGGACTGTTGTGTGGGAATGTCGAGAGAATGAACAGGCTGTGGTTTGACAGCTTTCAGACATCTGGGAGGCAGTGCCACAAATTAAAAAAAAAAAAAGATGTACTGTAAGGACTGGAGGGCAAAGACACAAACATGGCATAAAAGGGGAGTAATTCTGAGTTGCGCTGTGTGCTCGAGGCATCAAGGTTAATACTGCATGAGAATTCATGAACATTCGTGCAATGTTTTTCAAATCCAGTCCCTTTAAAGTTTTCCTACTCTAAACACACACAGTCCAACCCAGATGCTAGTTATCGAGCTTTACGTAAGTTAGATTAGGTCTGTGTAGAGCAGGGAATACTCACATCTGTATAGGACAGTAGGTTGAGAAACCCTGCTTTAGGACATGAAAATATATAGAGTATAAATGCTTGGTTACAGTAGCATGTCTGTCTATCAACAAATTGCAAAGATTTATTTATGAACTGAATTTTTTTGCTTCTGCCGCTGGAAGAGCACACAATGCAACCAAACCACAATCAAAGAAATATGAATAACACTCATGTACACTTGCACAACAGCAATCAAGAGTACACACTTAAAAAAAAAAAAAAAAAAAAAAAAAATCTACAACGTAAACAAAACAGAAAATGAAACACAAACAAGTATTCAGTTAAAAAGTGTAAACCTTCCGAAACAAACTTGGTAGAGGTATAGACGTAGTACCCACTAGAAAATATACAGGTCATGTGACTTTTTAATTGTAATCATCAAATAAAATTAGATTACATTTGTGACCTAAACAATTAGGTAGGTTTATATTTTATGTTATTTTGTGAGCTTTCCAATTTAAAAAGTTACACAAGCTAGTTAGAGTGCTGAAAAACAGGACGGTTTGGCAACCAATGAAAACTTGAAAGCTGTGTCACTGTAATAATGAGCCCCAGGATACATCGCTATCTTTTTTGTCCTAAATAGAAAATGCTACTGGTAATAGAGTTGGAATGTGTCATTTTGTCCTTATAACACACACAGGTTTTTACACCAACAGCATTGCAGTCATCCACATTGTTACTCATGCGCATAGTGACTTTATTAAAACACATTATTTACACACTTGGACCAGGTGTGTGGTTTGTGGCCTACCAGGTGGCACAAATAGTGCTTTCCCACTGGACAGTGCAGTACAACACCATACTGTTAGTAATTAAAATCTAGAACTAGCCGTATGCTTGTCGTCGTGCATCACATAATAGCTGTGAAAGTAGGTGAAGTTCTCTAGAGGTTGAACAGTAAACGCTAGAAAAAAGCATAAACTGCGGTAAAAAAAGGAATTTGTCAGGAATAAAACACAATGGGTCGACAATGACATATCGCACTTTTTTATCCGTTTATATTTATATTTTGTGGCTATTCCATAACATTAAATGTGTTACTTCCCATTATTATTTATGCTATAGCAGCTATAACAACTGTTCCCTCACTAGCTCCTCTTTTTCTCTCTTTACATTAATAATAAAAAAAATGCAGCTTGTCACATTCCAGAGAACCTGCAAAGCCCTCGATACTAAATATTTTCCCATGTTGAAAAACAGCTTAACCTCTGACTGTTACAAAGTACTGACAGAGGAGACTCGTTCAAAATCTTATTTTATGTGGAGCACCATACAAGGCCCCATGTAACGTGTTACTATCCATCCATCCATCCATTTTCTGTACCACTTATCCTTACTGCGTCGCAGGGAACCTGGAGCCTATCCCAGGGGACATGGGGCACAAGGCACCCTCGACGGGGTGCCAATCCATCGCAGGGCACAATCACACACTCATATTCACACACCCATTCATACACTACGGACACTTTGGACATGCCAATCAGCCTACAATGTATCAGCCTATTGTCTATAGTCTATGTAATCAGCCTACAGTCTCTGGACTGGGGGAGGAAACTGGAGTACCCAGAGGAAACTCCCGAAGCACGGAGAGAACATGCAAACTCCGCCTCCAGGGTTGCGGCGGGGATCGAACCCTCAACCCTGGAGGCGTGAGGCAAATGGACTACCACTAAGCCACCGTTGCCCCCTAACTTGTTACTATAGAAACAATAATGTATTAGCAAGAGTACATTAATATCAGCCTGTGATTTGCCTTGCAGCTGGAGCTAACGTCAGGTTTTGATTCGTTTTCTGTAACATAAGCTCTATCAGAATTGAGAATTCAATGATGCTGTGGTATAACATACCGTGCAGAACTACGCTGTCCAGTGGAAAAATACAAGAGTTGCTGTTGTGCAGAATCAGTTTTAATTTTTTAATTATGAAGTATTGCTTTCATGCTAAACTTATATACCTTATATATGTGAAGATGATGGCATGTGATGCTTTTCTTCAGTCTGAAACACCTGCTCAAAATATCTTCATGTGCATATTTGCAGTGGCTTACCTGTAATATTTAGTATATGTGGCTTTTTAATATTTGTGCCGCTGCTATATTAGTGAAAACGATTAATTTCACAGTAGTATTAATCTCATTCACAGAGGTTGTTACCACTGATATAACAGCAAAAGATGTGAACATTCTGGATTAGCCAATGCTAATATTATATAGAATGTGTGTCAAGTTTAAAAAGAAGAAAAAAAAAAAGACCCTACTTGTCGAGGTGAGTAAAAAAAAAAATGTGCTGAAGTACACTGACACTTTGTCTATTCACAGAATAGCATACTGCTCCAGTTCAAGCAGGAGAACTACTCTGGCATCCAAACAAGAGTAGGAAACCCAATACTGGACCCGAGTGCCTTACCGTGGGGAATTAAATCCACTGTCCACCGTCACACTGCTGGAGTCCATGCTGTCCAGACGTGTGGAGTGGGCCGACTTCTGGCTGTTGCTGCTTTCACCCTCTTTGGGACTGAGAAAGGTGAGGTTCTTTTCAAATTTGCGCTGGAGGTCTCGCTCCTTCTCCCGCTCCAGGAGCCACTTCATCGTCCCACCACCTTCCAGAACTTTCTCCTCCACTTTGTTCTTATGGCTGGTGTCCTCAGAGTCGTCATCTGATACATTGTAGTAGTCGAAGGTGGTTTCCATGCACGAGGCCTGCTCTTGACCAGAGGATGATGGTACAGACAATGGAAGAGGATCCTCAAAGTGTTTCTGGTTCTCCAGTACCTCCATGGACTTTGTGTGTGGAGATTTCCGTATCGTACCTGGCCTGGAGAAACTGCTTTCCACATAGTCCACAGGTTTGAACAAAGCCTCTTGGGTGTAAACCTCTGCCATTTTGTCCAAGTCACCTGAGTCAGGGTTGTGTTGGTGCATCAAGCGTCCATTGGGCAAAGGCTCCGGCATCTGGTTAGACACAGATAATGCTATACTGTTCTGTCCCATTGTCGAATCGTCATTATATTCTACAGGGTGAGGCGAGGTCAGAATTGGAGCTGTATGTTCAGAAGGAATCCCTTTCCAAACACCATCTGTAAAATCATGGTTTGATTTTACCATAGAAGAAGGAGCAGAGTAGGATGCCTCATTTACTGCTGTATGCTGGAAATAGTCATCCACAGGTGTTTTTAGGGAGCAGGCCTTAAGCTCAGTAAAGGCCGTTAAACAGTCTTTGCTTTTACTCTTCTCCAGCGTTCTACAGTGCATGGCATCCTCAGGGGCCCCCCTCCCAACATCAGGCACACAAATGTCAGAGTTCAACCTAGCAGCAGAGTGCATAGCACGAGTGTAGTGGCCCTTCTGGGCAGACGCCCTCAAAGTCCCATCATCAGTGTAATACCGATTCCGGTCATCTGGACTGCACTCATAGTCATCAACAGTGCCTAAGAAGGGTCCTCCTAGAGGACCCTTGGAATTGTCCATGGAGCGTGACCTCTCTTTAGCCTTATCTGACCTTTCATTCCGCGATTTCCTTTCCTGGGTGTGGCTGTGGCTGCGATGGACTTTGGAATGTGACTGCGCTCTGGATGGTTCTGGAAAGGGCATCTCTGTCCTTCTCTTAGCTAGCTCTCCTGACACGTCCCACTCTGGTGCTGTAGTAAAGTGTGACTCCACAATGTTTGGGTTGCTATGCACCATGTATTTTCCCCTGTTCCTCTCCATGGACATCATCGTCTCTCTTGGAGAACGCACCAGAGAGGAGCTGTAGAACCTGTAGTCTCTGTCATATGATATATCCAGGTTGGAGCCTTCAGACCGTTCCCCTCTAGAGGCACGTGTTTTGCTGTGGGATCGCGAGGATTTGCCCTGTTGGGCCTTGCGGTGACTACGGCTGCGTTTGCTGCGAGTGCTCTGTTGAGCCGACGAGTTAGCTTTGCTTCTCTGAGCCTTCTCCTCCTCTAGCCGCTTCATCACGGCTGTATGCCGGGCCAGATTCTCAACTGTCAGGTCTGGGTTGATCCGTCGGATGATCTCCATCTCCACATCTCGTGGAACAGTGCTAGGTGTCTCCTCATCCCTCAGAGGCCACTCCTCAGGAGGAAACTGGGCAGAGAATGTAGCGAGATGCTTCGACTTGTCCTTCTTGAAGCTCAGCCGGAAGAGCTTCAGGCCAAACTTCTTTGATTGCTTCTCGCTGCCACCACCGCTGCTGCTCCCATCCCTCTGCTTGCTGTTGCTACCTTCTGTCTTGAAAGCAAAGCTGAGTGCACTTTTGTTCTTCTCTGAGGACTGTTGAGGAGGAGGAGGAGACACTGGGTGTGGGGGTTCCTTATGCTCCTTGGACCTTCTCTGCAGTGTGGAGTTGTGCGTATTGGGCATATCGTCGCGGTAGCTATCGCTGTAGGGGTCAGCGTGGTTTTTATGGTGTGATCGTTCCCTGACACAGCCTGAGGCAGAGGGCGTCATGGTGCCAGTGGGAGGGGAGGAGCATGGCTGCATACCCCCTGGTATCCTCTCATCCAGATGATACCACTTGCTATTAGTGTGAATGAGTGACGGTGTGATGAAGTATGTCTGTGGGGTAACAATGAAATAGCCCTCTGGAGTTGGATAAATCTTGCGCTCCCGGACCAGCATGTTGAGGGTATGTCGCAGGACCTCAAGGCTCGGAGTTGGGACTCCTGCAGGAAACACACAAAGCGGGTTAAAAAAAATCTACCTCTAATAATGACACAGTCATGAATTAATACGAGTGATATTAAGGTATGAAGGAATTGGTTCATAGGCTGCTGACATTTGGGAGAGAAATTAAAGGGAAAAAATGGTGGTTCTGTTATGTCCCTTTAGAGGGAACTCACTGCAAATGAATACAAAGTTCTTATGACTGATCCTCTTTATCCTATGCTGAAACATTTCTATCCTGAAGGGTGTGGTCTCTTCCAGGATGACTCCAGCTCCATCCACAGGGCACAAGGGTTCACTTAATTGCTATGGCCTTAACAATCAACAGATAACAGCATAATTGGAATCTTTTGGAGTAACATTTTAGACAGACATCGCTCTCCAACGCCATAATCAAAACATCAACTGAGGGAAAATCTTTTGGAAGAATGATGTTCATTCGTTCAGAGACTTGTATAATTGATGCCAAGGTGCATTGAAGCTGGTCTGCAGACTTGTGGTGGTCCAACAACTTGCTAAGTTTGTCACTCATCTGTACATTACTTGTAAGTCCTAAGCCATAATAATCAAAGTACAGCAAATCCATTTCAATCCCATTACAATATCCATTCATTATTACCACCACATCATTTAGTGTTCTAATAAATGGGTGGATTTTGACACACCATGTAGACACAACACTGCCAGGTCTGCCCTCGCTGTCTGGTTCATTCCTTTCAGAGCGTCACTTCACGCACATAGCGTCCTTGCCCTTACCCTCTGTTACATCATTGAGCCCTTAACTCCAGTCTGGCATGATGCAACACTTTTGACTACAGAAATATACATGAGGCAATTACAGCATTAAAGGTATACATGCTGAAGAGGGGGGGCACCAGGAATATGTGGCTCATTTTTAAATACAAATAATGCTGCAAAGGCGTTTGTTGCTGCAATTATTGTGAAAGTAAGTCAGTTTGATGAAAGGCATATTTGTCAAAGGTTTATGATTACCAATAAGAATTGTGGTTTTTTTTTTTTTTTTACTCCCACTAGGCTCGGGGCATACCAAGCCAACACTCTTGAAAGACACAAAATGTCAATTCCACGAGCTAGAAAAGTACTAGACACAAAAGATAAAAGTAACAATCCTACTGGTGTGCCACACCTGTTTGGGGATGTTTACCAGTTTGCAGCAGACAGCCCCAACACTTGCAGACAGACATAAAAACAGGTTTGTTACAATAGGACCCAAACCATTCCCATGATTCAATTCATGGATGTGTATTGGCAATAATGGCAAGCATTCGCCCTGTCACCAGCGATTGCGATGATGCCACGATCATCAATGGCCAGGAGCCCAAGAGCGCAAAATTGGTGCTGCTCTCTGTGTGGGAGAGATGGCAGTACTCAATCCCTTGTCAATCACAGCAACACTAACCAGTCAGAGTATTCGAGCTCATGTATGCTGAAGAGGGCAATTAGCGCAAGGTTTCCTCTAAGTGTTTGGCTGCTCTGTGAACACGGCATGAACAAGATGTGGTAGCTGACTTGTGACTTGGATGAAGCATGTGCTAGCCATCACCCTCTCTGGTTGGTTGCTGTTGCATGATAAGGCAGATCCGACTAATAAGTGGAAATTGGCTAAATGACAACATTGGGAGAAAATGGATAAAATGGTATTGGAAGTGAATAGGATCCACCATCATTGCAATTCCCTAAAATGTATTATAAGGAGCCCTTATATTTGTCACATATACATTACAGTACAATTAAATCCTTTTCTTTGTATATCCCAGCTTGTTAGGACATTGGGGTCAAACCACAAGGTCAACCATGATACAGCGCATCTGGACAGAAAGGGTTAGGGGCCTTGACAGTGCTGGGACTTGAACCCTGACCTTCTGATCAGTTACCCCAGAGCATTTAACCATTGAGCCACCACTGAACGGTCTTATCACAGGATACTGGTTGTATTACTCTATGAAAAGTTAAATAGCACAGTGTGACTTCAACCCCTTTAGTGCTAAAGCACTCCTGACTAATGCTAAAGTTCTTGAGAAGGCTTATGTAAAAATGTACAACATTAAACGTACTCAATAATGTGACATTTCTTTCTTTGTTATTGACTTACTCTAGAGTATAGAATGTCACTTAGTGCACATTCCACACAATTCATTTTAACTCTCATACACTGTGTGCAATGCTTGTATTTGTGCTCTATAAATTTGAGTTATGCACCTCACATGGTTTGCAGCATTTCAGTGCTGTAATTCTTCGGCCTTCAGGGACTAGCAGTGTTGTGGAACATAATGGGAGTAAATCAGATACACTATTTTGTTTGCCACAGTCTAGTGCATGGAAATCACATCTTATTGACCATTCCTCCCCTCATCACTGATTTACAGCTAAAGAAAAAAAATAAGCTTTCACCATCCTGGCAAATGAAATAGAACTTTATATGTGGTCTTTTAGAAGGAATCTTTCAATATATAAATTCAAGATATTATTCTTTGAGATCAAAATCACAGGAGATCCACGTACTGACCTTTTTAAAAAAATAGCCCTTCCTGTACAGTTTAGCGTTTTCCTTAATAACGGTTCCATAGTCATTCGAATGGTTGTAACTGCAGTTGAATATTATGCATAAAGCTCATTGTAAATCCTGGCTAAAGCTATACACACACACACACACACACACACACTGCAGAGTACATACACCAGTATGCTGGAATACACACTAATTGCTTGGAATTTTCACAAGTTACGTGATAATTCAAATTTTAATCCAGTAAATTGTTATGAAGAGAAAGCAGCAATTACAACAAGTATACATAAAGACCATTTTAAAGTGTAAATGTTAATGGACAATGCATAAAGGCTAATTCCATTATGTAGCCAATAACAATGTGATTAGGCTGGTGTAATCAATAGAGATTCGGATTAGTGTCATTTAGATATCATTAAGTTTATGTAATGTAAAGGAGAACCTGGGAAGCATGTAGAGAGATGCTCGATGAGGGTCTCCTGTGTGACGGTCTTGCGTGCGGAGTTCATGGCCGAGATGGCCAGGCATAGGATGTCCCCCAGCGGGATGAACTGGGACTGACTAATAGGAGACATGCTGATCGGAGACACATCACCTGCGTGACAAAAAGGGAAAGGTCAGGGGGTCAGAGTCAGAATTGCTGAGGTAAAGTTGCATTGACAGCACCAGGATATGTGAATAGAAGAAGTAATACAAAGAAGAATAAGTTCACGCTCACCAGCAGTACAATCGATTAACAGACAAAATTTCAAATGCATCCAGAAAACTTAAACACCATTCTTGTTGGTTATTCGTCACACACACTATTCTTAAATACTAAAAAAAAGTCCAGATCACATATGATCAGTTTGTGTGCAGTTCATTTCTGTAGGAGCCATTTATTAATTTTTTGTATTATGACTTGTATTTCGATAGTTATGCGCCCTCTGCAGGTGAGGTGATGCCTTGTTGCTTGTTGAGTGGTGGCCTGCTGGGAGCACACAGTCTTTAGACCTTCACCTTTGTTTGTGTGCTGGCTTTTTGTTTCATTCGTTGTAGTTCTTTGGCAAACACTGCATTTATTTCTTTCAATTTCATTTGCAACATGAAGAAGTTAATAAACAGCATGGAATTCAACCTTAACTTTGTGGACAATGGAAGAGTCTAAAACACTCAGCAGAACCAAGATGTGACTAAAACTGACTATTTATTTAAGGATAGTCACTACAATATCTATGCATTGAATACTTTGACCAACATCCAAATATTCCAAAATTGTGAAAAACATAATGGTTCACTCCATATTTAACTACTAATGGAAAAGAAATGGGCCTGCATTGAGGACTGCACAATCATTAAAATTTTAAATCTTGATTTGTTTCTTCAAAATGTCAATTCTGAAGCATTACATAAGACCATGGCATAAAACAGAACAGCACTATTCCCCATTATTCGCTGTGATCAGTGACCACAGACGCTGCACCACATAACATCAAGTGTGCAATGAGTCTACAGAAGAAAAAAAAAAAAAATGAGAGAAACAATGTCTGAAAGCTGTGAGTGAATTTAAAAAAAAAAAACAAGTGTCCGCTTGCGATGAAAAGGAACAGTGTGTCCAGTCTGGTTAAACAAATATTTAATATTATGTACTGAATAATAAATTCCCAATTACTAAGCAATGACTAAATGAACAAAATGAATAATAGGTGAATGAGTCATGGCTGCACATGCTGTCTCACTCACCAATGGTGCATTGTGTATAAAATCTGTTTATCATCGAAGGTTTTCACCCACTGTGGCTTATGAATCACTACATAACAGAAACATTGCCATTACTAATTGTGTAACCACTCCAGCCATTAATATTGTTAATGTCCAGTTGCGAGGGTTACATTTAAACTTTTAGAAGATACATCGCTAGTGTTACCAGGTGTCCGGTTTTTGTCCATTTAGACCAAATGTTAAAATTTCTGGTCGAGTCTCATGCTAAACAAATTCCATATGGTGAAGTAGATAAAGCGCTGTTCTAGCCACACAGATACACAGCACTCTAGGTTTTGTGCTGGTGTATACTCCACCATGTCGCCTCAAGTGGATATGAATTTTCAGCTGTTGGATGGGCCATTCTGCAGCTCTGTCTCAAACCCTATATATCATAATAAATAGCAGGTCAATGCTCTCATTACTATGGTGGGCTAAATTAAAATAAAAGTGAACCTGTTTGATGCAGTATGAATCCTTCATATTGGTGACCCAATGGATGCTTGCTGAACACCACCTCCAACTAGATTCCCACCATTCACTCATTTTCAATAGCTTTATCCTGGTCTCCAAAGCATGGCAGTGAGATGGCACAGAGGATGAGGAGATCCTCATGAGAAGGGACACCTAGGTGAGTAGCTCAGTGTAGACCCGAGGATATTGGTCAATCTTTTCACATGGGTAAAGTGACAGAAATGCCTAGTTAAAGCACTGTATTGGCCACAGAAGAGAAAAGTTGAGCTGATTAGCCTGAAATGCCCATGTTAGCAGAGAAAACACAGAGCTCTTTGTATGACTAAGTGGACTGTGGGTGGCAGACACCTTAAAAACTGAGCTTCTAGATCCTCCACAAGGTTAGATCATCTTGAACATGTAGCCTTTAATGGTTGCTGCCAAAGCTGCCAAAAGTGTGTGCGTGAGTGAGTGAGTGAGAGAGAGACAACAGCAGGTCAATAACTATTAAATAAAGAATTACTGAAGTCCATTGCCAAATGTAATATTAAAACTGCCATTCAATACATTTCTAAATAAATAAATGAATGAATGAATGAATAAATAAATAAATAAATAAACAAACAAATAAAAAAAATCACAACATGCAGTTTCCCTTAACACCAATGAGCACCCATGAGTTCACAGGGATTGTATGATGGCCGCTCCATATCATCTAATAAAAACTAATTAAAAAAAAACACATTATTCAACCAAGAAAGTTATACATCATTCATACAGTGAAGTTTTATCTAAGGAGATATTTATTTAGCATTTATGGAAGGTGTCTCAGGGGTTAGCATTTTGGTACGGTCAGTGACTTTTCTGCCATGTGAAAGCCTTCAGGATTTTGCATTTTCATGATGAGCTACAATTAATTTTTCAATAGGAAAAAAAAAAAGAGAGGCTGATGAGAGAACTGTTACAACATGTGATAACAGGAACATCACCATTTCCTAGTTGTTCCACAATATTGAATGTAACTAGAAAAATCACGTGGAACATGGGTCATTCTTTAATAATAATGATAATAATAATTTTTTAAATGTGTCATCGCTGGCTCATCACTCTTTGCTTCAGATTACTTCACACCACCCCATCGATGATTCTTTTTCTATAGCAGTATACCCCAAGTGTTCTATACCTCACATAATAAATAGCAGTTATTTTTGCTCAGGTTGTAGAGTATTGGTGTACAAATGTGCCAGTAAGTCAGTAATTAAGCAGAGAGAACTAAAAACAAAAACAAACATACATTTAGTGTTATACAGTAGCATGGCAGAAAATTAGGTACAAGTAAATGATCTGAAAGTAGAACTTAATGATTTAAAAGACATAATTCATCGAATGTATGCCCAGCAGCCAACCTCCAGCTTCCAGCAAAAAAAAAATAAAAAATAAAAAAAAAAATTCAAAAGCTGCTCAGGTCCATGGAAAAACCCTGGCAACACTACTTGGTGCTGGGTTTCTGGATATTCAGAAATCTAATCCTTTATCGAAATGAAAGGTGGCTTTATTCACAGCTTAGGAGCTGAACAAAAGAAGAAAATGTAACATTTTAAAGGGGGTGCAACCTTGTAAATTCTTAATACAACTTTCACTCAAGCAGAAGTTAAAAA
Organism: Stegophilus panzeri; assembly: GCA_024331685.1. NCBI lineage: Eukaryota > Metazoa > Chordata > Actinopteri > Siluriformes > Trichomycteridae > Stegophilus > Stegophilus panzeri. The sequence goes on from JANDJT010000041.1 coordinate 22,808,584, forward strand.
AAAAAAATGAATTCGAAAAGTTACACAACGTCCTTCAACATCAGTGCAATCAGGAAAATATAGATTATAACAAGAGGGTAAAAGTTATTTATTCTAACTACTGAGAAGAATAAACTTTCTGATGGTGATGGTGACAGACACTCCATCTCATGATTACATCTCTGATTTAAGAGACAAACGTCTGCACGCTTACATCATTGTTTTCCTTCTCATTTCCTGAACTGAAGGACTTTAGATCTCCAGCCTGGAACGGGGATCTTTATCGGCTTTCACACAGACACAGAACAGGAAACAGACATCAGACATCAAACAGCACTACTTACTCCAACTCTTGAAGATTTAAACAATCACCACTAACATAATCAATGATTCTTTTTCTGAAAAGTAGAGGTGTTGCTGTTACAATGCAGACCAATTTATTCAGTATTTTAGTACCTGAAAAGTGATTCCTATGGCATTTAACAGAAAACATTTTCATGTCCTTCAGTTTTCTGTAGATATGTTTGTACCCTGAGTATCTGGGGCAGTGGTTTGGCTTGGTCGTTAAAGCTCTGAGTTACTGATCGGAAGGTCGGGGGTTCAAGCCCCAGCCCTGCCAGGCTCTAGGTTACTGATCGGAAGGTTGGGGGTTCAAGCCCCAGCACTACCAAGCTGCCACTGTTGGGCCCTTGAGCAAGGCCCTTAACCCTCTCTGCTCCAGGGGTGCTGTATCATGGCTGACCCTGTGCTCTGACTCCAACTTCCTAACATGCTGGGGTATGTGAAGAAAAGAATTTCACTGTGCTGTAATGTATATGTGACCAATAAAGACTCGTTATCATTATCAGTAGCTTGCATCTTAATCACTCAAAAAAGCAGGTTTTTTTGTGTGAAAACATTTACCACCAGATTTACAGTGGTTTTTAAATTTTTTTTTTTTAAAGAACTATCCCGTGTGTTTCAAGAGGCCGATCATTATAGAATCAGTTTACTAATCAGTCGCTCCATGAGTCCGCGAGTTTGCGATCGCAGAAATGAATGCACCAAACTCCGCAATATTCGGACGTGCTAGCAATTTTTTTACAAATTAATCGCGGATTTTCCGCAGATTTGGGCCAAGACAAGTCATGTGACGTCACCACGAAGCGCGTTCAGCCAAAGTCCTCTTCAATTCACATGCATTGAACACAAGTACAGTGAAAAGGTTGCATTTACCAGCAAACATCATGGCAAAAGACAGTGCAAAACCATTTCAATGGCAAAATTGCGAAAATAGTCGCAGCAACATTAAGCATTTTTGACCGCAACAATCACATAACTCCGCGAAATCCTGTATAGACTTACTAATAAATTTGACTATGTAGGATTTTAGTGAAATTGGTTTTAATAAAAGATTCCAGATCCATGTTTTTACTTTGCTGTGCTATTTACGTAACCCTACTTTTTTGTTGCAATTCTCAAGAACACACTCATTTATTATCTAGACCATTGGTTCATCACTACAATAGAACTTATTATTATTGTTATTCCCCTTAACAATCCCAGTCATGTGCTACTCCAAGTTACTCCGGATGGTGTCATGATAAGGAAATGATGCTTCCACAAATCCCCCTGACATCAGTGGTTCTCTTTGGCAGTGGAAAATATATGGTCTCTGGGACCAGGATCTGCACCTTGTCATCAGTGGAAAACTACACACAGTTGTCACGGCTCAGTGAGGTCTCTGGTAGCAATGTCGACAGGATACGATCAGCTCCATGCATTACAATAGACACAGAGAGAAAGATAACACCCAACAGCTCACTACATTCAGCAGGTTTGCCTGGATTCAAACCTGAACCATTCACACGTGTTCATTGGGTTGATTTACAATTTATTCAGGAATACAATCCATTGATGGATATAGCACAGAGCAGTTAAAGAATAACAAGTAGCAGGTTAAGAATCCTAACAACAAAATGTTACCTTTGTATTATAATGTTAATGATTTTAAATCATAGTTTATGAAAAGATACATTTTATACCACAGAATACTGGTTTCTGATTGGTGTGTAACAGTGTGTAATTATTGGAACTAACTTGTTAAAGATAACTATAAATGCATAAAAGTATGTTTAGTGCCTTAATTAATGGAAAATCTTAATCATTGGCAAATTGCGATGGTATAAGAGATATAAAAACAGTAACTCTGCATTACATTCCCCCATCACGTTTTACATAGTATGTATAAAAGTTCAAAACGTGAAGAATTAAGTAAAACCAATCCAAACAGACATTTTAGGTTATGCGTATTTTTTATCATTTACACAAGCCACATCACATGCTCCATACGTAAAGGTTCTTACTGGCTCACCAGAGCTAAAATCATTCACGTTTCTGATTCCTAACACAACTGGACTCGTAAGACACAGCTGCTTTGGGCCTGTTAATGTTTAACGTTACATCGTATCAGTGACTAATAATGCAATTTGGGGTTATTTTTCTGTGATGTTTTCGAATCAAATCTAAAAGCTTTTCATGAGACAGCACCTCAAATGGGAAACCTAGATCCTGTCTGGCTTCCCAGACCATTCAGGGATCAAACATTTTCACACACACACACACACACACACACACACACCACTCAATCCTGATGCAATAAGAGCCAAGGTAAGTAAAGCCACCTTAGAAAGCACAGAGAGTGAATTACATGAAGTCTCAGACAGAGAGAGAGAGAGAGAGAGAGAGAGATAGAGAGAGAGAGAGAAACACAGAGAGAGGGGCTGGCAGACATTTTCATTCTGTCCTGCTTCCTCCCCCGGGTGGGTGAAGGGGACAGAGGAACAGCTGCAGTTCAAACAGTTATGGATGCCATTTTAATGACAACATATCCATTAATACCATAAATTCTTCCTCCTCAGACAACAACTGCATCAACAAGCTCTCCTGAGACAACCTTAACCTTTCAATGAAGGAACCCCTCCGCACGCACACACGGCTATAAGAGAAAAGCTCACTACTGAACGCCTGAACTGCATAAATGCAGCGTGAGAAAGAAGAGAGAGAGAGGAGACCTGGAGAGACAGGTTTTCGTGTTCAGTACTCGCAGCTGTCCTTCAGCAATCGCTGAATTCGCTCTGGAAGCCTCTGCCATTCAGCAGCAAGTCAGGAGACGCTCGCACAGCAGTAAACAATCCTGTTCAGCCAGGCTTCTTTGTCCACGCATCTCCTGGCTCAACCCCACCCCCTGCTTTTGCTATTCTGACGACACAGCTCCTGATTCCTCCTCCCGGATGTGCCCTGGAGCACTACAACACACAAACGTGGTGCGCTAGAGAAAGAAAATAAAGAGGCTTCTCTACCTTGCTGTTTCCTCTGTAGCTTTAGCTCCTAATCCAAACACAGCCTTCCAGCTCAGTCCCAACCTTGAGTGAGCATTCAGTCAGCCAGGGCTCCTTACCCAACATGCTTCACTCCACACAAAGGCAGAGGAGGTGTGACCAATCACATTGTGACTGAACTCATTCCCCAATCCCCTCCTCCTCCTCCTTGATCACTCACTCCTGCTGAATTGCCCACTGACACTCAAGGCGGGGCTTCACCAGAGGGTTGTTATGGCAACGTTTCCAATGAGCCACATCTCCCTCTGACTTTCTCTTGGTTCACATCTCAGTCTGCTTCCTTTACTTCCTGTTTGGCTCCTCTCTCTCTCTCTTTTTTTTTTTTCCCCAGGACCATTTAAAGAAAGATTAAGAATGGATAATCTCTTTGGACCGCAGATGTTCTGAATTCTGAGTGGACAAATTATATTCCCTTTGTAATGCACTATTTTTATTATTTTATTTACCTTTATTTAACCAGGGGGAAAAAAATTTACTGAGATTAAAAATCTCTTTTACAGGAGTGTCCTGGCCTGTAAAAAGCAAGATAGGCAGCAGAGTTTGCATATACAATTATACAACAAAGTTGCAACATACAATACTAAATCCAACATAAAACATACAACCAGTTCAAAACATTTTCTTGCCATTAATTCACTCTCTAGGTTACATAGTAAAATAACTTAAAATGACTAACACACCGAGTTTTGTAGCTTCGGCTCCGTCTGGAGAAGCTTCCAATCCGAAGTGGCGGCATATCTGAAGGAAGTTTTACCAAGCTCAGTTCTGACAAGGGGCACACAAAGATTGTAACTTGACTGAGAACGTAATGAGTAGTTGCCAGGAAATTTCCATTGAATAAAACAACAAAGATAAGAGGGAAAATATTCCAATATGGCTTTATATATCAATATCAATAAATACCAATGCATTTTTCTTTGAATATTCAACGAAGGCCAAGCAACTCTTTTGTATAGTTCACATTGGTGTGTTGAAAATTTACAATCAGTTATAAATCGCAGAGTACCATGATACCAAGCATCCAAAGAGGCGAGACGGTAAGAGGGAGCATGCTAATACACTACATCCCCATAATCAAAAACCGGTAAAAAAGTAGTGGACATTAATTTCTTCCTGACACTGAATGAAAAGCAAGACTTATTTCTAAAATAAAATACTAACTTATGAGTTTTCGCCTCAAATAATTAATATGTTAACCAAAACGTAATGTGTTATTGATAATAATACCAAGGTATTTGTACTCCGACACTGATGTAATCTGACTTGCCTGAGAAGTCCAAAGAGTGATGGAATTTTCTGGAGACATTTTAGAGTTTGAGAATAACATGCATTTTGTTTTTTTCTACATTTAAGACCAGCTTCAAAGCACAAAACCTATTCTGGATGATGTCAAAAGCAGATTGTAAAAAAGTCACAGACTGCTGCTTAGAGGGAGCTGGACAATAAATAATAGTATC
>JANDJT010000041.1:22813499-22846416 GCA_024331685.1 Stegophilus panzeri
ATACATACATACATACATACATACATACATACATGCATGCATGCATGCATGCATACATACATACATACATACATACACACATACACACATACATACATACACACATACATACATACACATAAATACATACACACACATACATACATACATACATACACACACATATACACACACACACACATATATACACATACATACATACATACATACATAGACACTGAATAATAGCTCCCTTAACAACCTCCATAAGATCTGACTGAATCCCTTCCACCTGTACACATTAGGTTCTTCCCTTTATATAAGCAGTGAACCACAAAATTTTATTTTCTAACAGTGCTACACATCTAAGCCTATTTAATAATATATGTCATGATCCATAGTGTCGAAGGCCTTTAATAAATCAATAAAAAGTCAAGCACAATGTTGCTTATCATCTAAAGGACTCCACAATATCATTCAAGACTTTTAAAACGGCCGAAGTAGTACTGTACCCTTTACGGAACCCTGATTGGTTAAAAGACAGAATATTATGACTCTTTATTTATCGTGTCAATTGTTCGCTAACTAAATTTTCCAGAAGTTTCAAGCGAATACAAAGCTTAGATATAGGTCTATAATACTCCAATAAAGAGGGATCGCCCCCTTTTGATAGAGGCACTACAAATGCTGACTTCCAAAAATCCATGAAATTTTATTAGTTAATAGAGAAAGATTAATCAAATATGTCAGAGGAGGAAAAATAAAATCCGCCGCTAATTTTAAAAACAATGGGGCAATATGATCAGGACCTGGCGATTCACATCTAGTTCTTTTAAAGCAGAACGGACAGTGGAGGAAATCATTTGTTCAAAAGCAAACTCACTTGTCCACAGTTTACGTTCTGCTTCAAGGAATTCTAAGTTCAAGTTTATATAATTATTGGTTTGAAATAAAGACCCTGATGTGATAAAATGACTATTAAAACTATTAAGCATTTGCTTTTTATCTATAATTTTAATACAATCTTTTATTATACAAGGGGGAAGCTCTGTAGTGTTGTTGCCAGTTAGAAGCTTAATATTCCTCCAGAACTTCCTAGAGTTTGTTGAATTTGTTGTAGTTTTATCAAGAAAATAATCTGATTTAGGCTTTCTGATTGCAGCTGTGCATTTAGTACGAGTTTAAATTTGTTTGTCTAGCCTTAGCCCATGCTGCATCCTGCTCTGGAATAAAATAATTTAAGGCAGTTTGCCACGGTTTGTCCTGGCATTTAACTCAATATTTTCTCATAGGTGCGTGCTTATTAATAATTAACATAAGACCATCATAAAAAATATTCCCAGGTGCAAAGAACATCCGGGATTAAAGTAATTTTATCCCAATCAAATTTAGCAAGATCATATAAAAAAAGCTTGTTCCTTAAAATACTTCACAGAATGCCTAGTAATAATTCTTGGGTTCTGCTTAAGTAACTTCCTGTCTCTGACTACTGCCACAACACAGTGGTCACTAACGTCATTTGCAAACACAGAAACTGAAGAGTATTTATGTGGAACATTTGTAAGAAACAAGACCTATTAATGTAGAATTTTCTGGAAATTTAAAAAGAAGGCCTAGTGGGTCTGTCACAAAGCATTTTAAAATCATTGGATATTGCATGCATCCAGTTCAAATTAAAATCACCCAGTAAAACCAGTTCCTTATAATTCAAAGAAGCCAACAAATGCATTACAGAATGTAAACCACAACTAGTAGCTGACGGAGGTCTATAACAGTCAGCTATAGTGAGCTGAAGGGTCTTAGACCCAAAGATTTAGAGCTAATAGTTCATACTGTTTAGCTATTGAAATTGAAAGTAGCAATGTTGTCTTAAAATGCTCTCAGACATAAATTGCACCCCCACAACCCCTTTTTGGTCTATCTGCTCTAAAAACCTTATAACCTGTAATACTAATATCTTTGTCTGAGATAGACTTATTAAGCCAAGATTCATATATGACTGAACATCCGCATTTGTATTTTTAGACCAAATATACAACATATTGTAGTTTAGGCAACAGACTAAGAATATTTAAAACCCAGTCCTGACGTTGATTTTAGTTCAATCAGAGTAGTGAAATTTGAAGCAATGTGAGGTCCTGGGTTTGGCGGTACATTCCCAGACATTAATAGCATTAGAACGATTAAGCTCCTTTGTTTGACTGGATTACTCACTCTAATTCTAAATCATCAGCCCCAAACAAGAAAAAATGTTAATAATACAATAATTTTCTTCCGTGGTTAAAGCACATCTTATAAGATCAGAATACATAAAATTCAAAGGGTACAACATCTGATAATATTGTTCAGAAATGACAATGTTAGTAGACAGTCCATAATGTGTCCAGCTATCAAAATTTACGGATGAGGAATTGCACAATGATGGTAGACCAGAAACATACCTGCTGCCACTACTGTAAACACAAGGTGTCCAAAAGAATAAACTCAAAAAGAGCACACATCCAGTGGTTAAACACCACATTGTGCTCCAAGAAGTCCTCAGCCAAGAAGTCCAAATAAGTCCATAAAGCAAAGCAGAGCACGCACCAAAACTCTTCTGCAAATGACCAGGATCCCCAGCACACCGTCGATTAAAAGGCCGAGTTGCAAGCTTGAGCAGCCAGTTCTAATAAAGATGCAATGGCAAATGGCACCAACGAAGCAACAACAAACAAGCCCTTGTTAGGGGGCTCGGGTCCAAAATTGCAAAAATGTGCGGAATAAAATGCTGTTTTCCTTCACATACAGGCTCGAAGAACTGATACTTGCTGCGACGCTGCTTTCCCTCACTGCTAGGCCCGCGGACTGGTGCTTGTGTACGATGTAACAAAAACAGCCGGATTAAGATCCAGATCCTGAACAAACAGAAGCTCGTAGATTTAAAAACTCCAGGCTTCACGCTCAAACAACAGCACAGAATCGCACAAGCTTGACAGCTTGAGCCAGGTGTAACTACAAGTGTGACACCACACTGAGTCCCAAGGGAGCACATGCTGGCTAAACAACATTTACTATAATAAACACAGCGTTGAACACTGAATCATTTAAAAATTGGAGAGCTTTTAAATTCAAAACCAGGTTTGTGGCTTTTTAAAAACACGTAACACCAGAAAGTAAAAAGGAAAAAGGAAATAATGAAGTAATAAAAGACGAAAGACGAAGACAAACGCTAACAAACTAACGAGCTGCCATCTTGGATTGCAGATGCCTATGCTATAAATACTACAATATGACCCATAAGGCACTGCAAATCCAAGGTACAATTGCCGTACGTCTCAAAGTTTACTCGTCAGAATGGATTCCAGACTGACGAACAACAAAAAAGCTCTTTAATGAACAAGAAAGCCAAAAGATACGCGTTATGTCATGTATTTAATACATAAAATCACTTTTAAACCATCTATATTTTTGTAGTTTGAGTAAATAGTGAAAAAGAGAAAGGGAACTATTTTAGGGACTTTTCTGTAAATTCTACAAAATATCTTCTGGTCTGTACTCATCATGATACATTGTAACTTGATAAACAAACAATGTTACAGTCCACTTTTCTGAGGGTATCACTGGTTCTGTCAGTACTGTGTCTCAAAACACAAATGGCACTGTTTGTAGATGGTGAATAGGAGGCTAAAATGGTGTTCCTGTGAATCCCAGTTTGAATAAGTAATGTAAAAGCATTAACTATCAGTGTCAAGAAAGCATTAATCGAGTAAAACACATACAATAAACATGAAACTAAATTAAGGTTACTGATTAGTGCTTTCTTGTGTTTTCCTTTGATTACGAAAGGCACATTCTTCCCCTTCTGTGGCTTATACAAAACAAATGTCAATCTAAAATTACAGACTCATTAATAACGTCAAATACTAATGAATAATTTTCATCTACATGATATCTTCCATTATTTTCATGCCACTAGTTATATTGGCATGTGTGTTATTGAAGGCCCAGTTTCCCAACAGCATCAGTTTCGCAAGATCATCTTAACTACAATCGTTCTACAATTTAACTAGAATCTATGTTGTAATGATTGTACAACTTTGCATGATTATGCAATCTAGTTAGACTTGGTTAGATATATAAAGCAGGATGTTGAGAAAAAGCAATACTATTAGTTGCTTACTATTATTACTACTGCTATTAATATTATTTCTCTTAACATAAGTATTTGTTTCGCACTGGTAATGTTGTATTGCTGTTTTAATATTGTACCGTGAACAGTCATGCCAATAAAGCGATCTTTATTTGAGTTTGGGTCTACAGGATACTGACCAAACTAATCGAAACAGAACAACCGTGCATTCTTTAGTGTAAATTGCAATATACATTCTAGTCTGTGCTTGAACTTGTGTGCGTTTGTGTGATATGGAAAGACTCTGACATGGTGTCAGCAACAGTATTGGCAAGTCTTTAAAGAGGAAAGTAGCTAATGCTTGCTCACAAAGTAGCTAGAAGTCAGTCACCAGATGTCATTTGGCACATTCACCGAATCTTCATAATCATTTGCATATCGAAATGTCTAACATGTAGGAAGATTTTCTGAAGACACTTCAGAATAGAATAGAGTTTTATCAGAATAGAAAACAATACAACTTATTGGTTTTTTTTTATATATATAGAAAGAAGTCGTCTTCGGGCACGGCACCACAAACTAACTACTCGCACATCAAGAAATCAAACAAGATGAGTGGTCAGGAAATAAACTTACAGGAAATGATAACGGATGGAGTAGCTCACTTTTATTACTTGCAAATATCACCAAGAAAATAGTTTACAAACGAAGAGCAAAAAACAGTGAGTGGATGGACAAACAATGGTGCTCAGCAGTTGGCCGTTGTGGCTTATACAAAACAAACGTTGCCAACAACAGAGATCAGTTATTGGTTGTTGGTAAAATAAGGTCATGTAAGTGAAAGTCAGTCAGGCTTTACAAACTTGTGGTGGGTTAACCGAACCTCTTCTCTTAACTCACATAACCAGCTGCTGGAGAGCTGTATTGGATGCAGGGCAGTCATTAATGCCTGTTCAAGAAGTTGCTAAACTCTTTTAAATAAATAAGTAAGTAAGTAAATAAATAAATAAATATTTAAAATTCAGTCTTGCAACAAAGTTGGCAACACCGATCAGCAAAGAGAGTGTAGTAAAGCTGTTAAGGTGACAATGATATGTGAGAGGAGGAGGTGGAGTGAGGGAGAGGGAAGGGGTGAGGTAATGAGGGGGTGATGTATGCGAGTGGGGGAAGGGCAAACCATCTAAGGAGACGCTAAGTGACACAATGGTCCTCTGGTTTATTCAGATGCCCTCTGTGGATATGCCTCACACACCCCCACCCCCACCTCCCTATAACTTTATGTTCCCACGCCTGGCTGCCCCAAAAAAATGGAGTAGGGCCAACAATCAGGAAGTTTAAATTGCAAGACAGGCCTGTTTCTTAATGACAGTACTACAGTTCATTACCGTAATTAACTTCAAACACAAACAGGATGATTAGAGTTTGCTGAAACATGTTGATAATGTTGATATATCTAAGGCCTTGGTTACGGTTCATGGACTGTGTAATCTAAAATAGTATCTTTTTCATTTTTTTCATAAACATGGCTGACCGTAAACGATTACTAAATTTAAACAAGAGGCAGGGACATGTGTATGGAACGCAAAGAAATATAACGAATCTAAAGCATCTCTTGAGAGAGCTTACCATGGTTTCTAAAAGCCAGACAAAAAGGTTAACCATCAATTTTCCAAATTCAAACTATTTAAATGGCACTATAAGGACGAAGTGGTGGGCCTCCAATCCATCATGGCTGACAGCGTGTTACAGCAGGGAAATCCTCGGCATGCTGAGTGTATTCCCTCAGCCATGACGGAGCATGCGCTCTTCCTGCACTCTCTGCACTTCAGGTCGTTACCTCCTGATGTGTGAAAACACAGAGCAGGTGCTGCTTCAACAAATCACCAGCCAAGAGGGAGCGGCTGTAGGCCACCACACGCCTGCGTGATCACAACCTCCCTCTGGAGTGCATCAGAGTGCTGAGCTTTAACAAACCTCAGAGCTGCATGCATGGCACAAGAAAGGGGGATTAACCTGAGCAGAATGAATTTGTAGAAAAGTCAAAGGAAAGACTTCATTACTTGTGCTCAACTATTAAATACTTTTTGAATTTTAAACACGAGAAACAGTCATCAAATACTGCAGCTGTGGATTTTCAACAAAGTGCTTAATTATTACAGTATACAGCAATCACAAGTCCTATATATCACAAGTCCTTCTGTGTAATATTATTAATGGACATAAAACAAGCGTTCAATTTAGGTTGTGTCTTGGGGGTACCGAGATCTCCCTAGTTCCTGCCAGAGCTCCGCTAGTTATCTCCTACATCAGACCATGTCATTTATTACATGTTGATTGCGAATTATTCCACAGGACTGTTGAATTCTCAAAATCAAAATCATATATAAAGTGCTGGTTTGTTTTCTATACCATGACAATAGTTCCTACTGTAATTCAAATCACAGGTTTGTAATCAAGCATGTACTCTAACACATCATCGTTTCTATAGTAACAGCTCATTCACTGGAACTTGTATAGAGTCCACATAATCCAAATCTAATGATAAAATGATTTAAAAGAAATGTGTTATTTAACTAAGAAAACTGTGCAGTAGTTGAGATGGTTTAGTTTTTTTTAAGGAGATGATTATTTAACATTGCTTTAAGGAATCTCCAGTATCAGTGTTTTGTAACAGATAAAGCTGTTCCTTTACGTTTTCTACCATGGGAAAGTCTTCAGGACAGAGGTGCTTGGTGCTTTCCGGTTTCTCAGTAGACTGCGTTGTTGTCACAAGTTCAAGAAAGAGGGGGGAAAAAAAAAGAAAAAGAGAGAGACTGGTGACTGATGTTTTTAATTGATATAATGCAAGTGATCACAGTAACTGACTTGTTTAGTGGGAATTCAACAACATTAAATGTAACTACAAATGGATAAAAATGACAATGCATCATTCTTTAATGTAAAAAAAACAACAAAAAAAAAACGGTTGACATTGGCTGTGGTAAAAGAGGAATAATAAGGTGCTGTTATACTAATTTAATACGAATGTAATGAAACAATAGGGGCAGTACCTGTGCTACACATTAATGGTTGGCGGTGATATTAGATATTAGATAGAGAGGCTAAAATCTAATATCCATTAATAGCTCAACAACAAAACTAATGTTGATCAATTAATTATATTAAAGGTTCCCAGGCTTTTTTTTTTTTGTCAACTGAAACCCTTTAACCTAAATTATTAGTTGCCATTTTAATCTATGCATCTTTGCCTTGTTTGGGTTCATGACCAGATTTTCATGTTTTGTTTCCAAATGTCTTTTTTTAAAATGCTGGCTACATACTTTCATTAGAAAGTCCAACTTGCCACACACTTGGGGCAATGTGTCTCTCCATTTTGAAGCTTTGGTTTCATTACTGTCCATGGACATACACTCTGCTTAAAAAACCCCCAATAGAAACCATCACAGAAATTCTAATGTTTTCCACTACAAATACCATTACAAACCCTCAGATAACCATGAAAACCATTACCATTATTGGTCCTTAATGCTATCCACCAAATATAATGTTCCACCAATAGAAGGCAACAAATTACCATTAGAGAACCAAAGAGACCATTACAGTTTCCATTAAAACCAATACAATTCCAAATACCACCATTAAAACCATGACAAATTCTATGAGGGTTTCTATTGCTTTTTTTTCAGCAGGGCAGTTAAATCCAAGTTTTAAAAATTCCTTGCTGTACTTGGAGAATTTTCCTGCTTTGCTTGGATGTTCCTCCTCTTATGATTTTCTTTCACTGACAATGTGTCTCTCCATTTTAAGTGTTTTTTAAGTGAGTGCTAAAGCCTAAAGCTGAAGACATTTTTAGCCACAAAAATAATGATAATAATAATAATAATAATAATAATAATAATAACAATAATAGCTAGTTAATACTGTAATTTACTTTGAACTCTCACATGTTAAGTAGTATCACATGACATTACCAATAATTAATTCAATCAACTTCTATCACTTTTGACTTATCGGTCTCTCGAGGATTTTGTGATCGCAGAAATTAACCCAAAAATCAAAGAAACGCAGCAATATTCGGAGGAGCTTGCAATTTTTCTAAATTGCTGCAGATTTTCCGCAGATTTGGGCAAAGACGCGTCATGTGATGTCATCACAATGCGCATTCAGCCAAAGCCATTTTTGATTCACATGTGTCCAACATGAGTACAGCTAAAAGGTCTCATTGACCAGCAAACATTTCTGTGAAAGACCGTGTAAAACAATTTTGTGCAATTGCAATTTCGCCAGTTCAAGTAGTTCCCTTTCAATGGGAATTAACCATTGCATGAACTTCACACTGTGGGAAGCACCCTCATGCGTGACCTGTATCTGAAGCTTGTGTAACATCATGCCTATTTATAAGCCTGCTGTGATTGGGAGATGTGGCAATTAAGCGCGTCGCCTGATATAAAAACAGCACCTATGAACCGCGCAGTCAGACTGCATGTCAGTCGTTTGTGTAACGCTCGAAAAAGACTCATTTTCTCTATCTTTTTTTTTTTTTTTTTTTTAAAGAGAAAATGAGTGAGAGAGAATTCAGGAAGTGTGTCACGCCTTGCTCCTGTTTCGTCACGGGGGGACGGACACATTTTTTGTGTTAAGTGTCTAGAGATGGAGCACGCCAGGGCAGCCCTCGAGCGGTCTGTGTGCATTGTGAATGCCTTACAATTAGGCAGCTCTGCTCGCAGCTCGCTCTCTTCTTGGCCGAAGGGAGTTGGGTTTCAAAGCCTCATGGATCTGGGCTGGCCGATGCTGAGGCAGCCAGCCAGCTCAGGTCCTGGGGATCATGTATGGATCTAGAAGAGGAGCTAGAGACGAGCGCTGCTCTATCTCTTGCGCTGTCTTCCGAGTACATCTCTCCACCGGATTTTGGAGCTTGCGTCACGACTTCTCCTTCCGCTATGGAAAGCCAAAAAAAAAAAAAAAACCTCTCTGATTCCGAAGAGCCAGAAAGGGGGTGCCATTGCACCAAAAATGGAGAGCAGCTCTCAAGCATATAAAAGAGCTGCTTGAAGTGATTACTAAGGCAGAAAAACTAAATCTAGACTGGCCCAGGGAAAAGGAAGTGGCTTGTAGTAGGCTGGACAAGCACTTCTCCCCAGTGAAAATAAATCTCCCTCACACTGCAGAAAACTCCCCTTTTTTTTCCAGTAGTGCATGATGAAATATCACGCTTACTAGCCATATTTATAACCTTGCGACGTCAGATTATTCGGCCATCGTGAAGAATGAACGGCATGGCTATTTAGCTATGCTGAAGGTGGAGGAGGCACTTGCGAGATACCTCTCTCCATCGATGGCAGGTCATTTAGGGGGGCCAGCTTTGCCATACAAGCCATACAAAGCCACCTTGGCATTGGTGGACAAGGCCTATGCAGCAGCGGGTCTTTCTTGTGGATCACTGCATACTATGGCAGTGTTGCAGGCCTACCAAGCAGACCTGCTGAGTGAGCTTGACATACGGTGGCATTCAGCCATTTCCTTCCCAGTCATTTCGAGTTTGTCAGCGCTAGTGCAAGGGTGGCACAGAAGGCGAGTGTGGTGGCCCACCTCCCTCTGCGGAGAGCCAGGGGTACTGGGTGGCCACTGTTGCAGCTTGCTAATAGGCCTGATCTGAGAATGATCAAAGGCCAAGCAGACAAAGAAGGAGCAGTCCTGATGGGCCGTGGAGAGACATATCAGGGGACATGAGATTGTTAGGGCAGTTAGCCCCCAGTACTACTGGAGGGCCACACCTAGCCAAGGCTGTACCAAGTTTTCAGTCTTCTCTGGTCAGTGAGCTGTCACAGGACAACAAAAATCTGATGCTTTCCTCCAACAGAATCAGGAATAGTTAACATTTATTAAAAGACCATCTGGCAGCGTGGAAACTACTGCCAAATGTGTCTCCGTGGGTTCTGTCTACCACAGAAAAGGGTTAACAGGTCCAGTTCAGAGCTTGACCCCACCAGTTCAGAGGTGTGCTCACCACAGAGCAGAGCCCGATGTTAGCACAGGAAGTGAGATCCCTCTTGGAAAAGGGGCCATAGAAAATGTACCCCATTCCCTGAGGGAGGGAGGTTTTTACAGCCATTATTTCCTGGTCCAGAAAAAAGATGGGAGTATGCAGCCAATTTTAGATCTGTCTCATCTGAACCATGCTCTTCAGACATACAGGTTCCAGATGTTGACGCTCAAACTTATCATTCCACAGATTCAGTTTGAGGACTGGTTTGTGATGACAGATCTAAAAGGATGGCATAGAAATATTGGCCCGTCACAGGAAGTTCCTGAGGTTCGCATTTGGAGGCAACGCGTACCAATTACGGGTTCTTCCTTACAGGCTAGCTTTATCCCCTTGCACCTTCATAGAGTGCATGCCGTTCTGGCTCCCTTGCTACTCCAGGATATCCATGTACTAAACAACCTGGACGACTGGTTAATTCTAGCACAATCCAGGGAACTGGCGATTCAACATTGAGATGTTGTTCTCGCCCACATGAAGTGCTTGGGATTCAGGTTGAACCTCAAGAAAAGTATGCTTTTTCCAGTGCAGAGGACAACTTTTCTAGGGTTTATATGGGATTCTACTATGATAAGGGCATTTCTATTCCCAACATGCATAGGGTCAGTCCCATCAAGATTGAGCAAGATAAAGCTAGACCTGGGCATCCCCTCCAGTCTCTACAAGAGACTGTTGGGGCTTATGGCAGCAGCAGCCAACGTCATACAATTGGGCCTATTGCACGAAACCGCTTTAGTGGTGGCTGAAAAGTCTGAGAGTAATCAGTGTCACGCGGCGATGCCTACATGCTCTAAGAATTTGACCAGCTCATGGTCTCTGGAGTGGCCTCATCTGGAGCGGCATATAAAATCGCCTAGAGAGCCGTATTTCTAGCACTAAAATTCTTTCTTCCTCAATTGAGAGGTCACCATGTGTTAGTTGTGACAGCCAACACAGCGGTGGTGTCATATCATCCACCAAGGAGGTTCTGCACATACATGCCCCCTGTTCAGGCAAGCACAACTAATTCTTCTCTGGGTGGAGGAAAAGTTTTTGTCAGTAAGTAAAACGTACATTCTGGGCAACCGGAATATGGGGACAGACATCCTGTCGAGGCAGGGGCTGAGGCCTGGGGATTGGAGGCTCCATCCACAAGAGGCGGAGTCCATATGGCGGATGTTCAGCCAAGCAGAAGTGGATGTGTTTGCCTCCAATGAAACAACACACTGCCCGCTGTGGTTCGCCCTCACTCCTCCCGAACCACTGGGGCTGAACACCATGGTGCACATGTGGCTGAGGTCACGTCTGTATGCTTTTTCCCCGATCACTCTGCTCCCACAAATTCCAGAGAGACTTCACCAAGACCGTCTACGTCCTCTGCTAGTAGCACCTTATTGGCCAGCTCAAATATGGTTCTCAGTGATAATATCCCTGCTAGACGGCACTCCTTGGGAGATTCTTGTTCCCAAGGATCTACTGTCTCAAGCCAGAGGGCTGATTTATCACTCTCGGCTGGAACTATGGATACTGTGGGTCTGGCCCATGAGGGGCACCAGCTCATAGATTCTGGTCTCACAACTGAGGTTGTAGAGACTGTGTTGAACGCAAGTGCACCATCCAGGAGTGAACTGTATGCACTCAAGTGGACTTTTTGTCTCGTGGTGTGAGGAATGTCAGCTAGACCCAGTGAACTGCACAATTGCTACAGTCCTAAAGTTCTTACAAGGACATTTCTCAGCAGGGTTGGCTCCTTCTACAATCGGGGTCTACGTGGCTGCTATTTCGGGCAGTGACGCCCCTATTGATGGAGCCTCTGTGGGGCAATATCCTATAACATCAAGGTTTATGCATGGTGTCCGGCGGCTGAGGTTAATCTGCAGACCACACATACCTTCATGGGACCTTTCTGTGGTCCTGCAAGGTCTGTCAGGTGCCCCATATGAGCCCTTAGAGTCAGCCTCAGAGAAGCTTCTGACTCTAAAGGTAACTCTTCTGCTGGCCCCGACATCTCTCAAGCGAGTAGGAGATCTACAAGCTCTCTCTGTTGCCCCTTCCTGTTCTGACGTTGCCCATGGATTAGTCAAGGCCTTCCTATATCCTAGGTCGGATTATGTTCCTAAAGTGCCTATGTCTGCTCCCCAGCCGGTAGTGTTGCAGGCTTTCTGCCCTCCTCCATTCCTCACACCAGAACAAGAGAAATTGCACCGACTGTGTCCAGTAAGAGCTCTCTGTACTTACGTCCACCACTCTGGCCAGTGGCGTAAGTTGGGGAAGCTGCTGGTCTGCTTTGACAGTGAGAGTAGAAGTGATGTGTCGAAGCAGCGCATCAGTAATTGGATATTGGAAGCAATCTCTATCACTTATGAGGCGCACGGTCTCGCAATGCCTCTGGGCATAAGGGCTCATTACACTGGGGGGGTCGCCTCCTTGAAGGCTTTGGCCAAATGGGTACCCTTACAGGATGTGTGTGCTGCAGCAGGGTGGTCTACACTGCACATATTCATTCGATATTACAGCCTGGATATACATTCCACAGCGGGCTCAAGTGTCTTGCAGTGACCCTCAGGCTCTGATCTTTTCAACAGGCCATGCCCTCAGTATTCTCGTTCCCACAGCGTGAAGCTCACGCAACGTTGAGTTCCCTTTGAAAGGGAAAGTCTGGGTTATGTATGTAACCCTGTTCCCTGAGAAGGGAACGAGACGGTTCACAGGCTTCCCACAGCGTGAAGTTCACGCAACGTCTTATTCCATTCTCAGCAAACAGGGTTACATGCGTAACCCAGATGTTTTCCACAAAAAAATTAAGTTGAATTGTAAATTTTGAAAAAAGCCACAGAAAAATCAAGCATTTTTGTTTTGATCACAAAAAAACTTGGCAAAATCCTGTACAGACTGAATTATGAGGCTGAAGTTTATATAGAAGATTATATAGTTTAATTTTTTATAGTTTATCATTTTATTTTTACCTTAATGTGTCACTGACATTTTATCACTGTCTTACGAACCACCTGCAATGCCACCACAAACCCATGGTTGGGAAACCCTACATTATATCAAAAGGTTTCTTCAATGGAACAAAATGTATGATGTGGGACAAACTATTACACACACTTAAAGGACAGTTAGGTAGCTGCATTTGTTTTTATTATATATTAAAAAAGTTTTTCCAAGTCCACTGGGTTCATGACCTATTTCCTCCCAATACCATGCATGGAAAACAAAAAAAGCTGTAACCCTTTTGTTCAGTCCAAAAACACAAAACAAAACAAAAAACACATTAAACTTACAGATCTGTCATGTGTCCTTTTGTGTAATTTATTCTTTGATTGGACAATATGTGTTTAGTTTATCTACGTTTAGTTTAGCTGCAACATATTTTGGCTTGCTGTGTTTCTCCTTCAGCCACTCAAGTTTTTAGAGTAAAATGGACTCAGTATTAGCACTTTAGAGAAAAAAAAACACTTCAGGTCATAGCAGCTCCAGCATAATAATAACAACTCTTTCACATTTCCCATTAAATTTCATGATGCACTACAAACCAAAATAAACTATTATAAAACAACCTCATTATTTGCATTGAAACCCTGAGCGCAGGCTTCAGCGTATGCACTTTCATCTGATTCTGCTTTATCATTCAAATCAGCTCGCTGTGCAGACACACTATGGAAACACGATGCAAACAAACAGCACCAAGCAGTAACGTGATCTCGGAAACTACTATTTAAATCGAACAGTGTGAAAAATGAAATACCAAACAGCCTGGATTTGAGATTGCTTCCTACCTGCAATGAGATTAATGTCGCATGAGAGAAAACAAGTGAAAAGGGCGTGAGAGAGAAAATTATGTGGCCATAAAGAAAGTAGAACGGGCCATAAAGTGCCGAGAGTTATGTCTGCTATTCTTAATGCAACACTAACAAGCACTAAAAGACACAACCTTGAACACATTCTCAGGCACTCTTACACAGAAGTGCACACACTCAAATTTGCTTAACGAAAGCACAACACTAGCACACGCCCCAATAAAAGAAAAACAAAGCGGTTTTTCAATTACCAATCTTCGCTGATACTGCAGGGTTAATAAAATATTTATTTATGAAAAGATCCTGGGACAAAACGTGTATAAACAGTGTTTCTCAATATCCAAAGAATAATAAAGATCAAAAGGCTGAGCAGTTTAAGTAACCAAGTGACATTTCTATCCAAATGATTACACAAGTTGTACTCAAATTTCAAAAATAGTGGAATAGCCACATCTATGAGGAGCAACAAGCTGACAAAATGAAAACACCACCAGCCAAAAACCATACAATCATATGTTTCTATCTATTAGTTAAACAGTACTCAAGCTGTGCTATGTTCTACATAACAAGCTATATTAGCTGTTAGCTAGTTAAGCATTTAATTAGCAGTACCAATAATTCTTTAGAGATATTATAATGCATTACGGATATTACTGCAATGGATTTCCCAACAAAAGGGTGGAGAAAGGTGAATTGAGGCTGATTCATTAGCTGTTTTGTTCGATGTACTATACTCTGGGTGATTAGTGGTGGATAGTTTAGCACATGATTTTGTCCACTTTCCAAAACCATGTGGAAATTAGCACCATGCATGTTAATCTGAGGTCTGTCAATGCAGGCTGTTCTCCTTCAAGTGTGTAATAATTAGAGGCGCAACTAATTGATAAAATCGATAAAGATCGATTATGAAAATCGTTGTCAACGAATCACATTATCGATTAGTTGGTCTGGCACATTTACTCAAATGCGTTATTTCTGCTCCGAAAACATACAATCGGAAACATGGCAGAGAGTACAGACCAAAGCTGTTTCCCAAATGACATACTATGCACTTTACCGTCTAGTGTATGAATTTTAGAAAGGTAGTATTGTCTCAAATGGAACGCCAACGTTTTTGGGTTTTTTTTTACTAACTGTAAGTATAAGCCGTTTCCAAATCAATGACACATGACGTCATACGCACGTTTAGCAGAATACAATTCTGCTGAATGAATCAACAAAAATGAATTTCTTCATTTTACTATTTCTGTCATTGTTACATTTTATGCCCAACATGACCTCAGTCCCCATCACACAGAGGTGTAACTGTCAAGTGACGGCAGAAAAAAGTGTGCGACCCAAGTTCTCTAAGGCATGGGAGCATTTTATATTAAGCCGCTGAGAAAACTGTAACCTGTAAACCTTACAAAGCACATCTTGTGTAGCACAGAAGCACGATAGTGATGCACGAGCACAAACTTATGTTTTTATCCAAAAATGCTCCACTGTGTGCAAGGGGTTGGGGAAATTGGTGCGAGTTGCTTAAAAGGTTTAGTTTAATTCAAGTTTATCATCATATGCCGTATTTGCACACGTGCAGTGTGACTTCTGTCGTTTATTATAACGGAAGTGATCTATTAGTAACGAGGCAGTGTTGCTCCTCACTCGCAGCGCAGACATGGTGATAAACAGTGGGAGCACAAGTAGATCTGTAATGTCAAATTAAAATGATCAAAGTAAACATAAGGAAAACAATATGCCTAAAGGCAGTGAGTAACAGAAACCGTAAGGTGCAGTGAAAGTGAGTCTTTTATTATTAGTCTAGGGCTGTAGTTTAATTATCAGTGCTTTTTTGTGCATCCATATATGGACATACAGTTGTGTTAATATCAAGTTTTAGTCTGAAGTTTATATATGCAACACTCATTATAAATTTTAATTTAAATAAATGAAAAAAATGGTATAGATTTTTTTAAAAATCCAATTAATCGAAAAAATAATCGGCTGATTATTCGATTATGAATTATGAATTGATTATCATTAGTTGCAGCCATAGTTATAATACAAGAATTATTCAGGTGAACTACCTGTATTAATACTGCTTCTCCACTGCCACCCTGGTCCCAGCACATACTTCATGAAATATTACATGAAATTCCTCGCATTTAGCAAAAGCAGTTTATCACATTATACAGCACTTTTGTGACATTGCTTACTCTGACATTGCTAATTAATTGACTTTGCTAATTGTTAATACTGTGACATTTCTAACTACTAATTGTTCATTTTGTGACATTGTTAATTCTTTGACTTTGCTAATGCTCAATTCCGTGACATTGCTACTTCCTTGATATTGCTAATTCTGAGACATTGCTAATTCTCAAAGATTGCTAAGTTTGTGGCTTTTTCTCATTTTTAATTGTGACAATGCTAATTTTATGACAAATTTTTTGATTTTGCTAATTTTGTGTCTGCCAATACTGTGACGTTAATTTCATATGTACATCTGGCTCAGAGCGTTACAATTACAATTAATCTTCTAAAACACCAATGGTGCTTCAGTGATATAGTATTGAATTTTTTAAATATAATTTGCATACAACACAGCTGTCCGATACAAATACATTCACTCAGACATATGTTTTGTAATTGTATTTTTTTGTATGGAACATACCAAAGCTAACAAGAGTTTTCAATGGAAAATTAGCCCAAGCCTAGACATTATGTGTCCCAGCCATCACTTATCGAGTGTGTTTAAAAGTGTTAAAGGTGATGATAAAATGTGGTTAAACTGGTAGATAAATTAATTTGAAATAAATCTTTACATTGCAGTTTATGATGACACTTCTGTTTTGTAGTCATTAATTTCCTCTCAGGGTTGCAGTGAGAGACAGAGACAGATAAGAAGAAAAGCTAGAAAGAAAAGAGAGCGGGCGTTTTGGGTTAATCTGAGCAGAGAAATGGTGCACAGCATGTGTGTGTTTCTACACAGAGAATATTGTTGCATCAGGAAACCGAGGGGCAGCCATAGGTTAACAAGTTCATTTAAATCCCAGCATGCCCTGCTCTGAGTGCATGAGAGCTGCTGTGTCAAAGGGAGATGACGTGATGCAGTGCGTGTGTGTGAGATGGAATAAAAGCAAAGTAAATAAGGCTGCGTTCACAAGGACGTATATAACGTATCCATTATTAACACAGCTCGTGCTATTCATCAAGCTATACAGGAGGAAGGAATTACAGTACAACAGGCACCAAAGCATGGCAACGTGTGAAAATTACGCAGCGTTGTTTTTGTTGAAAAAGTCCAACCAGAGATATCTTGATGTCAAGCCAGTACAAGAAGGTTTGAGGCGGGACTTCACGCTTTGGATATCGATTAAAATACGAACAGCTAGCTATGATAAAATTCAAAATGAGGAATCTTGTTAAAACGAAGCTTTATAAGATATTACAGGTTAGCAAAATTACGTTGCTACAAAAGTCTAATTCTGATGTTCTTGGCTATATGCTGCAATTTTGTATTTGCTTGAAAATACAAATTCAACTGTAAAAACAATGTATCAGTGTTAGCATGCTAGCACTGCAGGCATTAAACAGCACTCGAAGGGCTTCTGAACCTCCATGGCATCAATTTGAGACAAAAACAATGTGGTTAGAGGATAAACCAGAATTTTTATTTCTAGATAATTTAATAAAAACATTTTTCTAACTGAAAAATAATGTTCCTGAAAAACTGAAACACCAACAACCACCAACAGGTCCAGCTTACAAGTACCCGTGTTTGTGGACAGAGGTCAGTGTTTTTCTTGCCACCAGGAAAAATAAACACACACACCTACACAACCATCAAGTAAAGCATATCATTGTATTTTTGACAGATGCCTAATATCCTTGTAAAATTCATACTGAAATAAAATCTGCCAAGCAGCCCAACAGTAAGCATGAAGTGTTAAACAATGCTAACTCTAAAGCTTTAATAAATGCTCACTGGTCTCCCATCTCTATATAAGGGCAGGGAACCAAAAATTCAGGATGCACTTGGCCGAAAACCAAAACTGCATTTTTAAAAAAAAAAAAAAAAACCCATTTTAAAATAGGTTTTTTCTATAATTATATTAACACTAGACTTTTTAATTCATTTCATGAATTTAATGAATCTGAATTGAAAAACTACAAACCAATAAAATGGTCACACTTTTATTGAAATTAACAAACCAAAACAAAAACAATATTAAGTATATTCTTCTTCATTCAGTTTTGTAACAAATTTTACAGATTTTTTTTTAGCCAATTATCCAAACAATGTAAAGTTCTAGAAAACTATTATGATATGCAAAACAGCAGTAAAGTAATGAACTAGGCATCTATTCTGTTTATGTAAACATATTTCCACATGAATTAAAGATTATTGTGCAAAACAACAGCAAAAGAAACAAAATAATGTCCTTTAAATCGTGGATCCAGTAATGTTGCAACGCAACGATAACCAATGGCTGGCTTGAGAGTGAAATCTGAGCGCCGGGCACTTATAGCACTTATGGCAGCATATATTTTGGTTAATATTTTCGGCCTTTTTTCTCTTTCAGCCAAAAGTTGAAAATTTTCAGCCGAAATTTTTTATAGTGATGCATCGACAATTCTGGATACGCTGGGCTGAAACTGAGGGCTGAGACGTCTGTACCAGGAGGTCCTGACCATGAGCTGCAACTATGTTGTACATTTCTGGTAGACATTTAACTAAAAGTAAATTTTCATCTACTAGGCACTGTGTAACAAGGCTCAATATGCTATATTAGCTTACAAAACCCAGAGTCACATATCGATATCTTATTGCGTCTTGTAAAAATCTACAAATTATTAACATTAGTTTAGAATATAAGTGCTATAAATATACTTCATTTTATCCTTAATCCTGTAATGTATATACAAATACCAAAAATATTTTGTATAAAATGTATATACACAAATATATGATATATTATAGTAAGAGTAAGAAAGTATCGAGGTAAAAATAAATAAATAAAGAAAGAAAGAAAGAAAGTTGATGTCATATACTTCTGTGTCGAGACGGAGAGAGGGGGATTATGGGTAAACATGGCAAGCAGAGACATACTCCCTCCCAGTCCTCCCACAAGCTAAACTACATTTTGCGCTTATCTTCTGCGCTATGTGTCGGGTGAAAGCCAATTGCTTGGGAGTGAGGTATGTCCGATTGCGTATACGGACATTTTCTCAGGCGGTTTAATCAAATTTAGATTATTATTGTTTGAATCAGAGTAATAATGTTCAAAGTCCACCTGAACAGTCTGTACAGGATTTCACAGAGTTCTTTTGTGATTGCTGCAGCCAAAAATGCTCGATTTTGCTATGGCCTTTTTCAAAGTTTTTATTTATTTAATAATTTTTTTCAGAAAACTACTTTAACTGGTGAAATTACAGTTGCACGAAATTGCCTTTCACGATGATGTTCGTTGCTAAATGAGACGTTTTAGCTGTACTCATGTTCGACGCACATGAATCGAAGAGGGCTTTGGCTGAATGTGCATTGTGATTATGTCACATGATGTGTCTCGGTTCACATCTGCAGAAAATCTGTGGTATTTTTTTTTTAAATTGTAAGCTCCTCCGAATATTGCTGCAATTAATGGATTTTGTAAAATCGCAAAATCCTGGAGGGACTGCCTGAAATGTAAACAATAAAATTTTCCGTTGTCGCATCCCGTACTTTCTGTCTTCTACAGACGAGCTTTCAATTCAATTCAATTTTATTTATATAGCACTTTTAAACTTGGACATTATAACAGACATTTTAAGCTTGTGCTGCAAAACTGCTTTCTGAAAGTGTAGTCTGTTAAACACTGTAAAACAGCTTGCTGAACGGATAAAAAATGCTCTGTAAAAATCTCCATTTAAACATCTTCCTCAGACCGGTGTCACTTACCGAATATTTGATTACGTGAAATGTTCCTCAAGGATTTTTTTTAAAATATATAATCGAGTAATAATACTTAATAATAAAATAATAATACTTTTTATTTATAATGTGCTTTGAGTGTAAGAAAAGCGCATTATGAATAAAAGATATTATTAGTAGGGGCCAAGCACCGAAGGTGCGTAGGCACCTATTGTATACGTTAGTTTTCCTATTATTATTATTATTATTATTATTATTATTATTATTATTCCCCACTGGGAGTCTATGGAAACCCTATGAACCGCAAGTAGGAAAATTATGAAATTTGGCAAACTAATAGATATGACCATGAATAGTGTCTGGACCAATTATGGGCTCTCTAGGCCCAACTATGACAATAAATAATGTTTAAAGACGTTAAAGCAAAATGAACAAAAAGAGGTTTGAGCACCTTGCCTGTTTGTGCCAACCCGCAGACAAAACAGCAAAGAGAGAAATCTAATTTAATTTAAGCACGAGAATATTTCATGCAAGTGCAGTCGCTACACTTTGATATTCCTCCAAAAGCATGGTGGGAGCCAAGCCAAAATGTAATTATCCTGTATAGCACAAAGAAACTCTACTGAGTCTTTCAGGCTTCCCTGCAAATCTGCATACAATTTTTCATCCTGCGGAAAGTTCAAAGCCAACTACAACAAATATTCAGATACCGAAAACGATTAAGAGGGTTGCAAATGAGTCATTATGTAAATCTCAAGCTGTAACCGTTCACAGAAGTTTCCAATCGGTAGAGGACTGCAACCTGTAACGTAACATTTTATAATAGAAGTGGGATGATGAACTGCAGGCACTCACGCAACACTGGTATGAAAATAAGCCTGCCATTAATCATGCCAAATATACATATAAATTTATTAACCACATTCACTGTATGCCATAACACAGTCTAATATTGTGGATAGCTTTCCACACACTACATATACATACCACTAAATGAATACTGAGCTATTAATGGGAAAAGAAGAATACGAATCTGGACATAAAAGATACTGGGAAGATACTCAACAATCTATCTAAAAAAAAAATTTTAAAAAAAGGTGATGACAATCGTTTTTGCATTAAAACGCTTTTTTTAATGGCACTATTCTTTTCCCCAAAGATATGCTATTCATGAGCCAAGGTGTGCTTAAAAGAAGAAATGGCCACAGAATTGAAACCATGACTGCGAGTTTCACCACAGACACAAAGTGAACGCCAGAATGTGTACGGCTAAGACAGGCCGTGAAGCTGTCACTGAATGGATCAGTGTTTATAGAGGGATCCTGGAAGACCAAGAGAAGTATGGCAGATTGAAGAAGGCTCATAAAATGTTGACAGAAACACAATACATTTTTATTATGACTTACGGTCGGCTGGACGACATGAAGACGGTCATGGCAGGGAGACGCATTCTGGTGGTTTACTATGCTGAAGGGTGCGTTTACATTTATTCGTTTGGCAGAAGCTTTTATCTGAAAAGATTTACAGCTGAGACAAGCAATACAATGTGAGCATACAAATGAGGTTAAGGGTGTTTACTCAAGGGGCCACTAGCGGCTCTCTGGAAGTATATGGAATTAAAACAACACACTCAGGGCACTGGCGAGGAAGGGGGAGACCTGGATATTGGGTTAATATTATAGAACAGTCACTTCCGTTCCACTAATTTGACGGTTTGTACAGTGTTCCGAGAGTGCCTATATTTTCTATAACCACACTGGGATGTTCACTGTATGTATCAATCCGCTCGTCTGTGTTGGCCAGAAATAAAACCCACTTCCTAGTCCAAAACGTTTACCACAGTAGCGTTAGCGACATCATCAGTGGACATGGCAAGCGATAGTTTTGACTTAACATATAAAAAAGCTCGTCAGATCAAGATGAAAAGGAAGACGAGACACCAATTTTACCGGAAACATCTTGAACAGGAACGTACAAATCATTGTGAGCTAGCTAGTGTGCTAGCCGACGTGCTATAAAGGGAGTGTGGCCTCTTTAGGATCCATTTCCACTAGCGGAGCAAAAATAAACATGACATTTGTCACTTACGAAATGCCACTTACCCGATATTAAGTTTCTTATTTATAGAACTGTTGTATGAAATCGTGTGGTTATACTGAATATTCAGTATAACCGTACTCTTGCTCGTATGATATTGCTCAAATATGAATTTATCTTGGCCAGTCCACCTACTGACATGCTTTTGAGAAGTGGGAGGAAACCAGAGAACCTGGAGGAAACCCATGTGGACGCAGGGAGAACATGGGAAACTCCACACAGACAGTAATCTAAGTTAAGATCCAGAACTGTGAGGCCGAAGCACTAGCTTGCTGTCCCACCATGCCACCCTCAGCTCATAACTGCTCTTTTTTTCTTTAAATACAGAACAGCAGAAAGACAAAGACAACTTTCTGCAGATTTTAACATGTGGGTTTTTGTGGATGAGTAGACAGTTATGCTTCCAGGTGTCTGTAATAAAATATAATAAACTCAGACATTTAGACTGTGAATGAACACAAGACATGGGTAGCAGCTTTCACCAATATATTCTGTCACAGATGGTAATCACATTAGTGTATTATGAATTTATGACATAAGAGAATGTGTCTGGAAGGTCAACCTACAGTTAGACAGTTTAATGAAAAAAATGTACAGCTTTAGCTTGGAAAAAAACACATCCAACCTTTAAAAGTGTCCTATTTAGGACAGACTGTTCTATCCCTAAAAACTAAATGATCATGTCTAAAAGCCTGTTTTATACGAGTATGACACACTTGATGTGCCATTGCTATGATCTAGCTAATGTTTTAAGTGGGTATTTTAGAAACGGTCTAAATTCCTTTGTCAATGTTCTTTATTTGTATTTGGTGAGAGAAAAATAAAGGAGAAAAAAAATATGAAAAGAGAAAGAAAGCGATCCAGAAAATGTGTTGTGTGATCCAAAATTGAAATGCACACTGAAACATCGCAAATGATGAGCCAAGGATTCAGACGAGGCCAACCAATAGACCGAAGATCGAAGACGGGTTCCTCTGAATTCCAGCCAACTTGTCTCTGTGAGGATTCGGTTATGAGACAGTGTTCGACTGTTGACGCCAAGCTTACTACACAGCATTACCACCAGTAGGTCAAATTACTTCCAGCGTAACTCTATAGGGGTTCAATTCAGCGCTGATGATTTTACTGTGTGCTAAGCTAACATGCTGTCATCAGCAGACGAAACACTGATGACTGAAACCAGAGAAACAGAGCTTTCCCCATTCACAATATTGTTATGACTGTCAGATGCAGTCTTAAGCCTGTTTGACATGGAGCAGACAGTAATGTGATAAAAAAAAAAAAATAAAAAAAAAATTGACACACACATGCTGTCATTCTCGTGTATAATCTTGCCCTAAAATGCACAAATGTTTTGATGGATCTGGAATATGCAAAGCTTTCATGATAATTTTTTTTCTGAGCACATGAAGGAACACATTCTGCTTACTTGATTCTTTCAGTTGTATATGATTATTTGCACAGATGCATGCACAGATAAAGCGTGTTTTTTATTGGGTTTTTTTGTCCTGCCTGGAAACGCTACAAGTCTTCAGGCCCAGGCAGGCTGCTACTAATGCTCGGGATTGCCCTTCAATTCATAAAAGCACTTCTACTGTGTGTTACTGAAACCACAAGGATGATGGGTGGGGCTCTTTAATGCATGATTTATGGTAAGTAAAAAAAAACAAAACACCAAATACAATTATTCATTACGAAAATGAATGAATGTCTCATTTATTAATGTTCAAAGCAAGCTTTTTTATGCAATAGAACTCAAGAAGTTCAGCTTGGCACTTCTGTGTCCGTGTGAGACTGGATTTGTGCATGTGCATGCGATTTGTCAAATCCTTGAAAACTTGGGATCTCTCCTTATAGGGTTATGTGTGACTTTTAAAAGACAGTCAAAGTTTCAGACTGAAAGATGGGAAAGGATGAAATTTTCCTGAAATGGCCGGGATCGTTCCAGGCCTTCTTCAACTCTCTCTGGCCTTCTTCACGAACCTTTCTCTGGCCGTCTGCACAACCACAACCACAGACATCCTCTTTACCGCCATGAATTAATGATGCATTCTCAACTTATACATTCCCTCTCGTTCTCTCGCTCACACAGACACAGTCAATCTTCCTAATGGATCTGGGACCTTCTCCAAAAAGCCCCTGTTTGTATAATTTTAGGTTGTGTGATAGCCAGGTGAGATAACACAAGCTCAAAAACTCGATGACCAGAAAATGAAAACCCACTGAAAAACTTTGACATTCAAACTGGAACACTCTTTGTTCACTAGAATAGCACAGTGGAGACTCAGGCTTGCGAATGTTGAAATGTACACCACAACAGTCCGGGGAACTGTAGCCAAAAGAAGTTAGTCAAAATAATTACATAGAGATTCTAAAGCTGTATTTCATCAGGCTGCAAGATATCAACCAGAATGGAAACCCAAATACTCTTCGCATTAATCTGGAATCCAGCACTTCCTATCTGACCGAGGCCTGCTTTGCCAATAACATCCTAGCGTGATGTAGATTAACATTACTTTGAATACTGTCGTTAAATCCCAGACTATTTTTAGATCTAAACTTAGCCCTGATCACACAGCCTTGCAGTCCGGCAGTGTTTAATCCCAAGCTCAAGATCCAAAAAGATCTGCAGCTCTGAAATCTCCTGAAGACTTCTGAGGAGCCTCAAGATCTGCAGCACTGAAAACTCCTAACATTTGATTCAGTTTTTTGTATAGCTTGAACAAAAGACACACACAACTTTACAGAAACCAGGATACAGATTTAGATTCCTAATGAGCAAGCAAGGGGCAACAGTGGCAGGAAGGAAAAACTCCCAAAGATGATATTAGGAAGAAAACTTGACAGGAACCAGACTCAAAAGGGAACCCATTCTCTTCTGGGTGACACCGGACAGTGTGATTATAAATAACTACTCTTCCACAATTGTATACTATAAACTCAGACAGTACAGAGTGTGTTGAAAGGATCCTCAGTATGGGCATCAGGGTCTTTTATGATTACAGCTGCAGTTTTTAGGTACTACAGGATCCAAGTGATGTTATCTACTGAAGGACAGGTCAGAGTCTTGGGCATAAACTGTTCTAGTAAGTGCAATCTTATGGATTTTTTAGAGACTAAAGATCTGCAGCTATAGTGACTCCTGAAGATCTACAGCTATTATAACACGCAGTTAATAAAGATCCTTGGAAACAATCGAACATTAGAAGGAGGTGCACTATATTAAAGTGGCAGCTGTTCTCTGGGGGGTAGATCTTCAGAAACAGGTTTGACGATCCTGTTATTCAAGATTTGACAAGATAATAAAAAATTTTAAGACACCGGTCCTTGTCTGCACAAAAAATCCATAAAGAAAACATAAAAATAAGACAAGCCTTGAAAAAAGAAAGGAAAAAAAAAAAAGAAAGAAAAAAACAGAGAAAAAAAGTTAAATAATTACAGCGATAAAACAAAAAAGAACAGGATGGAGCCTAACCTAGTCACAGCTTGTATGCTACCCCAGAGCTTGCACTGTTGATCTCACAACAATGCTGCTGATTGTGTGGTCACTGCTTAATACAACTAGAGCCAGGAACCTCTTGGCATGGGGTCACAATCCTTATGCTTACTCGAGCAGCAACATCACCACAGTACCATGTGAGGCAATTCTGACAGATTTAATATGCTGAAGTCATGCCATTAGCAAGAATTCACTGTTTGCATGGTTTTATTTTAATAGCTATTAAAGAATAGCAACTCGGTTTCTCTTTGAGTTGACCATTACTATTTCACCTCATTCAGAAGTTATATGAAAACATCAGTGGCTTATACAGATGCTTGCCTTAGAACAAAATTGGCCTCAAGTCCCACTCCCTTCATTTTGATTGGCAGTAAAGATGAAAAGTTACTGTTTTTAAAGCAAGTATACAGTATTACAAATTCTAAATTCGCATACATCTGTAAATTAAAGTCTCTTACTAAACGGTATCTTTCACTAACAGCTCAACAGGAACAGGCCCGGTTCTGTTTCCCCAGTCATTTACTCTCATGCTAGGCCTTTGTAATCTAAATCATACTCATTTTCCATAATGGCCACAATCATTTAACCTCTAACCCTCAATGTTGCTAGGAAACATGAAGAGTCGTTGAACCAATGTGAACTTGGCAGCTCCTGCTGTGCATCCATTCAGCATTTTTCTCTGTGCTGAATGTGCGCTCTGAAGCTGAAAAACCTTCAGCTCTCCTTCCCTATGATTAAGTAAACTGATCTCTAGCTGTTCTCATGCTACCATGCATATATTTGAGCTGGACATTTACCTTTTTTGGTTGCCAAATACTGAGCCACAATTCACTTTCCGCTGACACTGGGCACAAGTCAGGGAAAACAAACGAATTTTCGGGGCCCAGCGTGTGGTACATTGGAAAGGAGACACCACAGGACACTTCTGGCTCCAAGTTTTAGCTTCAAGCTGAACCCAAGCAAAGGTCTGTCAATTTCATTGATGCCCCCTGCATCATGCAAATCAAGCAGAGATTAAATATGAACACCCATCCTTTTCAAACGCTCTTATTAGCAGGAAAGAGAATGCAATAATAGTGAGTTCTGCACCTGCAGGAACCTGTTTTTTTTTCTTCAGATCACCCATCTGGCTTGTACATGAATCAGTACATGGTACATGGTACAGTACATGGATCTGGGTTGTGCCTGTGGGGATATTGGAGGTTAGAAAGATTTTCTGATGTGGGATTGCGTAAATACATTATAAATGATGCTTTATTAATGCCTAACAGAAAACCTCCTGGCACCATCGTATATCTAGTGTGGACTGAACACACTGTGTCAAAATGCCCATTGATGTGCATACACTATTAAAACCAAGCTTTTTAGCAAGTTTGCCCACACAAACTTAGACAAACTGTTCATGCCATATCATACAGCAAATGTTTAAATGGCCGCCATCATCTGCAATGCCTCACCAGCAGATGCTGCAACCGAGGGAAGGACTACAGACTCCTAAAAGTAGGTGACCTGTATCTCGTGGCCTTGAAAGGCATGCTTTTAGCATAACACCAATAGCAACTAAATCTCCTGATGCCAAACCAACTACAGCTTACTCTCTAAACATAAGAACATTTCCAGTGTGGAATACTTAGTACAAAATGATAGTATGAGGTACACATATATTATTTAGTGGATTAGGTCAACAATGCTACAGCCAGATATATACATCCTGAAGAACATCACATTCAGTAATTTGTGAGGATTATTGAATTTCTTTACAGACACGTAACCTGGAAGAGGAATGTGCATCATATGGCATCATAAGCAGACCCACCTGTAGGCATGTATATCCGGGGCGAATGAGAGACCGAGTGGGTAATGAAGGGCTTGGGGTACTGCTTATAGAGTCGGTAGTCCTTCTCGCTGCGGGAACGGGTGCGTTCCGAGACCCGGTCGGAGAATTCTGAACTGGGCCAGGCCCTGCGTAGAGTGGTGCTGCGCGTTTTCTTCATGGCCACTCACCCGTACCTCCTGAATCCCAAGCCTCACACTTACACTCCCCACATGGCTAGCCTCAACAGAAGTGGTGCTTAACTCTCTCCCTTCCCTCTGATGCCACATGCAGGGTGGTTCATGCAAACTGCTCAAATCTGAATGATCCTCAAGGAGCAAATCGTCCTTGTCTCCTGGTTAAGCATTAATTCTGGAAAGACATATCCAGCTGCTCAATACCCTCTAGATTCCTAATCCAGGCTTAGAGTTACAGCTTCACATGCATGGAGAGGCATGCACACAAACACACACACACACACTCCAGCTTCTCTACCATAAGGACTGAAGAAGAGGAGGATTGGTGGGGACAGATGAAGGGATCAGGGAGGGAGGGATGGATGGATGGAGGGGTGGTCTTGCTGGGTTTAGGGGTTGCAGGGGTGCAGGAACAGCTGAATGTCTGCAGCGTGAGAGAACTCTCGGTTCAAACAATAGCTTAATTCAGCAAAGCTACGCTCCACTAGCGGAGCACGGCCAACACAAAAGAATCCACTAAAAACAAATTAGACTTTAAATTTTTTTTTAAAAAATAGGGTGCTACTGAGGAGGTCAGCAGCAGCCTTCAATTCAACATTAATGTTCCTTCAGTCATCATTGCCAATACAAATTATATCATAAAAAAATATAGAAAAGAGTCAGCATGATATCTTCTTGTAATGTGAGAGGGAACACTGAATCTCTTCAGGCAGACATTACAGTGATCCAATACATCACATTCCTGCATGAAAGCTACACCAGAAGACACAGAGAGAGCTGCCCATGATCCGAAGCACTGGTGACAGAAAGATAAACACTGCTACATGCACGTGTGGCTTTCTAAACGTGGAAGGGGCTGGAGGAACAGCCGAGTGAAAACAATTCCAAAGCAGTACACACACCCACACATGCTCTCGTCTTCTCATTCTCCAGGCTGTCTCATCTGTTTCAGTGCCACACTCTTTCCTACCAACTCCAGCAAACACACCACTGTTTAGTACATTTTTTTCGTGTGGGAGATTTAGATGCCTTTCAGAGGTGCTGTCTCGTGTCAGACTTGTTGATCTAGTCAGGCAGTGCTTCTCAAAGTGCTGCACCTCCAGGGTCCCACTGCTGGCTTGATACCCAGGTTATAAGAGCACAGAGCTTTATTTACACATACATGGCCTTGTCAGTATGCAGCTACTGACAGCTTGACTGTTTCAGGAGGAGACAATGAAGAAGATAAACCTTCTCTGATGCTACGAAAGACAGAGAGGACGCATCAAGCTCCCGTGCCATCCACTGCTAGGTTCCCCTTTTGTTCTTTTCTCCCGATTCCCCGTTTCCTTTTTAAGGGGTCGTCCACAATTCCCGGCAGTTTCCTTTAGTCTGAAAGCCAGCTGCTGCACACAAAGTTCCTCTGGAATGCAATTAAAGAGATCCGAACATGAAATGGAAGCGGGAATGGCGGTATGGGGTACAGAGAGTACGGAGAACACCGTATAGAGCGCTTGCTTTCTCTCTCTTTGGCTTTCCTCCCTCCCTCCTTGTCTCTCCTGAGTCGAGCGCATTCGTGCAGCTGCTCGAGCCCTCACAGCCAATCACTCTCTGACAGCAGCCTATCGGCTTAGAGCGACGGAAAGTGAGAGGGGGGAAGGGGAAAACACTACTCTCCGCTCTGCAGTCACACACACATATCCAAACCCATGCTGAATTATTTACTCAGGAATATGCCAAGATAACAGAACACATTGGCAAAATATTTATTTGGCTACACTTAACCTTTGGTTACCTGGTAAGTCTTGTGAGAATATGTCCTCTTTTCCAGGGAAGACACATATCCTGATGAGTCCTAAACAAATTTAATGATTTCACAAGTTAGAGTGAGATGAATGGGAAGAATGAAGTGTATGCGGTCGATTGAAAATGCCAGTATTTCGTGATGAATTACTATTTCATGAATGTATTTTTCATAAGACGTCTGTGTGAGGTATTCTGAAATGGACTGCCATATAAATCTGTGGTTATTAAGTAACTCTACTGGACCAGAAACTTTCCCTCTTTCTTTCCTGCAGCTTGCCATTAATCATGTGGAGTACTTGCTTATTCTGACCAGTTGGCTGCGCAGCAAGGAACTAATGTTTTTCCAGTAAGCCATGTCAAAGGTCATCAATCTATAATAAAGCACACCTCCAGCCTCTCAATCAATTCAGCAGAATCATGTCCTTAATTCCAGCAAGTTCTTGAGAACCATTTCCAGAGCAGCCTCAGAAAGGCAACAGACCATAAGCATCCATGGTATAGTCCATCCATCCCAAGGTATATCTACAGAATTTAAAGCGACACTATCCTCCACATTAACACCACAGGTCACAATGTCGAGTGAAGAAAACAAAACTGCTGCGTATTAGTCATGTGACTTAGTCTTGACCAAGAACTGGTCCTGCATCAGAGTTTGGGGAAGTAGAAGATTGGGATCTGAAGCTTCCCAGATGGTAGGTGTTGCATTACAGTGCCTTGTAATCGATCCACACACAATCCCGGAAGATAAAAATCTGCACTAGCTCAATGTCACTCACCTTAAGCTTCCTTGGCATGTCAGTGCTGTGTTGAGTCTTCACCTAGTGGGACTTTAAGCTGAACTGGCTTACAATTTTTCAAAAGAATGGACTAATTATGAACTAAAATAAGGATGTGGGAATATCGTAATTAACTGCGTACCGAGTATAATTTATCATCCTATTCTTGATTGTACCCTTGCCATATTGGTATGACCACAGCTCTTATAATGCCCATTATACCGTTCATCCTTTTTGACCAATAAATTTCTTGCATGGAATGGAATGGTATGACTGGAACATCCCTGCATATCCCTGCAGTCATTTCATGCCTTTCAACCACCAGAAATTTATACTCCATGCTCCAGAGGCCCATTTGTCTTATTCCTGGCTTGTCATGCATGGGACTCCTAGAAATGGTGTACTGCGTGATTCTTTCCTGGCCCTGTTGATGAACCTCCCCTTGTTATGCCTCATGTTTTTGTGTGGGATATGTCAGGGCCAAAAGTGATGAAAGCAATGCTGAAAAGGGGCTGGAAAACCAGTGCAAATTGACAACAATAGGTGCCAGCCAAGCAGATATGGGACATGTTTGACCCAAGAATTTAAGTGTTTCATGTCAGGAGTTGTTGGAAAGCACAGCATTAGTGTTGGGGTAGTTTTATGGTGACAGCTTTAGTTGGACTGCAGTTAGTCGCACCTCTTGAAAGCTGGTTGTCAGAAAGACCTGTCTGAACTCCTCTTACACCCAGTGAGCAACTGATTGTACTCCTAGTCCATGCAGAACCAATGAACTAGAACCATCTTTGGTGTTTTGAGCAAAAGGGAAGTATGTTTGACATGCAGGTCATTTTCATCTAGCCAAACGTACTGTATACGTTTTGAAGACTTGATCATTCCATCACTCAAATGACCCATGTATCATAAGCTCTCCATGTTTAGACAGGTCTGGTCACTCTCTTGGACTGAACTACACATTTACAGACTGTTTTTTTCCCCATAATCAGGGAAACTCATAACACACATCCTATGTAGACCCCAGACTGCCTCCAGGCTGTAAGAAAACATGTTCTTAATTATCAACCCTTCCCCCATTTTCCATCTTTCTCCATCTCTCTATCACCACAAGCACCCAATCCAACCTCGCTCTCACCACAGCATGCTGTACTTTAGACCACACTCCCCTTTACATCCCCCAGAACTCATTAATGCTATAGAGCTGCACATGCCAAAAAATGTGTCAAGCTATATGGCCTACTGAATCCCAGAACCTCCAGAACTCCCTGAGAAACTCACCAAAACCTCTAGAAGAACAGAAACACACTCTATGTTCCTAAACGAACCAATAGATGACCTCATATCATCAATGTTAGTAGGATTAGCATGTCAAACCTGAGACAAAACAGTTTTTTTATTTGATTTGATTTTTTTTAATCAATTCCACCTTAAAAGGTTTGCAGCGCAAAAATTAGTGTGGAGGTCTGAATGTGAACAAGTAACAGGAACTCCCATGTTAAGGTTGGGGAGCAGATTAATTCGAAATCAAAATATGTAATATGCGGGTTTTGAACAAACAACTTCGCTTTGGAAAACTTGCTCTGAAAAAGAGGTTCCTCAAGGGTTGTTGAAGAATCTTCTAAAAGATTTTTAAAAATTCTTTGCTGCATGAAAAGGTTCTTTGCACCTCAAAATGATTCTCCTATGATGATGAGTCCTAAATGTCCATACTGAGTACGCAAAACGTACAGAACCCATGATGGCTGCAATCTGTTTCAGTAGCCATCATTTAAACATACACCCTTAGAAAAAAGGGTTCTTCAAGGGTTCCCTAAAGTGTCTCTACTTGAAAACCTATTTAAAATGGAATCACTCTGCTGTTGGGCTCTACGTAAGACCCTCTTCCAAAGGGACAAACCCAAGGACCCTTTAGGGTGCTAGATGAAACCTAAGGAGTCTAGCCTTTTTGACCTACATAACTGTACATTTGTAGACTCTGAACAAGGATCTTGGTAGAACCATAGCAATAATAATGTTCTAAATGAAATACTTTTTAATGGGGTTATATTTGGAAACCTTTCAGAAAGGTATTTTCATAGGGTTCTACAATACATAGAAATCTTAATATCTCGCCCAAAGGGACAAAAGAAAGGAATCTTTAGGGCTCTATGTGGAGCGTCATTTTTAGTGACTGTCATTCAGCTATAAAAATGATAGAAAAGAAGGTATTTTTGTGAGATACCACATGCCCTCAGTGCCAATGAGGTCAGATATCCAGTCCCTTTCTGCAAACAGGACACAGTAATGGCTCTTAAGCAAACAAATACACATCACATCAACGCCTCAGCCAAACCATGACTCTATGGCCTCAGTCCAAAGCCTAAAACCATGCCTAAGGGTCATGCATGACTTGGTCCCGTACCTGCATGAACTCTGGAGTGTAACTGTTACAACTCATTTCAGAAGACTGCGGAGACGATGGATTAACGGTGTGTCTGATTGTATTGACCATTCATGGGTTAAACATAAATGGAAGGCACACAGTGTAATACTGTTTAATGCAATCATAAAGTAATTAGTCATTAGGAAGGAAAATAATTACAATTTGTTGTACTTTGCACATTCAGCAGTTAGTTAAGGGAGATATATAGTGCATCCGGAAAGTATTCAAAGCGCTTCACTTTTTCCACATTTTGTTATGTTACAGCCTTATTCCAAAATGTATTAAATTTATTATTTTCCTCAAAATTCTACAAACAATATCCCATAATGACAACGTGAAAGACGTTTGTTTGAAATCTTTGCAAATTTATTTAAAAAAAAAAAAAAAAAAAAAAAAAAGCACATGTACGTAAGTATTCACAGCCTTTGCTTAATACTTTGTTGAAGCATCTTTGGCACCAATTACAGCCTCAAGTCTTTTTGAGTATGATGCTACAAGCTTGGCACACCTATTTTTGGGCAGTTTC
>JANDJT010000041.1:22923848-22928848 GCA_024331685.1 Stegophilus panzeri
AATATTCTAAAAGAGACTCATGTAAACACCTTAATCAGAATATTGTCTTATTCAGAATAAGGTCAATAATTAGATTAATGCTGTCCATGTAAACGTAGTCAGTGTTTGTCTGCAAATTTACAGAGAAATGCATCCAAATTAATCAGGAGGAAGTGACTCAACAAAGGACTTTATCCGGGGAAACAGTGGAAGGTTTTAGACTGGCCAAGTCAATCACCAGACCTTAACTCAATTGAGCAGTATTTCACCTCCTGAAGAGGAGACTGAAAGGAGAAACCCCCCAAAACAAACCACAACTGTAAGGGGCTGTGGTAAAAACCTGGAAAAGCATCACTCTGTATCCATACAGAACGACAGTATAGAGAGAGAGAGAGCGAGAGAGAGAGAGAGACTCGGCGAGTGATAGCTGATCTGTGTGCTGCATTTTGTATGAAGCCATTACAGGCTCATTACAAGCAGACGGACAAAAGAGCAGCAGGTTGTGTTACACACTCGAAAACATGACTATGCCCTCACTTAGGGAGTGAGATGAAGAGACAGTAAACAACAAGCCTCGTATAGGTGAACACCTAAAGTTTCATTTTGTACCAATGCTACAAACTGTTCAAGTTTTTCTGTATCCAGACGTTGTGTTGTGTTGTTGCCGTCAATCTTGTTTTTCTATTTTCTCGTAAAATGAGACGGAGGTCTATAACCTCGGCTGAAAGCTTGTAACGTTGCTAGTAACATTGCAGCATGTGAAATAGCTTAGCTTGTAAGCACAAGAAGCAGAAGCTGGCCCTACTGGCTCTGGTGCGAATGTTCCTGTATCTCCTCCTGCAAGGAAGGAGGTTGAACAGTTTGTGACTGGGATGGGAAGCGTCCCTGATGATGATGTGTGCTCTACCTAGACATCTACTGTGCTGAAGATGTTCAGTGGCTGGTAGATGGGCACCAATGATGTGTTGGGCAGTTTTCACCCCCTTTCGCAGGGCTTTTCTTTCAGATAATGTGGAGCTCCCATACCACACTGTGACGGAGTTGGTCGGGATGTTCTCAAAGGAAATATGCCTGAGTATATGAATTTCTACATGAAAAAGCAGACACAATATCTCAAGAACGATTAGTTGAACGGTTGTAGGATTTATATGCAATTATCAATTGTAACCAGCAAATGAACTGATATTAGAGTTTGGAAATGATCCATTCAGGGTCAAGGTCACAGCAAGGTCAAAATCTGAAACCGTTTTTCTTCATCCTTGTCCACGCTCCTTGGCACTGAGTTCGTCTTTGCTTTGTTTGTTTTTGAGCCAATGAAAAGGCTTTAAAAAAAAAGGAAAAAAAAAGGAAGTTTGTCTTTATGCGTCACAAGATTGACTCCGAACAGAATACTCTGTACTCTAGCGCCACCATCAGGACAACGAGTGACATGTCGCTACTACTTACAGGTTTGTTCTGTGTGATTTGACATGGGTATGAAAAAGAAGCAGCAATATCTCAACGAAACCAATCCACCACTGATAGGATTGAGAGTCATATCTAGAGTAATCGAGATTTCTAAGGGTTCATCTGAGTTTGCACATCTCTTGTGTGTCTTACTCCTTGACTGCAGGACTTTAAATCTTGGAGTATCACATGACGGCATTTCTAAATGTCGAGGTATAGTTCTCTCACCAGAGCTAGTCCAGGCATGTCCTCTTTAACGTTGACGCTTCTTCTAAACATACTGACGGTCTAGTATTAAAGAAACACAGAACTTGTGTGAGAGATGTTGACTGTATAGTGGATACCTTCGATTTCATTGGAGTCGTTCATATATTTGTTACTAGAACGTTACAATTTTACATTTTTTTTTTTTTTTTTTTGCAAATACTTTGTTCTGTGTCTAATACTGAATGTAAGATATCAAGTGAAAACATCCCTCCTGTACACTTTTATAGGACAAACAACATAACAGGACAACTGCGTTAAAATAACTTCAGTGTATTGCTAAAGCAGTGACAGATTATTATCCTGCAGTTGTGCTGTTCTTTCCATCGTAGACTCTGATAAAGAACAGAAAACATGATCTTATAACTCACCTGAGGCTGTTTTTACTGCGCTTATCTTTAATTCATTAAGTCCCAAAAAAATGCATAGCATACACCGATCAGCCATAATATTAAAACCGCCTGTTTAATATTGTGTAGGTCGTCCTTGTGTTACCAAAACAGCTCTGACTCGTCGAGGCATGGACTCCACAAGACCTCTGAAGGTGTGCTGTGGTTCTGGTACCGAGACGTTAGCAGCAGATCCTTTAAGTCCTGTAAGTTGCGACGTGAGGCCTCCATGGATCAGACTTGTTTGTCCAGGACATCCTACAGACGCTCGATCGGATTGAGATCTGTGGAATTCGGAGGCCGAGTCAACACACTGAACTCTTTATGTTCCTCAAACCGTTCCTGAACTGTTTTTGCAGTGTGTCAGGGCGCGTTATTCTGCTGAAAGAGGCCACTGGCGTTAGGGAAGACCGTTGCCATGAAGGAGTGTACTTGGTCTGCAGCAATGTTGAGGTAGGTGGTACGTGTCAGTGTAACATCCACATGAACGCCAGGACCCAATGTTTCCCAGCAGAACATTACCCAGAGCATCACACCACCTCTGCCGGCTTCCCATAATGCATCCTGGTGCCATCTCTACCCCAGGATATCCTTCCTTGGACCACCTTTGGTAGGTAATAACCCCTGCA
Organism: Stegophilus panzeri; assembly: GCA_024331685.1. NCBI lineage: Eukaryota > Metazoa > Chordata > Actinopteri > Siluriformes > Trichomycteridae > Stegophilus > Stegophilus panzeri. Next base: position 22,926,556 of record JANDJT010000041.1, read on the forward strand.
TACCAGGAACACCCAACAAGACGTGCCGTTTCGGAGACGCTCCGACCCAGTCGTCTAGCCGTCACGATTTGATCCTTGTCAAAGATCCTTACGCTTGACCATTTTCCCTGCTTCCAACACTTTGAGATCTGACTGTTCACTTGCTGCCTAATATATCCCAACCCTTGACAGGTGCCAGTGTAATCAGATAATCAATGTTATTCACTTCACCTGTCACTGGTTTTCATGTTATGGCTGATGGGTGTGTCTAACCTGTAGATTTCTACCACAACAACAGCATAGCTATCAGAGGTTGGCAAATCACAGGTTGATATTAATGTGCTGGCTCTAATACAGTCCTGCTTGAAAGTTTGTGAACCCTTTAGAATTTTCTACATTTCTACATCGATCAGAAGTAGATCAGATGATTAATTTTCTGTAACAGCAGCCCTGACCATAGGTGTATATTTAACAAAACATAAGATATAATTGTTGAAATTTTTTGTAAGGTGAAGTTTTCTGTAAGGAGATGTCTGTTCAACATTTATGGAAGATGGAAGGAGTCTCCAGTGTCAGCGCTTTGTAACTGTCGGTAACATTTCCGCCACAGGAAAGTCTTCAGGACAAAAGGACGTTGTGTTTTCTGGTTTCTTGGTCACATGGCAAGCGCGTTTGTTGTTTTTGTTTTTTGTCATTACCTTAAAGAGAGAGAAAAAGACAGGCTGATGAGGGGAAAGACTGTTAATAGCTGCTATAATGTAAACGATAACAGGGACGAACTCTTCTTGTGGATGTTCCAGAACATTAAATGCAACTCTAAATGGTTAAAAAGCACAACGTGATGCTCACTCATAAATGAAACATAGTAATTGTTAGCTAATTGCTGTTGTGTATGTCACCACATCACATCACATCACATCACATCACATCACATCACATCACATCACTGCTGATTATTTTCCCATAACAGCACATCCCTAAGTGTTTTTTTTCCCCCCTTGCTTATAGAAGGAGTCTCCAGTTTCAGCGCTTTGAAGAACTGCGTGTTCTTAATGGAAAAAGAAGAGCCTGGGGAGATGCAGTTGTAGGAAAATAATCAGACCAGCCTGTCATGTGTTATTTACCTTACAGACACCTTATAATGCCATGTACGTGTAAAGAGAGGGACACGTCTCAGAACACACACAGCACCGATGTCTAGGGATTTTTTTTTGCTATTTGTATCGTAGAATGAAGATGATGATGATGATGATGTATTTAATGTTTTTATAGGATATTTCAGATTGCACATTGAGCATTCTTTACACACTACACACCTGGAAACATGCAGTACCAGCGTACTCACACAAGAGGGCAGTGTGTGTTAGGGTTGGATCGTGTTTGGACTGTTGAACTTGGTCGCCAAATCGTACTGATAGCTGATGGTTTTTAAGATGATTTTTGAGACGTAATATATGTGCAGTTGTTGTTTTTGCAATAGATCTAAAGTGTAGGTACTACTAATAAAGATATATATATATATTTTTTTTAAAGTTGTGTAAAAATTCTTGAGGTTTGTCTATCGGAAGAAGACTCAAGCCCTTCTGTTTAGCAGATGCTATAATTCAAAATGATTTCTGTCTGAGGCAATTCAAAGTGCAATTCAGGCAAAGAGCGGATGAAAGAATGAAAGTTTTCACCCCCTTGACCTGGAATATGTTTTGGACAGTTGTAGGATGAGATGCATCGACACAGACACAGAGCGAGGGTGTAGCCAGCTTATTAGAACAGCTGGAGCCTTTTCTCAGAAAATAACACCTTTAACTGAGCATATCTCAAGACCGTTTTCAGTGGGTCAGGTCATTTGGCTCAGCTCGTCGATAAGAGTCGACCTCTTTCCGCACCCAAACGGTTCATTGCCATTTAAAAAAATAATTTAAATAAATAAATAAAATAAAATGGAACACATTTCCAATACTGTAACCAATGATTGTTGTTCGTTGCTGGAAGTATGGCTGAAATTGTTTAGTGAAATTTTACTCTACCTTCTAATTATCAAAATCCGTCCATCCATCCATCCATCCATCCATCCGTCCATCCAGGTGTGGCTTCTGCTTGGTTGGAATGAAAACCTGCATCCACACCAGCCCTTTTCCGGATAAGATTGGACACCCTTGCCCTAAAAGATCAGCCCCCTGACTTGTGAGCAAGTCCGGGTCTGAGGTGATGCTGGTATTACACTTTTAAGAAATACTAGAGAAGGTTACCTGGTTAGCTAGGATTTTAGATCCTTATGCTGTATGAACTAACGGTTAGTTAGTTGTTGGAGCTGGAG
>JANDJT010000041.1:22931348-22938669 GCA_024331685.1 Stegophilus panzeri
AGGGCCAGATACAGAATCTGTGACTTAAGTTCAAAACACCAGGCACATACTCGTCACCCTCTGTGTGTGATAAATGGCGTATCAGTACTTACTGAAGGGCACATAGTCCTGCACCTCGACGGTGAACTCGTTATTGCTGGACAGCGAGACGCGGTCACTCCACAGCGCCTGAGCTGCTTTTACGGATCCTGGATCACACTCCGGCTCTGGCTCAGGAACCTCGTTCTGATTAGAAACAAACACTGAGCGTTTACACAATAAACAGGCCTCCGCGTCGGCTTTCTATGGTATTTTATTTTTAATAAGACACGATCCCTCTGCTTTAATCTGAAAACTCTAGTAGAAGAAGAGCCTTAGCTGAAGAAAACAAACTGATGCTACTGATTTCTGGGGAAGATAAGTCATCGATAAATCTGTAACGTTCCTGGTGGTCTTGTGACCTCGATGCATAGAACAATATATGAATTAAAAAAAAAAAAAAAAAAAGATAGTTTGAACACCTCCAGAATGTCTTCTCATTTGAGGTAAAGTGGGTGGAGCAAACACTGCACAAGCTTCATTTTGACCAATGACAAGCCAAATGTCACTTGTCCTTCCATTCATGTCTGAATGGTATTTTCAAGTCGGAGCACTTCTGTAAGTGGAAGTTAATCGAGCAATCTTAGCTTGGAGTGAGGAATGTCAATCTAGGGTGCTCATTAGAATATTAGACCACACCCACCCAGAGAATTTTTTTCCCCTCCATTCAAACTTTGCTGGATGTTACACTTTAATCCTTTACTACTTCACCAACTGACTTTAAATAAGCTGCAGTACAGCATGTAGCGTTCTGAAACGAGAGGCCCTACTGTATTTATTTACGTTACGTGTACATATTTTGCTCCATAATTACACCGGGATTCGCTCACCATAAGCACTCGGATCAAGTTCTTCTCGATCCTGGACTTTTGATCTTCACGCAGAGTAGAAGCTGGGCATGAACACAAAGGCAGTGTTTTATTACATATACACACACACACACACTCTACACACTCCGTCTCACACAAGTACTGCATGAACTGGACTTAATGAGTGTAGGAAGGGAGAGATGGTGACTGAGGAGTAAGGTACCTCTGCCCACAAGCTCCATTGAGTAGGTGATGTAGTCTTTAATATGGCCCATTAGGTACGAGCACTTTAGGGCTGTGCACAAGATGGAGGTGAGCAGAGTCCACCAGCGTTCAGTCCGATAGTCACACATCACGTAGTCCAGCAGTCTGTAGGAAACACACACACACACACACCAAATTCAGTCCCCACTCCTACAGCTGCCTCAGAATGCACTAAACATAAAAATGGCAATACTTTCAGAACAGCTGACTCACTTTAAAGCTTTAGTGTAATCCTTGGCGTTGTAATACTCCTCACCCATCTGGACCACTGCAAACACACACATGAATATTATCACATCGAAAATGCAGCATTAAATCAACGTTTATTGTTCGATTCCCAGCAGCACCTAATTAACAGTATTGTTTAAACGTATAGTCTTTAGCATTTAGCTGAATATCGCCGTTTTTAAACTCGAAATTCAAACTAATAAAGCTAGACCCCTCCTTTAAAGCTTTGTTTGCACTAAAGCCTCTTTCACACACTGGGGGGGGGGGGGGGGGGGGGAAATTCTGTGTGGAAAATAAACCAGATTAGAAATCCTAATAAATTTATATGCTGAATTGGCTGAAGTGTTTTATTTCACGTATACTACTGCAATTCGAGCCCTCACCAAACCTGTCTTTGTCTCTCTCATGAAGTTAATAAGACCGAAAAAAAAATCACAGCTTGTTAACGAGAAACCGTAAAGCCGTCCATCCTGAAGACTTCCCCATTCCAAAAAAAACAAAAAACAAACCAAAAAAATTAAGTTAAATAAAAGCTTTACCTCTGCCAGACCCTAGAGACTCCTACAAACAATAATAACCTCCTTACAGAAAACCGATCAGTACTATTACATCTGAAACTACTGTCAGAGCTGCCGAGATATTTTATAAACACGAATACACCCTCTGACCAATCTGATTCGAGAATTGAGTGTGTGTATGTTATAAAATCTGAGCGTCCAGCTTCCGTCAATGAAGAAAAACGAGAAAAGTCTGAAAAAGATGAGGATGTGTTGAGGATGAAATTCTGCACTTGCGAGGTCGAGTCCAGGATGCAGTAAGCAGCGACGTGTTTAAAATGTAAATTCCTTCAAATCCACATCTTGTGTCATTCCCATAGTGAGTGCTGATGTGTAAAACTTGGTAAATTAGCATTTAAAGTGTGAATGGAAATGAAGACGTTTATGACATGAAGGGTTCTCCGTGGTCAAACGGATGTGGAGGAGGTGGTGCTGTCAGAAACACCGCTGGCTGCACACTCACTCAGATGGCTCTTCATGCGAGGACACTTGTACTTCTTAAATTGTGCAACGGCGTTACTGAGCAATGCGATGATCAGCTCCTGCGGAAAAAAAAAACAACGAACACAACCACAACAATGCTGAATAACCGTTCAGTACTAATCCACAGCCTAAAATATGACAGGTTTTCATGTAGATATTCATAAAGGAAAACGCAGGAAGTACAATATTAATCAAATTTCAACGAGGTCCGCTTGATTTACTTACTAAGGGCATTTTCACATTTTTATTATTATTATTATTATTATTATTATTATTATTATTTTTTAAAACTGGACTCGAGGACAGCTTGGTCTGTTCGGGTGTGAAAGTGAAAGTTGAACCTGGGTGCGGATCAGAAAACTGAGCTCTGGTTAAATAAACAGAAAATTTCACCAGAGCAAGGTTTATTCATTTATTTATTTATTTATACACACAAGCCTTCCTTTTATTATTCCACTGAAATGACGTAAGCGTCCGGCATACAAGCCCCGCTTTACGTCATTACAGAACAATTGCGCGATTAGTGGAAGAAATTCGAGAACAAAATTCGTTGTGTGAAAACAACTCTGACACGAGAACAGAATCAAACGGATCACACGTGGAGAAAAGGCCCTGAATCTTTGAAAAGTTTAAAAGGTGATAAACGGGAACATTTAAAAGAGACTCACCGAATGGGGCACCTCACTCTCCTTCAGCTGGAGAGCGAGAATACCCTGTTTTTCCTTCTCTGCATCAGGTGGATCAATACCTGCAAAAAAAACAAAACAAAAAAACAAAAACAAAAAAAAAAAAAAAGACATCATACCAGATGGAATACTGAGTACCTGAACATACGGACGTGGTGCAAAAGTGCAACGTTAACAATGGAGATTTCGGTCCTAGATTTAAAAGCCTCTACGTATCTTAATGCGAGGGTTAATGTTCAATTAGTAAGGAGAATGCTAAACATTCAGGATTTATGCTTGCTGTTAACTGTGTGTACGTGTACACAAGATGGCCGCCGCATGTATCCTGCGCTCATTCGGCTTCCTGTTTGTGCACGTCCTCGGAAATGACTACGACTAAATGTGTGGTGCCACACCAACGTAAACAGTGGCGAGAGTATAGAAACCAAACAAACAAATTACACACTTATACACTATTCAAGACAAGTGGTTCTCAACCTTTTGTAACTAAAGCCCCCGCAAGCCTCCCCTATCATGTTCCCCCCCCCCCCCCCCCCCCGCTATTTAGAGGAGATCAGGTATAATGATTATTTATTCTATATCAAATCTATCGATCTATCTATCTATAATTTGTTTTTGATAGATTTTTTTTCTGCTTTTGTACTTTATTAAAATTACTTTTCATAACTTTTATGACTGTTATAAAACTATATAACGGACAGGTGTGGAACATAAATGATCAAAAATGATTCTGGACACTAGAACTACTTTGAACAAGAGAACTAGGCTGTAATAACGTGGACTATTTTACATGTAAAACATGCTGCATTCCACTCGTCTTATGTTTTAAAAACATTCGCACGTGAACGATGTAAATTGGGACGATGGGCACGTCTCGTTATCCATGACGTTGTTCAATCTCCGGCTCTCAGCCCCTCACTGAACAGAGCAGACGCAGAGAAGTGTGAGTGCAGCGGGAAAGCAAGACCTCGCACGTGCAGGATAGTACTGGTGATATATGGAAAGTCGCCAAGTTTGTCCAAAAAGTCGCTAGGCGCTTTTTTGTTTTTGCAAAATGAAGTCGTTAAAGGGGTCTGAAAAGTGGCTAAGTTGGCTACACTGGTCTGCACTAACACCTAGATAAAAAAAAAAAAAGACAGGCTAAGCTCCGCCTCTCCCCAGCAAAAAGAAAAAAAAAAAATACAGATGGAGAGGAAATGCAGGGTTTATCATTTATTCACATTCTATTCTATATGAAAAGCAATAAAATACAGAGTACCCAAATGATGCCGTCTGTTTTTTTCTTGAAAACAAGTTGCGCCTCCCCTTCCAATCTCTCCCCCCTGGTTGAGAACCACTGCTCTAGACCATAGAGTATGAACACTAACAGTTTTCCTATAACAGTGAGCATTTGCATTCGAAAAACCTCTTAAACCTACTGAAAGCTTTGTTTTGGTTTACCAGTCTTCTGGAGTTTCTAGATTAGTAAATACTTTTAAATGTCAGAGTTTTCGATTTGAGACGCAGCCCAATGACAACAAGAGAAATAGAGTTCGTCAGCATGTTTTACATCGCTGTGCGTGAAATCACTAAACGTCGCCGTCTGACTTGGGAACCATAGGACTGGGAGGTTTTGGCTCGTACATGCCCCCTAGTGGTTCGCTGCATTTAATCCTCCAGATGTACATAAAGATACTGTACAAAAGTGAGTACGTGAACAATGCCACACATGTAGCACCTCAGCAAAACAGCAAGGTATATCTGCGGCTTAACGTGGTGTGTATGCTCACTCTGATGGCCTTGTCTCCATAGTCTCTGTCCATAAAAATCCAGAGCTCCAGCGTTCGTCTCCAAAGGGTCCGGTGTGGGCAAGCTCATGCTGGGCTACAGAAAGGATCCAAAACACACATTGAAGAACATTACTATAATGTCTATAAATAGCACTAAATTCTTCAGAATTACACGGTGGACAAATGCACTAACAAACAGAGCCAGTATCCAAAAAAGCAAACAATTTGTCTTTATATTAGGCATGTATACAAGTGATCATGTAAACTGTATCTTAAACTGGATTAAAGCCATGGATTTTATCCCAAGTATTCAGTGCGTGTGTATACACCCTTTGATTTTAAGCGTCAGCACACGTGCACAAAGCAAACCAAAACCTTACCTCTGTCTTTGAGACAATTATTCGCTGCATGATGCATTATGTGAAGTTTGCAACTATACACTCTAGAAAGTATCTGAAGCTACTTGATAGTTGAATTATTAGCAGCTAGTAATATTGTGACAGCTCTGCTTCTAAACAACTAAACACAAAACCTAAATTAACATGGTGGATTAAAACTTGTTTACCTGAGGAAAAAAAAACAAATAAATAAGGCTATGTTTATGACTAGGGGTGGGAAGTATCACAAAATCACATCATTATATTTGAAGACATTTCTACAGTACACACTTTATGGAAAAACTATTAGCAACTATTTTAAAGAACCAGTAAGTAATTGTAACATCAAAATCATAGTTTGCAACCTATTCTAAAACAAATTATATATATCACAAGAACATTGTGATACCAGAAATATCTCAGCAAACTATGATATTAATAATTTTCTTATTTTAAAAAGGTGCCAATGTTGTTATTCCCAATATCTGAAATGTTGCACTAATCTGATTATTTTGTACATCTACTATACACTGGTGCCTGAACGTTTGTGAACCCTTTAGAATTTTATCTGCATAAATATGACCTAAACCATCATCAGATTTTCACACAAGTCCTAAAAGTAGACAAAGAGAACCGGATTAAACAAATCAGACATAAATATTATACTTGGTCATTTAATTACTGAGGAAAATGATCCAATATTACATATCCGTGAGTGGCAAAAGTATGTGGACCTCTAGGATTAGCAGTTTAATTTGAAGGTGAAATAAGAGTCAGGTGTTTTCAATCAATGGGATGACGATCAGGTGTGAGTGAGTGAGCGCCCGGTTTTATTTAAATAATATGGGTCCATCAGAGTCTGATCTTCACAACATATGTTTGTGGAAGTGTATCATGGCAGGAACAAAGGAGATTTCTGAGGACCTCAGAAAAAGAGTTGTTGATGCTCATTAGGTTGGAAAAGGTTACAAAACCATCTCTAAAGAGTTTGGACTCCACCAATCCACAGTCAGATAAATTGTGTACAAATGGAGGAAATTCAAGAGCATTGTTACCCTCCCCTGGAGTGGTCGACCAGCAACGATCACTCCAAGAGCAAGATGTGTAATAGTCCTTGAGGTCACAGAGGAACCCAGGGAAACTGCAAGCAACTAAAGTTCTCTCTCACATTGGCGAACGTTAATGTTCATGAGTCCACCATCAGGAGAACACGGAACAACAAATGGTGTGCATGGCAGGATTGCAAGGAGAAAGCCACCAACATCCCAGAGTTGTTCTGTTCTGAGGAACGGGCTAAAATTCCTCCAAGCCGATGTGCAGGACTGATCAACAGTTACCGCAAACGTTTAGTTGCAGTTATTGCTGCACACCAGATTCTGAAAGCAAAAGGTTCACATACTTTTGCCACTCACAGATGACCAAGTATAATATTTATGTCTGCTTTGTTTAATTGGGTTCTCTTTGTCTACTTTCAGGGCTTGTGTGAAAATCTGATGAGGTTTTAGGTCATATTTATGCAGAAATAATAGAACATACTTAAGTTCAAGCACCACTGTTTATCCAATTAAAAATAAATAAATAAACAAATATATAAATAAATAAAGTCTTTCAGGGGCAGTTTTAATCTCAAGAGATCAGGTGTGATTGTTTTGAAGCCCATCAATTTCTTGCTCGACTGATAAGTACTGAAGAACGAGAATGCTTTGTCACAGTGAGCTAGCTGACTTAGGAAGGAAAGTGAGTGTATGATAAATGACAGAGGGAGTGAGAGAGAGTGATACAAAGTGGGAAGTGTGTGTGAGTAGCACCACCTCATGGCTACAGAGCTGGGTGGCTTGCTGCTTCCGCTCCTGGGCGTAACATGCAGCCTGCTGGTAGTAAAAGCCAGGGTTCTGCGTCTGTATCGCTGTGAGGCCCAGTTTAATCGCCTCGTCGAACAGATCACCAAATGACTGGAACCTGCAGAGAGAGAGAGAGACACACACACACACACAGAGAGAGAGAGAGACACACACACACACACACACACACACACACACACACACACACACACACACACACACACACACA